>JANAVB010033820.1:14055853-14573353 GCA_029216955.1 Iris pallida | reverse complement strand
GTAATTATAAAGATACTGATAATAACAGGGGCAACAATAAGGAATTGAGTACGAGGAAACCATTCAAGTAGTTAGGTCGCAACCCTTAAACCAAACAAGGATCGGGGTTGTAACCCTTCACCTGAATAGAAAACCCGTCTCAAATAATGCTGGTAAAGTGTAACATGATTAGCCTGGTCATATCAATCAATCCGTGAATTGCCAAGTCGTAGAAAGTGGAAGTATATAAAAGTCAACCAGGTACGCAAAGGGCTCATGGCTCTACGCGAGTGAGCCTTTACGCTAGGCCAAGGGCCTTAAGCGTAAAGCGGCTCTACGCGAGCGCGAGCAAGGGTGCACGTAGGTGATGTTTACGCTAGCCGGGCTTTACGCAAGCGAAATTATACGCGCGTAAGATTTTACGTACGTAGAACTCTACGCACGCGAACTCCCGAGCGAAACCCTACGCGAGTAAAATTCTACGCGAGTGAACTCTACGCGAGTGAAACACTCGGGCAAAACTTTACGCTCGCGAGAGTCTGCTCGAGCCAGAGATTTTACGCGAGCGGGAGAGCCCGGAGCGTAAAATTCGTAGGAACTAAGCGTAAAACGGAGTACGCTGGCACGCAAATGCGTGTGCGTAAAAGGCTAAAATAACACGCTGACACGTAAAACATGGGCGTAAAGGCTAATCACTACGCTAACACGTTAGAACGTGTGCATAAAACTTCGTCTTCTTTCCATGGACAATATAATCATGCGTAAAAGCTCAGGAACTCGAGGAACTCCATCTCGGCCAAGACTTAGTGAAATCCGGCCGTCCCAAAACCAAACTTATGTAAAATCAGAATGACTACTACAAGGAACTCTTAGTTTTCGAAAATGAGCCATTTTAATAGATCAAAACCAAGGAGATCAAAATGCTAGAAACTTAGATCTACATGGAATGAGCCATGGAATTTGAAAATGCTAAGTACTAAAATGGCTTAGAATCTTGTGGAGAAGAAAATGGAATAATAAAATTGAGTTCCTCTATGAAGCAAGTTATACATGCCTAAATCTCTCTCTGGTAGGTGAGGAGAGTAATGGTGAGGAAGAAGAAGTAATGGAGAAGAAGTAGTAAGGAGAGAGAGTGTTGGGCGGCTATTAAAGAAAGGGTGAGGGGGTAGGTGGGGGTTGGTCCACATGAAAACCAAGCCAAGCCGAAATGAACCAAGTTAAACCATGCCAGGAAACATGCAATATACGTACACGTATACCAAAATATATAATACGAACCACGGTCGTTACAACTCTATCCACCTTAAAAGAATTCCGTCCTTGGATTTAATCAAGATGCTAGAGAAGCAACGACAAGCTATACTAATCACAGGCAAGCTATAACAAGGCAATCAATCCAGCAACTATTCAAACTATGAACTGAGAGCATAAGGCATAAGAAAGACATTATACCTTACGAGTCAAACAAGTCAGGATATCGCGATCGGATATCATCCTCACGCTTCCACGTTGACTCACCCAAAGAGTGATGACCCCAAGCAATACGGACTAAACTAATAGTCTTGTTCTTGAGTATCTTCTCTCTCTGGTCCAATATAGAGACGAGTCTCTCCTCATACGAAAGTTTGGTACCAACAACCAATCCCGAATGATCCAGGATGTGTCTCAGGTTCGGGATATACCGTCGTAATTGGGATACATGGAAAATGTCATGCACCTCACGTAACGACGACGGAAGAGCGAGACGATAGGATACATCACCTACTCGCTCCAGAATATCGAACGACCCTATATACGTAGGACTAAGCTTTCCCCGTACGTCAAAATGAATGACGCCACGGTTGGGCGAAATCCTCAGGAATACATGATCGTCGACCGAGAATTCAAGGGGACGCCGATGGGAATCGGCCCAATGACACTGGCGATCTTGGGCAACTCGAAGATGATCTCTGACTCTCCTGACCACCTCAACTGTCTGAGCAATCATTTTCGGACCTAGCATCTGCCTCTCTCCAATATCGTCCCATGCTAGCGGGGATCTGCACTTTCTACCATATAGTGCCTCGAACGGTGCCATCTGGATACTGGCCTGGAAACTGTTGTTGTACGAGAACTCCACCAAGTACAGGTGATCTTCCCATGAACCACCAAAGTCGAGCGTACAAGATCTCAACATATCTTCCAAGGTTCGTATGGTATGCTCTGACTAACCATCTGTCTGTGGATGATAAGCTGAGCTGAACTGGAGGCGAGTTCCCAAACTCTCCTGCAGCCTACGCCAAAAGTACGACGTAAATCTCGAATCTCTATCCGAGGTGATACTGACTGGTACACCATACAACCTGACTATCTGCCTGAGATGCATCTCTACTAGCTGAGCCGTCGGCTGACCAACTCTGAACGGAAGAAAGTGAGCCACCTTCGTGAGCCTGTCTATAATGACCAAGATAGCGTCTCTACCGGCCGGGGACCGAGGTAAGCCAGTCACGAAGTCCATGGTTATATGCTCCCACTTCCATTCTAGAAGCAGAAAGGGCTGAAGAAGTCCAGCTGGCCTCTGATGTTCAGCTTTAACTTGTTAGCAAACCAATCACAGAGAGACAAACCGGGCTATCTCCCTCTTCATGCCATTCCAACAAAAGTGCTGACGAATATCACTGTACATCTTCGTACCACCGGGATGAATTGAATACTGAGAACTATGAGCCTCTGCCATGATCTCATGTCTGATATTCCCACTTGGTACACAAAGATGCTTCCCATGTCGAAGTGTACCATCCTCATGGATACATAGCTCTGGTCTTCGTCCTGCCTCACACTCTGCTCTAAGCCGCTGAAGCTTAGAATCTGCTGACTGTGCCATCCGGATCCTCTCGACTATACTGGACTGAACTTGCATACTGGCCATCATTGCCACACTGGTAGGAAGGACAACTTCTATACCCATCTTCTGAAGATCTGCTAACAGCTCTGGTTGTGCTGTTAGGAAATAAACTCCGGCTCTCCTGCTCAATGCATCTGCAACGACGTTGGCCTTCCCAGGATGATACTGCAAGTTGACATCATAATCCACAAGTAGCTCTAGCCACCTCCTCTTACGCATGTTGAAAACTTTCTGAGTGAACACATACTTCAGGCTCTTGTGGTCGGTGAAAATCTCTACCCTATCTCCATACAAGTAGTACCTCCATAACTTAAGTGCAAATACTACTGCTGCTAACTCCAAATTATGGGTTGGGAAATTTCTCTCATGATTACGAAGTTGACGTGACGCATAAGCTATTACCTTCCCATGCTGCATCAGAACACTTCCTAAGCCTCTCCCTGAAGCATCACAATACATTGAGAATCCTTCGGTTCCATCTGGAAGCGTGAGAATGGGCGCCGTCATCAAGCCTCGCTTCAACTTCTCAAAAAAATCCTGATATTTTCCTGTCCAAGCAAACTGCACATCCTTGCGGGTCAACTGGGTCAATGGTGCTGAAATTCGAGCAAAGTCTGAAACAAATCGCCGGTAGTAGCCGGCCAAGCCAAGCAAACTACAAACTTCTACAACTGTACTGGGTACTGGCCACGTCTCAATAGCCACGATCTTCTGAGGATCTACTTCTACTCCCTCTCTGGTGATGATATGACCCAAGTATAAAATGTGATCGAGCCAGAACTCGCATTTACTAAACTTGGCATACAACTGGTGCTCTCTGAGAATCTGGAGGACAACTTTTAGATGCTGCTCATGCTCCGTTTTACTCTTGCTGTAGACCAGGATGTCTTCTATGAACACAATCACAAACTGATCCAAATAAGGCATGAAGATACGATTCATGAGGTCCATAAATACGGTCGGCGCATTGGTTGCTCCAAATGGCATAACAAGGAACTCCTAATGCCCATATCTAGATCTGAAAGCTGTCTTCGAGATGTCCTATTCTCTAACTATGATCTGATGGTATCCTGACCTTAAGTCAATCTTCGAGAATACAGCTTCTCCTTTGAGTTGATCAAACAAGTCATCTATCCTCGGGAGAGGATATCTGTTCTTGATTGTCACTGAGTTCAAGGTAAGGTAATCTACACATAACCTGGACGTACTATCCTTCTTTTTTATAAGAAGCATCGGGGCTCCCCAAGGCGATCCACTAGCTCGAATAAATCCCTTGGTCCTGAGTTCTTCAATCATCTTGTACAATATCTCTAACTCTGACGGCGCTATCCTATAGACTCTCTTTGACACTGGGGCTGTCCTGGGAATCAAGTCGATGGTGAACTCGATCTTCCGCTGTGGCGGCATTCTTGGAAGCTCTTCTGGGAAAATATCTGGAAATTCCTCGACTATCCGGGGTAACTGTACTGCTGCTACTGCCATCCGCAATACTGGAGGGGAAGGTTCAACTTTGCCTCAGAAAAAGGAAAACTCTGGCTCGCCGAGAATGCTAAAACAACCCTACCAATATGGCAGTCTATTCTAGCATACTGGTCTCTCAACCAATCCATCCCTAAGACCACATCATAATCGGCCATTGGGAACTTTATCAATCTAGCAGGGAATTCTCTACCGCTAACTACGATCTGACACGAGGAAAACACTCTATCTACTCCCACAAGTCCGTTACCAGTAAGTATATTGAGCCTTACTAATAATGACTCGGGCTCCAGTCCTATCCGTGTCGTGAATTATGCAGACATAAATGAATGCGAGGCACCAGAGTCAAACAATACTGAAGCTGGAAAGGTGTTGACGAGAATAGTACCTGCCACCACCTCATATGGTGCTAATTATTCTTCTCCCATGGTCAAAGCAAGTACTTGACCATGTCCTCTAGGGGCGGGTCCCCTCTGCTGAAAACTTCTCTGCCGGCTCTGGATCAGGGCTTGGGCTTGGGCATACTGCTGCGGTCTCTGCTGCTAGAATGCCTGGGCCCGAGGGGGTAAGGGCCTCGGAAATGGGTACTGCTGCTACTGGACTGGTGCTGGTCCTCCTACCGAAGGACTAGAAATGGCTGACGAAGATAAACTCCCCTTGTTCGGGTAGTTCCCAACCCTGTGGTCCGGGACACCACAAACCAAGCACAATCTCTGTGCTCTGCGACACTCAGATACCACATGTCCTGACTTCCCGCAGTGTGAACATCCTACTGCGGAAGAATGCTTCTGCTTCTGCTGCTGAGGGTACGTCAGGGTTGAATCTTGAACCGACGTCACTGAGGCCGCCCGCCTCGGAGCTCCAATGGTCAAAGCCTTAGCTGTCAAGTCTGGTGCTGATGACTGATTCATCTGGCTGTAGGATCGCTTCCGACCCCCGGTCCTATCCACGATCCTCTAGGAGGTATACTCATGCCTCCTGGCTGCTCTCAATACTGTATTAAAAGTCTGATGCTTAAATTGCTCCACTGCCAATAGAATCTCTAGATGGAGCCCCTGCTGGAACCGCTGGGCTCTATCGAATTCGATCGCCACCAAGTTGGGAGCAAATCGACTAAGTCTCGAAAACTCGATCGCATATCCGTCGACCGTCCTGCCCATCTACTTCAGATTGGTGAACCTGGTCTGTAGATCGTATCGAGCTACAGCATCAAAATACTTGGTCTAGAATCTCTTCCGGAATACTGCCCAAGCAACAGGTGCTACTAATCCAACGGCCTGCACTGCCCACGAGCTGCGGGAAAGATCCAATAACTGCAGGCGCACCATGGCCACCTTCTCGTTCTCGGGCATCTTTACCACTTCTAGAATCACCTCTGTGTCCTGAAGCCAAGCATCTGCGGCAATAACATCTTCGCTACCATCGAAGAATGAAGGGTTCAAGCGCTTGAAGCTGTTGGCCGTGCTGTTACCCTGATGACCTCCTCTGGTCAGAGCATCTGTCACTGCCTGGTGCAAGGCATCTCCTCGACGATCCTGAGAAGCTAACAAGGTCCCGATGAGACCCACCAAAGTGCCATCATCAGGCTCTGTAGGCTGGACGGGCTGAACTGGTGGCTCTCCTCCCGTAGACATGACTCTGGAGGCTACTCCAGAATGTTGTACTTGATCTCTGGATTGCTGCCGGTCCACGGAAGGTGCTCCGCCTTGCTGATCGGCAGGTCCAGGAACAATACCGCTGAAGAAGACGACATAGGGAACAGTAAGAAAGGATCAGGACAGATCAAAGATACAAGCATGTGATCAGGTCAAGAATCCAGGAATTTAGAGGATACGAGCAGAGATCAAGGGCGAATACTGATTGAGACATCTATTCGGTAAATCCTTACATATCTTGATTTTTAAGACCTGGATGGGCCACCACTTAAACCATGTAACGCCCCAGAACCAGAATACTGGAGAGCGGAGGCTTACATAGCCAGCTACGTATATTGAAGTGCAACCCACCTCGCTACGGTCACGGCTGTCTAGATACATGAGGGTTTAACTATAAGCCATCAGTCTCTTATAGTCATGAACAAGCCTATTGTCTCAATCTCAAGCAAGCAATAACAGTTACAAGATGTCAGAGCACCAAATATACAATAGTAAGGCGTCCCATACATTACATATTTGGATGATCATGAAGCTAGTCGTACAAAATGTCAAAACTAGCAAGACTTTCAGTCATACATGATCAACCCTAGGATTTGTCAATCATGTTACAGCCCGTAGGCAGACAGTAAATAAAGGTCCAATCGAGCTAACACGTGCTCGTCGGCTAAACACCTCAAAAAAATAATTTTATAATAAAGTAGGAGAACAAAATAAATTTACTCATTGCCAGGGTTACGCCTGGTGGTCACCATCTGGCTGGAAGGTAGGTAGATCCTTTGGAGCTGCTCCGATATCTGGCCATACAAAACCAGCTGGGTCAGACCCCAGAAAGAGCAAGTGCCACAAAGGAGGCTTCACTTAGGAACTAAAACCAGCACATCATAAATGAATATTAAAGGTAATTATAAAGATACTGATAATAACAGGGGCGACAATAAGGAATTGAGTACGAGGAAACCATTCAAGTAGCCAGGTCGCAACCCTTAAACCAAATAAGGATTGGGGTTGCAACCCTTCACCTGAATAGAAAACCCGTCTCAAGTACTGCTGGTAAAGTGAAATATGATGAGCTTGATATACGGTGAAATAAGACAATATACGAGGAGAGGACACATAACTGCTTCGGGAGCTAGGTTACAACCCTTAAACCAAACAAGGACCGGAGTTGTAACCCTTCGCCTGAACAGAACTGGTCCCCTGATCATTATTATTAAGGCAAGCATAAATAATCAGGATGATATATGATAAGATAACCATGAGACTATTCAGATAGCCAAGTTACAACCCTTAAACCAAACAAGGATGGGTTGTGACTCTTCATCTAAACAGAACTTGGTATCTCATCATTTATCGATAAGTAAGGCACAGGAAATCAGGTCATGTTACAATCTTGTACAGGACCAGGACAAGACTAAACTAGGCTAGACTCCATCCAATCAATCACGGCCAAGCAATGAGTACGGCTTGATACTTTAACTAACTAGGGTTATCACAGGCCTAGTTACTAGCAAGATGCAATGAGATTATTCCAACAGCCATAATTCCTGCAGACCATCTAGGTTATCCAGGTCGAATACCATCCCTGATAGGGGCAACACTTGACAGTGTGCTGGAAATGTGCCCTACTCATCGGCAGGCTATAAGTCCACTCGAGCGCCCAGATAACGGGATTGCCTGTAGCGGAAAAATCTCTTTATGACTACTGATTTATTCTAGTTATTAGCCTTAGTCAATTTTCAGTAGGTACTCCTGACCGTAGTATTTAGGGGTCCCCATCGTAGACATGATGCAAGACAGTACTGGTTTATTATACAAACACAATCATCCACAGTGTCCAAACCATTTATTATAGTCATGTCATGCAAGCCGACACAACAGCTTTCAATAGTTTCCATCATGCTTGCTTGTCATATCCTGTTATATCAAGTCATGTCAAGTACTTGCCATGCCATGCCATGCCATGTACCATTATTAGCCTGGTCATATCAATCAATCCGTGAATTGCCAAGTCGTGGAAAGTGGAAGTACATAAAAGTCATTGGGTACGCAAGGGGCTCATGGCTCTACGCGAGTGAGCCTTTACGCTAGGCTAAGGGCCTTAAGCATAAAGCGGCTCTACGCGAGTACGAGCAAGGGTGCACGTGGGTGATGTTTACGCTAGCCGGGCTTTACGCAAGCGAGATGATACGCGCGTAAGATTTTACGCGCGTAGAACTCTATGCACGCGAACTCCCGAGCGAAAATCTACGCGAGTAAAATTCTACGCGAGTGAAACACTCGGGCAAAACTTTACGCTCGCGAGAGTCTGCTCGAGCCAGGGATTTTACGCGAGTACGATTTTACGCGAGCGAGAGAGCCCAGAGCGTAAAATTCGTAGAAACTCAGCGTAAAATAGAGTACGCTGGCACGCAAATGCGTGTGCATAAAAGGCTGAAATAACACACTGGCACGTAAAACGTGGGCGTAAAGGCTAATCACTACGCTAACACGTTAGAACTTGTGCGTAAAACTTCGTCTTCTCTCCATGGCCAATATAATCATGCGTAAAAGCTCAGGAACTCAAGGAACTCCATCTCGGCCAAGACTTGGTGAAATCCGGCCGTCCCAAAACCAAACTTACGTAAAATTAGAATGCCTACTACAAGGAACTCTTAGTTTTCGAAAATGAGCCATTTTAGTATATCAAAACCAAGGAGATCAAAATGCTAGAAACTTAGATCTACATAGAATGAGCCATGGAATTTGAAAATGCTAAGTACTAAAGTGACTTAGAATCTTGTGGAGAAGAAAATAGAACAGTAAAATTGAGTTTCTCTATGAAGTAAGTTGTGCTTGCCTAAATATCTCTCTGGTAGGTGAAGAGAGTAATGGTGAGGAAGAAGAAGTAATTGAAAAGAAGTAATGAGGAGAGAGAGTGTTGGGCGGCTATTAAAGGAAGGGTGAGGGGGTAGGTGGGGGTTGGTCCATATGAAAATGAAGCCAAGCCGAACCGAACCAAGTTAAACCATGCCAGGAAACATGCAATATACGTACACGTATACCAAAATACGTAATACGAACCACGGTCGTTACATCTAGGCACCCAAATGACTTGGTCGTTCAAAGTCGAACGCGTTCACGGCACGTTCTATCGAGGTAAAGCTTGACGCAGCCTTTGCTCGTCAAGTTATTGCGAAGTTAAGTTAGGCAAGTTATGTTAGGCTATCGAAGTAGTAGCAAGCACGGTCCTACGAGTTCTACGACTGGGTATAACCACATAGTCTTACGATCTCAAGGTCCGTCATATAAGTATGACTTGGGCGTTGGTGTCGCATAGAGTTCAAGTTGGCTTAAGACACGATGTCACGGACTTAGTGTTTAAGACAAGGACCACAATTGATTCAAGTGAGTTTTGGAGAATGGACTATCAAATAGGCATTCATGAGTTGAATGAAATAATATGGTAACATGGAAAGAATGCTCGCGACCGTGGATCGTCGAGGGGTCTCAAGGATAGAAGTCTTGAACTTGGTTTTGAAAGAAATGGTAACACTGAAAGAAAAATGACTGTGTGAGATGTTAGTTCGAGTTGAGTCTTGCGTGGTCATTGGACAACTTGTCGACAATGAGGAGTTTCCACAAGCGACAACCCTGGGCACCATGGGACCCTATCGTCCTGGGGGAAATACGGTATAGCCGTAGCTGGGCGAACCACTCGAGTTATTCGGGAACTTTCAGCGGGGCTAGCTACTTGCGTTGAAAGGGTCGCCGAATAGCAAGGCTATAGTCCATGATAGCTTGTGATGTTAGTGA
Source organism: Iris pallida (assembly GCA_029216955.1). NCBI lineage: Eukaryota > Viridiplantae > Streptophyta > Magnoliopsida > Asparagales > Iridaceae > Iris > Iris pallida. The sequence continues at coordinate 14,563,564 of JANAVB010033820.1, read as the reverse complement.
CCAATTTATATGGATGGGTCGGCTCAGACGGCAATTCGTATGTGTGCTTTTGGATTGAGTCAGTTGAATGTGTGTACAGTTAGAACGCAATATTTGGGCCTAAGATTTGGCATCAACATAGGCGACGTGCTTCGGCACGGGATACGGCGTCGGGTCTTAAGTTGTTGGCATATAAGTTGCATGAGTTGGTTTGAGTCATCTTAAGTTTAAGTCAGGAAATGTCGTATGGCAAAGTCGGTCAAGTGACACTTAATCCACAAGTCTTGATTGGGTCTGTTGGTGATCGAAGTAGCAATGGCCGCGAGGTGGCGATATGGTTAAGTCACATTGAGTTGTGAGGCACGGTATGATAGATTTGTAGCACGGTCACAAGGAATTGTATACTATCGCGTAGTTGCATCTCTGATTACATGCCAAAGGGCAAGCACGATTTGATAAGTTAACATTGTTGTTGCAAGCACGGAATGTTCTAGAGACACAAAGTAGGCCAAGGCGTCGGTCCTAAAAATGATCCTAAGATAAGACTAGTAAGACAATCATAAAGGAACTATGTTGCACAAATTAAATTAAACGTGTCAGTTCTGTATGGGTGGGCGAGGAGCTCATTCCACCAGTACAGTTGAGTACTGATACCCACATAGTTTTTATGTACGGGCACATGTAGAAGCTCGTGGCACGGAGCTCGCTTGGATGCGTCGAGGCATAGAGTTCCTTGGCCATTCGAAGCGTATGGCCGCTTGGAGTCAAGACTTATATGGGACATAATATATGTACGTCGCCTTCCAAAGCATTCGCTGGTTCATGACATGTATTGAGAGATGAGAGAGAGCTGAGTGACTTGTAATGTGAGATGAGTGAGCTTGAGCGAGCTTGAGAGACTTGTAATCTTGGCTTTACGTCCCATTGTAACCTTTGTTTCAATATCAATAAAAGAGTGTTTTGAAATGACTTGTGTTTTGCTTTCAAATTTTCGCTGCTATTTCAATATCTCTTCTTAGGACTTCTGTGCGATGACACCGTCGCAGCCGCTGTAATTGACCGTTATGGAACCCGCCGTGCATGAGCGCAATCTAGGCTTGTGCACCATCACGCCTTAGCGAGGACGATCGCTCCTACGGGAGCGGGGCGTGACATAATGGTACCAGAGCACGGCTTTACGTCCTTGGACTTCCAATTGAATTCTTTAACTTCATTGTTTTCGCAAACTCTGTTGCTTCCGCAAGTTGTTATCGTTGGTGCGCTCTCTCTCAAATGTCCCATAGGATGTCCATACAATAAGTCTATCTATTTTGCAAAATGTAGAAAAATAGTTTTTGACAAAAACAAAAGGAAGATTCACATAAGCACGGTTGGCTAATTCGGGCTGGGCATATATACCAAAGTTGCGTCGACCCTAGAAAAGTCGAGTGCGGTATTCGTAATGTTTCGAGCTAAAAGGAGTTGAACTCAATTGAGTAAAGTGAGATGACTATCGATAAGGGTGCTATCGAGCGACGATAACGTCGGTGCGATATAGTTGAGCGTGCTTGGAATTCGAGAAATGGTTCGAATGGAAAATATAAAGAAGTCGATTTTGATTCAAATAATAAGTTGAGGATTTGTTGAATGACTTCATCCCTGAGTGGTGTATACGATAGCCTCAGGGATGTCGATCGATCGATTGAGGATGCGGAGTATCGATGAGTCTATCAGCAAGCGTTGCGTTATACAAAGCCTTAGATTGAGTGTCATTGAACAAGTTGTAGTCTTGAAGATATGGACGAGTTGATTCGAACAACCCAAAAATTGACACACATGGAATATGCACGGGATTGAGATTACACGAGTATGAAACATGAAGATGATTGATTAGGTGAAATCGAATCGAAGAAAAAGTTAGGGTGTACGAATGGATGACTTGATAAAGGAAATTGATAGGTGGATCGTATAGAAAAAGTTAGCACGATGGGAAGACAGCGTGCATGAAAAAGTTGAATTTTGAAGTTACGAAAATGACTCTAAGGATTGGATTGAATGTTGCTCGATGATTTGAGTTAGCAAGGAATGATGCGAATTGAGGGAATACGTTGGTCGCTAACTTAAGATAAATGGATAAACAATACATGAAATTGGTTTGAGAAAATTGATGTTGTGAATGATTCGAGGGATAATGATTGAACTTGAATTTGAATGTCGAGAAGATTATCCAGTCGGATGATAACATCATTCGTACGACTCGAAATTAGTTACAAAGGAAGATCGTCAGGTTACACATATCGTCGATGGTATTGAGGTATATCAAAGATCGATATGCGATAACTCGGGGGTACTCTGACTCGGTGAATGACAATCGTGCAAGTGTTATTGTTCGGTTGGATGCTATACTTAGGATTTTGATTAAGATAAATATTGCATGAAAATGATTGTGTCTTGAGGGTTACGCGGATAACCACAGCGTCGACATTCTTGTCTTGCACGAGCATAACTCCAGCCTCGCATATGCGTCACGTCGGATTTGGGGTGATCATTCCGCGTGAGCGCTGACATGGAAATTCATGTCGCGGGAATGATCGAACTCGAAAAATTAGGACGCGACAACTTTGATTGTCTTGACTTTTTGGTTTGATACGAAGGAAAATTCGAGGATGTTTGAACTGGGGATTGACGATTAAGAAAAACTTAAGGATTGAATAGATCCAATCTACGTATCGAGAATGAATTAGTCTAGACACAAAACAAGAGTTACGTCCCGATGAGGATGACTATTCTGCGGGAGCGTGCATGGTGATTCATGCCCACCGTAGATAATCTGAATCGCACGAGATCGGGGTGCAACATATTGTTAAGCTAGACGACCTTATGATTGAATACATGAATTGTGATGAACGACTTAGGAAATATGAAATATGAATTATGGTTTAGCAATAAGTTGTGTCGTAGCGTGTTTGACTTGGAAGTATTGATAGGCAGATTATGTCGAACGTGTTCGAAGAGATAGACTATGTGAAATGGCTTGTTGGACGAGCGATATGTTCATATTAAGGATTGGTTGAACGCGAGTTATCGTAGGATGGCTTTGCTGAATGACTCAGACCCCATGCGACGAATATCGGGATGTGTGTTGGAAATCTATTCTCGAAGTTTAGAAATCGAAGTGATGCAAGCTTAGGTAGAAAATCCGTACTATCAACTTGGTTTGACCTTAGGATGGGGTCAGTGTTGATATTGTTGTTTGGAAACTATGATTCCAATACTGACAATTGACTTTAGCCTAAAGAAATGGCATAGCGGCTAGGCGAGATGTCCATGTTGTGAGAGTTAGCATCAGTATGATTGACTTTCGGGATTGAGTGGATGAATCGATAGGTGAGATTGGATTCACTATCACAAGGCTTAGTTGAAATGCATGTATTTCGGGGACGCCTGAAATGTGCACACGATCCAAACTAAGTGATATGTTGAATTCAAGTGAGACTTGAGGAATAGGAAGTGTCGAGGATTTTGAGATTTTTTGAAGAACGGATTGAGGGTAGGACGAGCATGGCTCGGGTTTGAGAAATGTGCGCGAGAGTCGTTGAACGTTCGAGTGATGAGTCGATTTGTAAGTACTCAGTTAGTTTCGAGGACGAAACTTTTTCTGAGGTGTGTATGATGTAGTGCCCCGTCCCGCTCAGTCAATCGGAGGAATCGAAACACCGATGGCGTTTGGACTTAGCCTTGCACATGTCTTGACTTATTATTGGCCTATAGTCCTTGATTTCATTGAATCTTTGATTTGCATCCTGTTTGAAAATCTCTTCAACGGCTAAAGTGTTTTTCTTATTTCAGTTAAGATGAACTCTCAAGACAGGAACAACACCGCAGGGAGCAGCTGGCAAAAATTTGTAGTAGATACTGGCAGTAGAATAGATAGACATATATTTAAACTTTAGGAGGAATTGAATTTTCTTTTATAGCGATTTGTTCTAGAACATTCGTTCTAGTAGATCGGCCCATTAAATTTTGAGGACGAAATTTGTTTAAGGGGGGTAAAGTTGTCAACCCCTTGACCAAATTTTTATCCTTATATATATTTTTTTTCTATTTATTTATTTCAAATTATCTTATATAATTGTATGTTTTACAATTGTTTATTGAAATATCAAAAAGTGACCAATAGGTAATAAAGAATTCTGCAGGGACCCTATTACAAAAGTTCTTAAATTCAAATATCCTTTTCAACCGAACCCTCCACTCCTTCAACGAATTCAATTTGAATTCAAAATTTGCAGATCAAAACAGATCCTCTTCATCCTATCTCCCCCTCACCTCAGATTTATCAAATTGGGTATATATATATATATATGGGGTATCAGTCAACCCATTGATCCCCCAAAACCCTAGCCGCCTGTATTATCCCCTATCGAGAAGACCAAGAGTGAACACCAGGAAGAAACAGGAATTCGTACTAACACAAGGTGAGTATTCGATCTTCTTGTCAATACCATATTATAATTTCTGTTATCAGCATTAGAGAGGGTTAGGTGTTTGTTATTTTTTCCAAATCTAATCATTGTACAATACTAGAGGCATAGATGAGACCCTCCTGGTATCATGAACTTCTTTGTGACCATCAGTTGGATTTTTTCTTGTACAAGTCCACTGTACAAATCGGCACAGGACTTAGAATACATCGGGTATCCATACACCACACAAGACTGCTATAGCACAGGGCATGGACTACAGAACCAAGTATCAAACCTACCTATACAGGGGACTGCCATATAGCTGTTTGATACTGCCAGTACACATTTGTCCATATCAATATACATAGGAATTTGTACTTGGTATTGAATTTGATAATTAATATGAGGTTGCATTATGACTTGACTCCTCTGTCCACATGGTGGTTGATGTTCAGTTCTATAGGTGTATGTGTATTCCAGTTGGGATTTACTTCTTTGGATCAGCCACAGTAAAGAGTAGTTGGTGTCTTGGTATATGGGTGTCTGAACAGAAGAAGCATGGGGTGAGCACGATGTGTCATAGTATCAGTACCATCTGTTATATTAAATGCCTGTGCTACATAAGTGCTGATCATCTAGGATTGAACCTGTTCAGAGCTCCTTGTCCTGTTAAGTACTATTTTAGATCAATTAAAACATGAGCCATAAGGATAGGTAGGGCACCACAAAGGTAGTTGCTCTGTTGCAGATTCCAGAGTTGGCAAATTCTTGACTAGTACCTACAAATACCAGTGATACCCACCCAAGCCTGCTGGTTTTGTCGAAAGTCCGGGTTGGGGATGTTAGGGAGTGGCAGTAGAGACTTGCTGTATCAGGTGCAACAGGTGAATAGGTGACAATAGAGATAACATATCCATCTTGTGATATTCATGTATTCCAACTATTTCCTGGGTGGGTATCAGTGGTTTACCTAGGGAAGGAACCATAAAGATGGTCATCTAGGATATGTATAAGTCCCATTAATGCATATGCAAGTACACACAGAGTATTATGTACCAGTCTAGGTGTAATACCTAAGCTAAGAATGTCCACCAATTAATGTGTGAGGGTTTGTGTATCAGATAACTGCTAGGTAATAACATGGGATGGGTTCCATGGGAGTCAATGCACCTAGCCTGAAATAGAGTAAGTATTCCCTTACACCCTATAACCCATATACGTTGACACTACTTTCCTGTATGTTTTCTTGAAAGGCCAGATTTGTGGTATTGCAAGGAAGTACTTAGTTAGCTCTAGGGGATTATCCCTTGGGCAAGAAAACCAGTGTGACACCATCTCCTTGAAGACAAGTGAGGTCCTGCATCTTATACAATTTTTCCCTTGATAGTGCAGACCTTGAGTATTGGTCCTGATATCCTGATGGAAAGCATCAAACTGAACCAATTAGGAACTAATGAATTTGGTGGCTAAGCATGTAAGGCTTTGTGTCCAGATATCTGGAATGCGTGGGAGTTTATGTTTGGAATCGAATTTGATAAATGATATTAAGTTGCACTACGTCTGGACATATATGTCCACATGGTTTAATGATCAGACTTACATTTCCACTTACACATTGTCCTAAAGCATTTATATTAGTCCATTTTCTATTCTTGTTTGTTCTGCATTCCCAAATAGCCATCTGAACATGCATAACCTACATTCCAGATCCAACTATGCTTCATATTCACCATTCACTGCATTTACACATGTATACAATGCATTCACTGCTTGTATGGTATTGTATGGTATCACCTTGCCCATGTTATTCACTACACATTACTTGGACTCATATATGGTACTTTGCCTTATATTCCTAACTGTCCTGTCCCTAGCCATTTGTATGTTCTCCCTTTCACCATTTGTATTGAGGCATGCAAGGCCTATAGGTCACTTCATAACAAAGTGCCTTGCCAAGGGCCAAGAACAGTTGGGTTAGCTTGGTGCCTTACCTATCACAGAAGCATGTAGGAATAGGTGATGTGCAGGTACTGTACGGGTATGGGTTATACTGAATAAGGGTTAGGCTGCAAACATAGTATCAGTAATAGATCCCTGTGTATAAGATATTGGGCAGACCTTTCACTGTCCACATTCTAGTCCCTTTTCAGTATAAGGAAATGATACAGGAGTGCAGGTGTATCAATATGAAATCATGTGTAGATGAGAATATAGGAAAGAGGTAATCGACAGTATGCCATAAGTATACTGCAATAACAGAGCCTTGCATGTACATAGGCAAAGGTATATGCATATGTAATATCCTGGGAAGACTTTGATACTTGTAGGATAAAACAAGAGAGTATGGAATATGAGTATCAAGTCATGACCTTGAAAAACCATGTGAATTGGGCTTGTAAGAGTAGTCTTCATTGTTACCTGTGATTTGGAAAATGTATTGGTGGATAGATTCTTGGTTAAATTTTATTAGAGTCTAAGACTGTTTCTAATATGTTTTATAATGATAGTATGCCACACGTGTCATTATGATGTGTTTTATTATCCTATATCACCACAATTGGTTAATCTTCATATGTTCAGCCTCATCCTAGGCAATTGCAAAGCATTTGGTTGTCCATTACTTGCTTAGGCCAAACCCTTGCAATCAATGCTAAGTATATCTTCGTTTAGACCATTCCTAGTGGGTTGGTGGTATTATAGGATACATAGATGGATACCATTTATGACATAACATATTAGAGGCCTATTAGGAGGGTAAATGGAGTAACATAACCTAGAAACCTAACCAATAAATAGATAGGCTACTTATCAATATTAGTTGTGTATTTGACATCATGTATATGGTATAAACAGGTTATTTGGATCTCCATACGGGTTGTAATCCGTGACAGCAGCTCAGGACAAAAGGCAAGTATACCTTGCCTTTCTACACAGCTTTATTTACATGCACTGTCTTTCAGTATTCAGTTTTTCTCATTTTTGTTTATATGTACTTTTCATATCCTGCCAGTATTTTACTTCATTGGTACATAGTCATTGCTTACAGCTAGTCTTGTGATTTTATTGAACTTGTTCACACTTGTGCCTTGATCGAGTCGTGTCATGAGTCGAGAGGTTGTGAACTGGACTGCTTACCTCCGTGTCTTGAAATCTTGAAGCTAACCTGCGAGTCCAAATTAGGGATGAGGGTTAGTAGTTATCTGTGTCTTAAGCTAACCTGCGAGTCCACACTAGGGACAAGGGTTAGTAGTTATTGGTCAACACCTGCGAGCCCACACTAGGGGCGAGGGTGATGCTAACCTGCGAGTCCATATTAGGGACGAGGGTTAGTAGTATATGGTGCACACCTGCAAGTCCACACTAGGGACGAGGGTGATGCTAACCTGCCATTCCACACTAGGGACGAGGGTTAGTAGTTGTTCAAACCTGTGAGTCCACACTAGGGACGAGGGTTTGAGTATTCGATTTGGTTATCCGTGACATCTTGACATGAGTTCTCTCGTCCTTGTTCATCAATTTATTTATGTGTAGACAGTGTACAGATTCGTGTTTATTTATTGCTTAGTTTTACTTGTTTAGTTTGTATTTTTCTCCATGCATAATAAACTGTTAGAAAGGCTCGTTTTTACGTATCTTGTTAGTCCTCTGAGGACCTGATGATCTCTTCAGGTTTAGCCGAGTTTGAGACAGGAGCGGTTGAGCAGGTTGAGTCAGTACCAGTCCGCGGAGCTTTGCAGTTGAGGATGTCTTGAGAAGCAGTTTTATTCAGTTAGTGTATTTCATGTACTTCTCTTTTTGTCTAGTTGTAGTGGATTTGTGTCCACCGGACGTGACATTGATTCTTGATATTCAGTTTATTCATTATTGTCCAGTTTTATTTCTTATTCATGGACCTTGTTTGTGATTTGATTATTCCGTGGATGAGCTATAGATTACCATTGCCATGACTTGTGTATAGACAGCGCACTACCGCCAAAACTGCGGCGTAGGCTGGGCTTGGACACGCTTCGTATCCGAAAAGCGGGTGCGGATCGTGACAGTAAGTACTCAGTTAGTTTCGAAGACAAAACTTTTTCTGAGTTGTGTATGATGTAGTGCCCCATCCCGCTCAGTCAATCGGAGGAATCGAAACGCCGATGGCGTTCGGACTTAGCCTTGCAACGACGACTCGGAGACATCGCTCGGTCAAGGCGACCGCTCGCTCAGGTGGGGTAGTTTTGGTGAACTCGCCTCATCTTAGCCTTCACATAATAAATCTCATGTTTTCAACTTGCACAAGTAGGCTTGATAATAAAAGAGACGAATCCACATAGGTAAGGGAATAATCTCGACGGGTCGGATTGAGTTAGAATATGGAAAGGTCCAACGGTCGGCTTAGAGTTGGTGCACGGCGTACTTTAAAAATGACACTCGATCCTTCGTCCCGTAGCTTAGAAAAAGGAAAGTTGGTTTGAGTTGGCGAAGTTACGAACGTAGCCTAAGTCATAGGCGTTGCCCGCATGAATGCTTCATAAAGCATGCACGGTCCCATCATCCAAGGCTTGGCACAGCCTTGGCTTGCCTATGAGCTAAGTTGCGTTGAATGGCTTGTGACATAAGTCTAGGCACCCAAATGACTTGGTCGTTCAAAGTCGAACGCGTGTACGGCACGTTCTATCGAGGCAAAGCTTGACGCAGCCTTTGCTCGTCAAGTTGTTGCGAAGTTAAGTTAGGCAAGTTATGTTAGGCTATCGAAGTAGTAGCAAGCACGGTCCTACGAGTTCTACGGCTGGGTATAACCATAGTCTTACGGTCTCAAGGCCCATCATATAAGTATGACTTGGGCGTTGGTGTCGCATAGAGTTCAAGTTAGCTTAAGACACGATGTCACGGACTTAGTGTTTAAGGCAAGGACCACAATTGATTCAAGTGAGTTTTGGAGAAAGGACTATCAAATAGGCATTCATGAGTTGAATGAAATGATATGGTAACATGGAAAGAATGCTCGCGACCGTGGGTCGTCGAGGGGTCTCAAGGATAGAAGTCTTGAACTTGGTTTTGAAATAAATGGTAACACTAGAAGAAAAATGACTGTGTGAGTCGAGTCGAGTCTTGCATAGTCATTGGACTTGTCGACAATGAGGAGTTTCCACGAGCGGCAATCCTAGGCGCCAAGGGACCACGTCGTCCTGGGGGGAAATACGGTATAGCCGTAGCTGGATGAACCGCTCGGGTTATTCGGGAACTTTCAGCGGGGCTAGCTACTTGCGTTGAAAGGGTCGCCGAATAGCAAGGCTATAGTCCACGATAGCTTGTGATGTTAGTGACCAATTCATATAGATGGGTCGGCACAGTCGGCAATCCGCGTGTATGCCTTTGGATTGAGTCAGTTGAATGTGTGTACAGTTAGAACACAATATTTGGGCCTAAGATTTGGCATCAACATAGGCGACGTGCTTCGGCACGAGATGCGGCGTCGGGTCTTAAGTTGTTGGCATATAAGTTGCATAATTTGGTTTGAGTCATCTTGAGTTTAAGTCAGGAAACATTGTAAGGCAAAGTCAGTCAAGTGACACTTAGTCCACAAGTCTTGATTGGGTCTGTTGGTGATCAAAGTAGCAAGGGCCGCGAGATGGCGATATGGTTAAGTCATATTGAGTTACGAGGCACGGTATGATGGATTTGTAGCACGGTCACTAGGAATTGGATACTATCGCGTAGTTGCGTCTCTGATTACATGCCGAAGGGCAAGCATGACTTGATAAGTTAATGTTGTTGTTGCAAGCACGGGATGGTCTAGAGACACAAAGTAGGCCAAGGAGTCGGTCCTAAAACTGATCCTAAGGCAAGACTAGTAAGACAATCATAAAGGGACTATGTTGCACAAATTAAATCAAACGTGTCAGTTTTGTATGGGTGGGCGAGGAGCTCATTCCACCAGTACAGTTGAGTACTGACACCCACATAGTTTTTATGTGCAGGCACAGGTAGAAGCTCATGGCGTGGAGCTCGCTTGGATGCGTCAAGGCATGGAGTTCCTTGGCGATTCGAACCGTTTGGCTGCATGGAGTCAAGTCTTATACGAGACATAATGTATGAACGTCGTCTTCCAAAGCATTCGCTGGTTCATGATATGTATTGAGAGATTAGAGAAAGCTGAGTGACTTGTAATGTGAGATGAGTGAGCTTGAGCGAGCTTGAGAGACTTATAATCTTGGCCTTGCGCCCCATTGTAACCTTTGTTTCAATATCAATAAAAGAGTGTTTTGAAATGACTTTGTATTTTGCTTTCAAATTTTTGCTGCTGTTTCAATGTCTCTGCTTGGGACTTCTGTGCGACGACCCCGTCGCAGCCGCTGTAATCGGCCGTTATGGAACCCGCCTTGTACGAGCACAATCTAGGCTCGTGTGGCATCATGCCTTAGCGAGGACGATCGCTTCTACGGGAGCAGGACGTGACACATACGACATGTACAGGGTGCCAGATTTACTCCCTAGCCGTTCACATGTCGAAACTGATATTTTAAAACACATAGATAGTGGTCTTTTATTTGCTTTCCTTGTTTTCTTCACCGCTTGCCATGTCATCAGTTACTTTCTAGTATTTATCTCACATATGTTATTTTCACGTCTTGTGAATTCTATTGTATTTTCGTATTGCCGTCGGTTTGTGTGCTTGTTCCATTCCTGCCTGAAAACTAATATTTTCAGGTTAGCTGTGGCTTTACTTAGCTTTGGGAGATACGGGTGTACTTGCAGACAGAAACCTAGATATAGATAGCAGTAGTATCATTTTCATTAATCGTGAGAATCTTATACTTTCTTTAAAAATATAAATGTTGTAATCAAATTTAGAAATATGAATGAGCAATAAAGTTTATTTTGAGCATTTATTTTTTGCGGGCTTGACAGCGTTTTACCGTCGACTCTGCGGCGTAGGCTGGCTTGGACACGTCTCGTATCCAAAAAGTGGGTACGGGTCATTACAAGTTTTTGTGGTGGCCCATGCAGGTCAGATTTCACAAAATATGCGAACTCATGATGGTACTTAAGTTAGTCGTACAATTACGAGCCTGCGACTAGAAAATGATCATTCACAACTTAGAGTTAAATTGATTTAAGAGAATGATTAGAACTAGGAGTCCCTTATTCAAATTGACCGTTGGGTAGTTAAGGTTATCAGATAGGCCATACAAATTAGATAAAGAATTATTAAATTTAGATAGCTTGCCAGATCTCTATAGATACACTCTTACTTTTGATATGACGATATGATCTAATGTGGGTATACTAGTCACTTGGTAAGTTAGGCTTTCCTAGAATTAAGGCTTTAATCTTAATAAATTGTTCAATTTTTCTTTTGCTCTATTTAAATATAAATCTTATATCATAAGTTAGAATTGCCTATTTTAAATTCTATTTTGCTGTAAGGAATTGGTTTATAATTTCTGATTCTGTTATTCATATACGAATCTTGAGTTAGATTTGATTCAAATTTTCCCTCAACCATTTGAAATACATATGAAATATAAAGATTAGGATGTTCTTACTTCCCTTGTATTCAGTTATTTCCTTCCCGATCAATCTTTTACTTTAAGGATTGAGACTTATAGGCAGATGTTTACGCTTTCTATCATAGTCAACTAGTTTGAATCTCTAGCAGCTCCTTGAAGTTCTTAGGAATACAGTTGGAGTGATTTAACGACTACGATGGCTAGATAGCAGCACACTGGCGAGGCACGACCCATAGAGTTGAAATTATTTCAACAATCGTAGGTTATGGAACATTGCTAAAACTATGTCTTCGTTGACCTCTTTAGACCTTGTGTCAATATAAGGTAGAGTATCTGATAGCATATCACATCTGAATCACAGAACCAAGGGTTTACCACAGCCAGATGTATACGGGTGAGGCATAATTCTCGGTAAAATAACTTCAGATGTGATTACAAGTTTAGGATACTATAGAGGATAGGAAAATGCCCTGTGTGTACCATAAGATCACTTCCAAAATATCAAATTAGCGACGCTTCGCTAAGACATCGCTAATATTTTTGATATTGGCAATGTACTTTTTATATGCCGCAAAACGTCACTGATTGCAAAAAGTAGTGATGTTGAGCGACGTTTAGTGACTATAATAAATTTGTTGGAAAGTGACGTCAATGAAAAGTCGCTGAACGTCATTATATTTTTTAATCAATGACGTATATTTATTAGGTCGCCATTTTTTTTATTTTGACGACGTTTAGCGACGTCATTTAATGACGTCGCTAACTGTTTAATATACACAGGACAAGCCCCATCCCAAATCCAAAAATTTCACCCCAAAATTTTTTCCCTCCCTCAACCGCCACTCTCCCCCTCGACTGCTCCTCCCCCTCGACCACCGCTCCCCCCTCGAGGCTACCGTCTCTTCCCCTCGCCACCGCGAGCTCCTCCTCCTCCGGGGTCCTCATCCACCGACCCACCCTCCGCGAGCTCCTCCTCCTCCGGGCTCCTCCTTCATCGCGAGCTCCTCCTCCTCTCTGGGCTCCTCCTCCACAGACCCCCCCTCCGTGAGCTCCTCCTCAACCACCTACGTCGACCTCCTCCTCCTTTCGACAAACCCCAAGATCTGGTAAACCCTAACATATATTCTATATGAGTTTAGACACGACACAGACATGAATATAATACGATACACTGAAACGATACAATATATTATATTCGTACACTGACATGATACACTGAGCCACCACTAGGGATAATAAGATATGATTAGGGACTGATTGGGTTCAGTTCCAAAACTGATTAGGGATCAGTCTTCAACTGATCTAGTATCAGTCTTCGACTGATTTGAATGTCAGTCTCCAATTGGCATTTAAAGTAGTCAATAGGACTGATTGTTTAAGATGGACGTACAGGAAATTGGGTGAGTGGTGATAATGCTGTATCCTATAAGCAAATGCAAGGGGCTATGGGGACTGAACCTGTGAGGAAGTGACAAGGGCCACTTGGTAGTGTCAGGGGTGTCCTCTTAGTGCAGAGCATTTGTGCTCTGTTGCACAGGGCGTGCTCGAGTGTAGGCATCAGTTGGAGGATGTGAGAGGTTCAGGAATTAAGGGGAGGGTCTTTGTCTCAGTCAAATTAAAACTGATATGAGGAAGAGAATCAAGTTTGGAGAGTACTAATTAGGCAGGGGTCTTAGGTCCCTACAGGTAATGGCCTTTGCTTGGCCTCTATGTGCATTAGGCAGGGGTTTTCTTTTCTTTTCTAGGACAGCAGTCCAACATGAGGTGGTAAACAGCAGTAAGGATGGGGGCTTATCTCTGCAGTGAAGGGTATACCCTATATTGTGTACCTATATATATATATATATATATATATATATATATATATATATATATATATATAGTGGTGTTTTCAATTAGGTACTATATAAACTTAGTAAGGGTTAAGTTAAGCTTTGGTATTCCATCCTGAACTGCCTAATAATGCCAGAAATGTTGATATTAAGTCATTCAAATTCAACACACCCAAACATAAGCACATATCCCCAATCCATCCTCCTAACACACACATACACACATAAAAAAATACGTCACCGATACACTCACTGACACGACACTGACACACTGAAACGAGATGATGGTTCCTTTAGTTAGCTTGCTTATGTTACAATTATATTCTCTGTGAATATCGATCTTACCAGATGGCACCCATGACCCGAGCAGCGGCACGTCGTTTGAGGGAAACACAGATTGCTGAGGTGGCCCCTCCTACTGTTAAGAAGGAAGTGGCACCGGTAGCTAGTGAGACCGGGAGTTCCATTCATCCAGCACCTGCAGTGGAATGACGCTTTCCCATCGTCGATCCCACTTATCAGAAGATGTTGTGTGATGGTATCATTGAGCGTATGCGTGAGCTGCGTGGTCGTCATTAGTATAGTTTTATGGATATATTTTGTGTTGGACTATTAGTACTTATTACCAGCTGTACTTATTTTATGGAGATGAGTTTATGGACTTAATTATGGACTTATTACCAGCTGTACTTGTTTTATGGAGATTAATTATGGAGATTAATTATGGACTTATTATCACTTATTTTATGGAGATTAATTAGGCTATCTTCTGTGTAGTCAATTCTGACACACTATGGTTATATGGTCATGTCATGCATGTGATACACTATTACCATTTATTGTATCATGATTACTTGGGATTCTATTTCAATATTTAGGATATGTCATGATTAATGCGCCTATTACTTTTATAAGTGTTTCAACGAGTGCATGTATCTATCTTACAAAATTACACTCAAATGGATATGGATCTGAATTACTATCTGTGGAATCGTTCTTGGATGTACAACTATCATCCTAATGACATATGCAGTGTGCAAGATGAATTTATAGAGGGTGTACAACAGTTCCTGCAGTTTGCCAAGGCATTCCCTCTGTACATGAACGGTACCAAAATTAAGTGTCCGTGTGTGAGATGTCGCAACTTGAAATATCATCCAGAAGTGGAAGTCATGTATCATTTATACTCGAAGGGTTTCACGCCGAATTACAATTAGTGGAGCGCGCACGAAGAACTTGTGTCTTTAGCATCGGAGTATGAGCCTTATGTGGATGTCCACAACCACGCTGCTTACAATAATGGGTTTATGAACATGGTTTTTGACGCGGCGGAGCCTAGTTTCGATCCGGACAATCATGATGCACCTGAGGAGGCACCGAATGTCGATGCTGTAATGTTCATAGAGTTGCTGGAGAATGCAAGGACTCTATTATATCCTGGTTGTGAGGATCATTCACCGTTGGAGGTGGTTACAAGATTGTTGAGCATCAAGTCCGATTTTAATATGTCACAAGATTGCTACAACCGAGTTATGGAGTTGATTTTAGAAATATTGTCTGACGGTGCTAAGTTGCCTAAAGACTTTTACCGGTCTAAGAGGATGGCGACTAATATTGTTGATGTGGACTCCACGGAACTTACACATTACATGACTAATGTAGAAGATGTAGAATTATCCGAAGAGGAAGGCGAAGCCGACTAAGGCAAAAATTGTCACGCCCTGGGTCGACAAACGTTCGTCCTCGATGTTATTTTGTCGATTCGATCGTCCTCGCTAAGGTGTGATGCCGTACGAGTCTGGAATTGCACTCGTACAAGGCAAGAACGTTACGTTGATTTGCATATTAATACGCCAAGTTGAAACTTTACAAATCACATCAGAATATAAGACGCAGTATAGGAAGATAGAAATTTGCTTTTTCATTCATAGCTTGCAACGAAGTGCAAGTCGTAATTACATTGGATGTCATTACGTCTACATTGATTGAAAACAAAATAAAACATACTCGACCAGCTGCCTGAACTAACACTTGTCGTTCCATACATTCGCCCCTTTATACATAAGCCATCGATTGAATTGGCTTCAAAATACTTCAGCATAGGAAGAGCTTCAAAACGCCTCTCCGCACTTCAGTTTCAGTTTAGTTTGGAGCGCCCGCCGCACCTGGGGAAATTGGGGGAGGGGATTAGCACACTTGCTAAGTGGACGTGATGAACCAACTCGTCTAAACCGACTCTGATTGTTAAGATAGGCATGCTTTAGAGTTGTCTTTCTATTAGAACTAAATGAATTCAGTTCGTATCGATAGCCATCTTTGAGTAATGAAGCATACAGAAAAGCATAGTGATTTATCACGTTTCTTACCACGGCCGTGCTCGTCCCTGCATAAAACAGAGATATACCTGCATAAGACAATAGATGATCATGCTACTATCTTACATGTGGTCATTGGTGTTACGCACCACTACGGACTTAATCGAAATTGGCATGCGATGCTACCCTTTCAGCCTAGGTTGCAAGCCTTATTGAAGGTCCCGCATGCCTCGCGCCGAAGCACGATAATTTATTTCCCCTACGACGAATCGGTTCCGATGCCCCGGATACCGTTTCGAGGAAAACGAACTTGTGCACAAGCTGTCCATGACCATGCCTATGTGCGAACAGTGTAATATATACAAACAGTTTTGTATAGCGCGGACAGTATCGAACAACATTATTATTTCTTGCAACTCATGCAACGATTCATTTTCTCCAAAGTCGTACTCCCGATTTAGCATCCTATGGGCACCCAATTGTCTGAAGCATCATAACCCATGATCAATGTTTCACATTATTTTACAGCACGTGAAATAGTCTATCTTTTTACTAGAACCTTAAACTTTTTCGTTTATGTGAGAAACTTGTATTTTTCAGAGTAGATTACTCAAAATCGATACATTTTTCCCGAGTTCTTGACTTTAGTGGATTGTCTTTACAATTAACTTGGCATCGTTCGATTTGAATGAATTCGAGGCAAGGAATTAGTTTGCGGGACAGAGTAGAAGGAAGGTCCGAATCACCCACTAATTACTTTGCTTCGTGTTGATCGTCGAAGCGCTTCGCAACATCAAGCTTTAGTTACGCGAGCTCCTGCAGTGGTACCAACACTTTGTTAGAATTCCTTCTTTTCCCCTTGCTTCAAAATTTGTAATTGCATCCATGAAAATAACGCGAAAGCACTTCATCAAAACCCAGCGGCAAAAGCTCCAAAAAAACCATACAATGGTCCGGTCCCGTCGAAGGTACTCTTATAGAGAGCTCACTCGCCGAGACGCAGCCCGCTACATCTAGGACTTATTCTAACAGAAGTCGTTCCATTAGTTGGATCGACTCTCGTAACGTCCGTCCAAATCGATTTGATCGATACCGTAAGGTGTTATCGTTTACCAAGCCTAGCGATCGAGTCAGATGGCCATCTAAGTTCCCGGCCTAACTGACTCGGTGCAAGCATATTATGAAGTCCGTCGCCTATCGAAAGCGGGACGCTACATAATATACCACTAAGAAAAAGTTTTGTCCCGAAACTTAAGAACAAGAGTCTGACCTTAATTTAGATAAACAACACAGGGTATTTCTCCTTCATCTCCGCCTCCATTTCCCATGTCGACTCTTCGACTGAATGGTTCCGCCAAAGCACGCGGACCAAAGACATCGACCGATTTCGTAGCACCTTCTCCTTACGGTCCAAAATTTGTATAGGCTCCTCCGAGTAAGACAAGTCAGTACGTAGCTCCAACTAATCGAAGCGAACTACATGACTTGGATCGTGCACGTATTTTTGAAGTTGTGAAACGTGGAAGACATCGGGCACATCAGCCAATGCAGGAGGTAGTGCGATCCGATAAGCAACCGTTGCAACTCGCCCGATGATCTCAAAGGGGCCTACAAATCTCGGGCTCAACTTGCCTTTAACATCGAACCGCATCACACCGCACATGGGCGTTACTTTCAGAAACACATGGTCCCCGACCAAGAACTCTAGCGGTCGTCGACGAAGATCTGCGTAGCTCTTTTGTCGACTTTGTACGATGCCGAGTCTATCTCGGATCAAGCAGACTTTCTCGACGGCCTGTTCTACTAGTTTCGGCCTAAGCACTTGTCGCTCTCCGACTTCATCCCAGCATATTGGCGAACGACACTTCCTCCCGTAGAGCACTTCGTATGGAGCCATCTGAATGCTCGACTGATAACTGTTGTTATACGTAAACTCCGCAAGCGACAAATGCGTATCCCAACTAGTCTTTAGGTCGATCGCACACAGACGCAACATGTCTTCTAGGATTTGATTTACCCTTTCCGTCTGACCGTCTGTTTGAGGATGGTACGCAGAACTAAAGTTTAGTTTGGTCCCCATCGCCGCTTGTAGGCTCGTCCAGAAATGTGATAGGAATCGCCCGTCTCTGTCCGAAATTATTAAGGCTGGTACCCCGTACAGTCGAACATTCTCGTCGACATAGATTTGTGCTAACCGATCGACGCTCCATCCTACTTTAATTGCGAAGAAGTGAGCCGATTTGGTCAATCTATCAATAATGACCCAAATTGCATCATTTCCCCACGGCGTCTTCGGAAATCCCACAATAAAATCTATTGAGATGTTGTCCCACTTCCACTCGGGAATGGCGATATTCTGCAGCTCTCCGCCTGGCCTTTGGTGTTCCGCCTTCTCTTGCTGACACGCCATATACTGCGATACAAAAGTAGCCACGTCTTTCTTCGTGCCGTGCCACCAGAAGTTTTTGTGCAAGCCCTTGTACATCTTGGTGCTTCCAGGATGTAATGAGTACTTCGCATAATGTGCCTCCATCAGAATTTCTTTCCTGAGTTCGGCAGTTTTAGGAATGCAGAGCCTTTCCTGTAGTCACATCGTTCCGTCTCCGTCTTCCGCAAAGTCAGTCGCCCTTCCTGTTGGAATCAGCTCGCGCAACTTCTTCAGGAATGAGTCGTCCTTCTGTGCGATCTTTATCTTGCTAAGCAGGCTCGATCCTAACTTCAGCTGAGCTAGGTGCAGGTGTCGATACTCAATTCCAAGTTTGATACCCATCACTTCAAGGTCTCGCCGTATCTCCTCGTTTATGGCTAGTTTTCTCATAAATATTCTGCTAAGCGCGTCGGCTACAATGTTTCCCTTGCCCGGCATATACTCGATCGTTAACTCGTAATCTTTTATGAGTTCGAGCCAACGTCGCTGTCGTAGGTTGAGTTCTTGTTGTGTAAACAAGTATTTCAGACTTTTATGATCTGTGTAGATTCTGCAAGCCATACCATAGAGATAGTGCTGCCAGAGTTTCAACGCAAACACGATCGCTGCCAATTCTAGATCGTGCGTCGGGTAGTTTTTCTCGTGCTGCTTCAACTGCCGTAAAGTGTAGGAGATGATTTGGTCTCTCTGCATGAGTACGCACCCAAGGCCAGTTCCCGATGTATTGCTGAATATCTGAAAGCCTTCTGGACCGTCTGGAAGTGCAAGGATTGGAGCTGAGACGAGCCGTTGCTTCAACTCTTGAAAGCTGGATTCACAGTCGTCACTCCATTCAAATACTACTCCCTTCTGGGTGAGGCGAGTCAGAGGCGATGCTAGTTTTGAAAAGCTTCGTACGAATCTTCGGTAGTAGCCCGCTAATCCCAGAAAACTTCGAATATCGCTAGCCGAGGCAGGTCGTTTCCAATCTACCACCGCTTCTATCTACTTTGGGTCCACCACGACACCTTCGGCAGAGATTACATGTTCGAGCAATGTCACGCTACTCATCCAGAACTCGCATTTACTCTGCTTGGCATTTAATTTGTTTTCACGCAGAATCTGCAGTACCATCTTCAAGTGTCCCGCATGCTCTTCTCGATTCTTGGAGTAGATTAGGATATCGTCGATGAACACGAATATAAATTTATCGATTTGATGTCGGAAGACTCGATTCATCAGATCCATGAACGCGGCTGGGGCATTCGTTAAACCGAACGGCTTGACTAGAAATTCGTAATAACCATATCGAGTGCGTAAGGTAGACTTTGATACGTCGTCGGACTTGATCTTCAATTGATGATAGCCTGAACGAAGATCGATTTTTGAAAATACTGACGCGCCTTGTAGTTGGTCAAACAAGTCATCGATTCATGGCAAAGGATACTTGTTCCGTACGGTCGCCTTATTGAGTTCACGATAGTCGATGCATAGCCGCATCGACCTATCCTTCTTCTTCACGAACAATACGGGAGCTCCCTACGGAGAGACGCTAGGGCGAATAAATCTGCGGTCTAGCAACTCTTGTAATTGCACCTTCAGCTCCTTCAGTTCTGCTGAAGCTATTCGGTAAGGCGTCTTGGATATCGGTCGTGTATCCGGAAAGGTGTCGATGCTGAATTCTATTTCTCGATCCGGCGGTATTCCGGGCATCTCGTCAGGAAAAACATCAGGAAAATCTGCCACAACATCAGTCTGTATTGTGTTTGTATTATCCTTCCGCGTGTCTCGAACCGATGCCATGTATTCCGCACAGCCGGAACGCAGCATACGTCTCGTCGAAATTGCCGATACCATCATTGCCGTCTTCGAGACCGTACCGCACAAATATGAGAACTCTGTCTCGCCAGGAAGATGAAACACCACTCTTTTCTCCGTGCACTCGATCGTTGCACGACAAGCCCCCAACCAATCCATGCCCAGGATTATGTCGTACTTTTTGATGTCTAGTACGATGGCATCCAAGGATAGATTTCTTCCTCCGATGCAAATGTGACCATCCCTACAAATAAAGTTCGCAGGCATATCGACTCCCGACGGAGTGCTAACGCTAATATTCATATCTAGTGATTGCATGGTTATTTTATTTTCTTTCGCATAATCAGTAGATATAAAGCTATGCATCACACCCAAATCGAATAGTACTCGAGCAGGTATACTTTTGTAGAGTAATATACCTGTTACAACGGTATCGGATGCGAATGCCTCGTCCCAAGTTAAGGCATAAACTCGGCCTTGAGCTCCGTGGCGTTGGTTCTGCTGGTTGACGGGCATCGCATTTGTGCCTTGCAGTATCGACGCTTTATGCGGATTTGGAACATTTCCCGGAGGGTATTGATTTGGCTTTTCCGCCTGACAGAACTGACTGAAGTGGCCTAACTCGCCACACCTGAAGCATGTTCTCAATTTACAATTGGGATCTCGGTGCCCACGCTTACCGCATCTATTGTAGTGTGGTCTGCCATGGCCTCGATTATTAAATGTATTCGGACGTTTTGATACTCCTGATCCCCCGGCGTCGTTAGGACGCTTGTTGAAGTGGTTTCGGACGACAGGCACGGCCCTTTGTGACATACGGCCAAAGATGTGCTCGCTATCAAGTGCAGCTTCGTAGGATTCACGATAAGTTTGGCATCGCTGGTTCATGACGTCCCTACGCAATTCGTCGTTGAGGCCCTGCTGAAAACGCTCGTACCATTCATCTTTGTTGGGCAGAAAGGCGCCGGCAAATTTTGTAAGTTTTGAGAAGCTTGCATCATAATCTTCAATAGTCATGTTCCCTTGCCTCAACATCATGAACTCATCCCCCTTCTGTCGACGGATGGCACGAGGAACGTATTGCTCAAGGAAGGCTGCCTTGAACACTTCCCAGAAAATCTTTCTTTTGGAATCGGTTTCACAGATCTCATGTTTCTTCACCGCCCACCAGTCGTGTGCTCTCAGTTGCAGCTGCAGCGCCGCACAGGCCACCCTCTGGGACCCTTCGATGTAGAAAAGATCAAACAAGTCCTCCATTTCTGCGAGCCATCCCACTATCACATCGGGCTCTGCTCGGCCGTTGAACTTCGGCGGATTCATCTTGCAAAACTCCTTTACTTTGAGCATGGACGAAGAGTCTATCATTTGTGGTTGGACTTCTTCCTCGACTTCGTCTTGAATGTCTTGCCTCTCTTCGGGTACCCCATCCGCTGCCTTGGTATTGTCCGCCATCTTGCTTACTATCTGAGTCAGGGCGTTCATCTGCTTCTGCTGTGCATCAAATTGGGCTTTGAATTGCATCTGAAGCTATTGCTGCTGCAGTTCCATCAATTGTAGTATTTTCTCCATAGTCGTCTCGCTAGGGCCAGTGCTTTTTATGCTCGACGTACTATCTACGGTTTAGGTTGTTGTGCCAGAATTGTTTCTTTTCTTAGTCATTCCTACAAAACAGAGTAAACCCGTTAGTATTTTTCAAAAATATCTACGGGCTTACCTGTATGGAACTTTTATTTCACGCAGCATGTCGACAAGCATTCAATCGAGCCATCGCAACGGACATTCCAACAATGAAATATCTTTTAAAAATCCAAGAAAACATAACTGTGCTCTGATACTAATTTGTCACGCCCCGAGTCGGCAAACGTTCGTCCCCGATGTTATTTTTCCGATTCAATCGCCCTCGCTAAGGCGTGATGCTGTACGAGTCTGGAATTGCACTCGTACAAGGCAAGACCGTTACGTTGATTTGCATATTAATACGCCAAGTTGAAACTTCACAAATCATATCAGAATATAAGACACAGTATAGGAAGATAGAAATTTGCTTTTTCATTCACAGCTTGCAACGAAGTGCAAGTCATAATTACATTGGATGTCGTTGCGGCTACATTGATTGAAAACCTAATAAAACATACTCGACAAGCTGCCTGAACTAACACTTGTCGTTCTATACATTCGTCCCTTTATACATAAGTCGTCGATTGAATTGGCTTCAAAATACTTCAGCATAGGAAGAGCTTCAAAACGCCTCTCCGCACTTCAGCTTCAGTTTAGTTTGGAGTGCCCGCCGCACCTGGGGAGATTGGAGGAGGGGATTAGCACACTTACTAAGTGGACGAGACGAACCAACTCATCTAACCCGACTCTGATTGTTAAGATAGGCATGCTTTAGAGTTGTCTTTCTATTAGAACTAAATGAATTTAGTTCGTATCGATAGCCATCTTTGAGTAATGAAGCATACAAAAAAGCGTAGTAATTTATCACGTTTTTTTACACGGCCGTGCTCATCCCTGCATAAAACAGAGATAGTAATTATACCTGCATAAAACAATAGATGATCATGCTACTATCTTATATGTGGTCATTGGTGTTACGCACCACTACGGACTTAATCGAAATTGGAATGCGACGCTACCCTTTCAGCCTAGGTTGTAAGCCTTACTGAAGGTCCCGCATGCCTCGTGCCGAAGCTGAATAATTTATTCCCCCTAGGACGAATCGGTTCTGATGCCCCGGATACCGTTTCGAAGAAAACGAACTTGTGCACAAGCTGTCCATGACCATGCCTATGTGCGAACAGTTTAATATATGCAAACAGTTTTGTATAGTGTGGACAGTATCGAGCGACATTATCATTTCTCACAACTCATACAATAATTCATTTATCCCAAAGTCGTACTCCCAATTTAGCATCCCGTGGGCACCAAATTGTCCGAGGCATCATAACCCTTGATCAACGTTTCACATTATTTTGCATCACGTAAAATAGTCTATCTTTTTACTAGAACCTTAAACTTTTCCGTTTATGTAAGAAACTTGTATTTTTCAGAGTAGATTACTCAAAATTGATACGTTTTTCCCGAGTTCTTGACCTTAGTGGATTGGCATGCAATTAACTTGGCATCGTTCGATTTGAATGAATTTGAGGTAAGGAATTAGTTTGCGGGACAGAGTAGAAGGAAGGTCCGAATCACCTACCAATTACTTTGCTTCGCGTCGATCGTCGAAGCGCTTCGCAACGTCAAGCTTTAGTTACGCGAGCTCCTGCAATGGCACCAACACTTTGTTAGAATTCCTTCTTTTCTCCTTGCTTCGAAATTTGTAATTGCATCCATGAAAATGACACGAAAGTACTTAATCAAAATCCAGCGGCAAAAGCTCCAAGAACACCATACAGCGGTCTGGTCCCGTCGAAGGGACTCTTGTAGAGAGCTCACTCGTCGAGATGCAGCCCGCTGCATCTAGGACTTATTCCAATAGAAGTCGTTCCATTAGTTGGATCGACTCTCGTAACGTCCGTCAAAATTGATTTGATCGATGCCGTAAGGTGTTATCGTTTACCAAACCTAACGATCGAGTCAGATGGCCATCTAAGTTCCCGGCCGATCTGACTCGGCGCAAGCATATTATGAAGTCCATCGCTTATCGAAAGCGGGGCCCTACAAAAATGAAACTGAAAGATGAGGTCGAAGAAGACGAACAAGATGAATATTCTGAAGATGATTGAGAGAGATGTACTTTCATTTTTTAGATGTTTCTTTTAGAATGTACTATCTGGACTTAGATGTTTCTTGTAGAATGTATTATCTGAACTTAGATGTTTCTTGTAGAATATACTATCTGGACTTAGATGTTTCTTGTAAAATGTATCATCATATGTTGTCTTGGTTATTATCTTGTCTTTGTTGTACTTTTATATTTCTAATATACTATTTTTTGTTGTATCTCATCATATGTTTCTATCAGGTATGACAGGTCGTCGTGGATCATTCCGTATGTCCCGACATGGGGCACGGGGTACTGGTACTGGCAGAGGACAGGGTACTCCTTCGGTACCTCCTACTGGTACCGGCTTTGGATCTTCGTCGCCAGTACTCCTGTGTATCGGACAGTACCTCCGCCTGCCCCGACGCTACGTGGCATATCTCCTAGGACAAGTAGTTCCAGGCCTGAGACTGCTCCATCGTCTAGCATTCCTCCTGCTGATACGATAATGGAGACAGATAAGCAGATGGAGGAGGCTGAGTCGACGACCAACCAGTATCAGGCAGATGATGCATGCGCACCTCCGAAGGAGACGAGGACGGAGATCTGGGCCGACGGTACTAAGTAAGTGTTTTGGTTTATCATTTTTTTCCTGTGTTTATCATAAATTAACTTTTCTCATGAATATAACATGTCTGTATAGATATCGTCCCACGTCGGCACAGAGACGCCTAGGCCACTTCTTGAGGACTAATTATTGTGGTCCTTGGATAAACTACTCTGATGCTCCGGACGAGAGGAAGGCCTACTGGTTTGCGCGCTTCAAGGCTAAAATGTATTTGTTTTTAACATAAATCATATAATTTTTGTATATTATATATAACTAATAAATATTTGGTTTACACTCTTCTAGGATATGTTTTTCTATCCACCGTACCGGGCCGAGATGATCGAGGAAATGTTTCCTGCCGTCGCTGCTAAGCTGATCCGCGACGCTATTAATGATCAGAAGACTCGTGATCGTGCCGGAAAGTCGATCCAAGGTTGGATCACCCCTGAGCAGAGGACTGCGATGAAGGCTCGATTCAACGAGCCAATGTACAAGGAAAAGTTTGAGAAGGCCAAGGCAGCTAGAAAGCAGGGGTCAAAGTGGTGCGGTGGGTCGATTCCGATGACGGAACATTTCCATCATTTGGTATGTCTTTTTATTTCAGAAATATTATTTTAATACAAGTTCGATAAATTAGTAAAAGGTGATATATTTATTTACAGGTAAGGAGGGGTGATGACACCAATATGGTGACTGTCTTCCTGGCCGCACATCGGAAGGGCGGAAAGCTTATTGACGAGAGGGCGGAACAGGCCTATGTAAGTATTACAATTCTATTTATTAATTTTAATACTTCGTGTTAGTTTTGATATAACTTAGTAAATATGCTTGCAAATAGATATTCATGTAATTAGTAATAATAAGTACATTAGAAATTAGAAATTATAGAGTATCCATGCTTTCTAGGCCGAGTTTCAACGGCTTAAAGAGCGGGCGGCTTCTAGTGCATATGGTATGGGAGAGGTCGGTACTTTCTCGCAGCCCGCTCCAGCTCCGTCGGAGGACGAGCTGTGGGTGGCCGCGGCTGGTGGTCTCCACAGGGGTACATACTACGGTACAGGATCCTATGGCGCCCTAGTTACGACACAGTCCTCTAGCGCCTCCCATGCTAGTGTGCATGGCCCACAGCCCTCCCAGGAGTCTGACCGAGTCAAGCAAATGGTGGAGTCTGTCCATGACGAGCTGCTACGACGGATCCAGGAGCAGCACCAGACGGACGATGCTGCGCTTATAGTACGATTGGATACGCTCGACCGCAGCATTATAGAGCTCAGGGATGTGAGTGAGAGGACAGAGCGGGGCGTCACTGATCTTAGAGCATCGACAGAGCACAGCGTGACGGATCTGCAGGCATCACAGCTGTCCATGGGTGGGAGGCTCACATTGATGCAGGATTCGATGGTTGATAGCAGTACGAGGCTGTTATCTACCATGCATTCCTACCATGAGCGACTAGCAACGTTGGAGCGTTATTGTCCTCCGGGTGCGCCTTCATCGTCGTCGACTTTGCCGGCGTCACTACCTCTGATTCCACCGACGACACTACCTTCTTCATCGGTGACGATTTTACGGGAGGAGTACGATATGTTCCTATCCTTGAGGCGCGACGGTGCCCCTCCTCCTCCAGATCCGCAGTAGTCCGAGTTAGGACTGTTTTGCGAGATTGTAGTGTTTTTTTAGTGTTTGTTTATGTTATTTCAGTATTGGTTGTGGATTATTTGTTTGTGTAGACTTTCATTATTGGTTGTGGATTCATGTGGATATTGGTTGTATACTTTGGATATTCGTTTACCGACTTTGAATATTTTACTCTTGAAGACTTTTACTCTTGTTTGCGTTGATATATATGTATATTGTGATGTACCGATGTTGAGTGTTCCACCGAAGGGGTCGGCGAACCCAGGAAGAAAATGTGCTTCTGGTTTTTTTGTGGTTTATTGAACTGCAGGTAGAAAATATGATTCTGTGGACATTCTGTAATTTTTTTTATTTTTTTGTAATTTAGCGACGTTTACCGACGTTTAGCGATGCAGCTAAACGTCGGTAAACGTCGCTAAATCACCAGGTATAGCGACGTCTACCGACGTTTAGCGTTCCAGTTTCCCTCATCTACAGAGTCGGTGAACGTCGGTAACAACTAGCATACGTCGGTAAAGTCACCGACGTTGACCGACGTCTGAGACGTCGCCATTTTTTTCGACGTGGCGTCGATGAACGTCGGTCAATTACCAACGTTTATTGACGTCGGTAAGCGTCGGTAATGGCGGCGGTTACCGACGTTTTGCCTGTCAGCGACATGGCTTTCCGCGACCACAGGAAAATGTCGCTAAAAATGTCGGTAAATACGATTAGCGACATTTTTTGTCATATTAGCGACGTGTTCTGGCGTCGCTAATATGACTTATTCTGGTAGTGTATCCAAAGCCAAAACTAGTGGAAGTTCTGCAAGTTGGATAGCATGTCTCCCAACCTAGCATTCAGTGGTCCTTGTGATCTATTAACGAGGTAATTGACTGACAATAATAGGTTTACCTAGAATATAAAATTTAGAGGTCCATAACCCATTAGTCGACCAAGGCCTTATGGATAGGTAGATAGTAGGATGACTGTATAAGCAATAACACCAGGTAAGGTTTTGATTCTCTCAAAACTCGAACTACTTGTGCCTTCTTTCAAAAACCTCGCATACTTGTATTTTGACTATCTTGACCAACGCCGCTATTACAGCCTAGTTTTGTAAGCTTACTCTTTTATCGAGCTTTATTCAAGACATATGTTTACTGGGGACGCCTACTAACATATTGTCTAATCAGAATCGATGTATTACGGTCTGATTAACCTTAGTACACTCGGTTCGCTCTTCCTCCGATTAACCTACGTAGATTGAGATGTAGATGTCTCTTTTATTATCAAGCGTACGTGGATTGAGATGTAGATGTCTCTCCCTCCGACTAACCCAGTTTGACCTGACTTGGGATTATTCCCTTAGCTATGTAGATTCGTCTCTTTTATTATCAAACCTACTCGTGCATTGAAATTTTTTGTTTTATTAGTGTGAAGGCCAAGCTGAGGCAAGTTCACCGAAGCCACCTACCTGAGCGAGGAGTCATCTCGACCGAGCGGGACTTCAAGCAGGTCGTTGCATGGCTAATTCCGAATGCCGTCGGCGTTTCGATTCCTCCGTTGACTGAGCAGGACGGGGCACTACATCATACACCACTCAGAAAAAGTTTTGTCCTCGAAACTAACTGAGTACTTACTCATCGACTTATCACTTTATCCAACATTCAATAACTTTCGCGCACACTACTCCTATGTGTTTCTTCAATCCGTGCAACGATCGCACTACCCTCAATCTTTTCCTTAAAACCCTCGATACTCTTCCATTCCTTTAGTCTCAATTTGAATTCAACGTATTACTTAGTTGGATCGTGCACATATTTCAGGCATCCCCAAAATACATACATTTCAACCAAAGCTCGTGATAGAGAATTTTGCTATTTCTACTCGATGGGAATTATCTAAGGTACAGACACGACATGAGTTAAGAAAGTGTAGGATAATGTGCACTCAGAAGTCTCGAGGATGAGTCTTATTCTGAGTGGTATATAATGTAACGACCCGCTCCACCCTAGCGGAATGCCGGTTCAAACGGCAAGTGCAACTACTAAAATAAATCGTTGACTCGAAGAGTTGCATCGACCCGATGAAGGATCGATGCGAATCGATGCAAGTGTTAAGTTGGCCCGAGAGAAACCATTGAGTCGGTTCGAAGATTCTAAGAAATCGAAACGATGCAACACACAAGTCCAATATGAAGAAATATTGACTTTAGTTGATTTCGTGTGCATGCTATACTTTTATGCTGAGTTATAAGAGGTCGACATTTTGCCTTATTCACAAAATTGTTTGCAAAACCAAAATATTTCCTTGCAATGAACTAAGGCAAAGTCAATGGACTTGGCCCTTCAGAAGAATCCAGACTTAGACTTTCAAAGATGCGCTCGGAGTCTCGCTCGACTGATGCGATCGTTGCTAAGGTGGGTGGCTCCGATGAACCTGTCTTTGCTTAGCCTAAACACATAATAATTCGTGCAATATTGCTAGAATTGATAGGCGATAACTCCCTGCATGCTAATAAAATGACTTAACCACCTAGATAAGGGAATAATTCTATCATGCATGCTTGTGTAGAACATGAAAAGGAACTTGGAAAGTTACTTGAACCTCGCACCGCACTCCACGCTCGTGCCAAGGTACAACTTACTTTTGAGTAGAATTGTCTATGCGTTAACTCATGAACGAAATGCTTGTCACTTAGAATGTACTACAACTTGAAGCACTAAATAATAAATGGTTCACTAAAATAAGGCAGAAAGACTATCAAATAGTCGTTCCGAGCAGAGTAATAGAAACATCGAAAGGCTTCGAGACTATTGGGTCGCCAAGGCGATTCCCGTACAGGGTGCTGCATAATGAATGAATGAAATGAACGAATAAACGAATGAATAAGTGAATGAATGTATGAATGAATGATCGAATAAGTGAATAAATGAAAGAAAAGAAAGGCATAAAAGAAGAGAAGAATGAATAGTGACAGGTATGACGGAGACGTGCAACTTGGCTCGCTATCTGCGCTGCACGGATGCCGCCACCAACCTAGTCTATAATCGACTATGGCTCAAAGACAGCTTATGGCTCAAAGACAGCCTGTTAAGTTAAAAAAATTGACAAGATAATATAAAATGGTCGCGGACAACTCGTGTACGAGGGAAAGAAGTGAATAAGGATTCCAAGGCAACGATTAACGATATCGTGGCCGGCCTAGGCAGAATTATGGCTTACAGGTGGCTTGAGTGCGAGCTCGGCCACCTAAGAGGCATAAGTCGGGTATTGCGTGGCCTATTAGGGTGTACCAGCCATCATCGGCTGATAGGAAACCACGATACCAAGATGAATAGTCCAAATGGCTTGTGGTGCCAGCGACTGGTGCATATAGATTAAGTTGGCTCGATTGCGGTAATCTGCGTGCGAGGCCTTGCATTAAAACAAGTAATCTGAGGAAGCTGAACATACTAAGTAACTGAATGAAACGTATCTGAACAACGCTCGAGTATAACACTTCCTGACAACTTGAGTAAGCTGAACAATTGAGTAACTGAATGAACATCTGAACAAAGCTTTTGAGTATAACATAACTTGACAAATTTGAATACTTCGTTAACCTGAGGCAAGAACACCCCCTTGACACACTTGAATGCTTATACAAATCCGTTATGTCTTTAGGTATAAAATGTTGACTAACTTGGTTTCCCTTGGGCAGGAAAGATCATACGGTAAGTATGGTAAGTTGCGCATGTTATTTCTATCCGACACTTGATATCGGTAACACGAGATAGGCTTTAAATCATATGCCATAAAACTGATCCTAAGGCAAGATTAGTAAAGACAATAACTGATAGATGTTACACAAAAGTAAAATGAACGTATTTGTTAATGATAGCGAGTGGACGAGCTAGCCTCCCCACCAGTGCATAACAATGTACTGATAACCATGTAGGTCCTAAAAATTAAGTTGCACCCATCAAAGAAGTCATGAAAATCAAATTATGCATCCTTCAAGTGAATTGCGTAGAAGACAGATTGCGCAACAATTCGATTGCCCAGGCTGAACTGCGTACTCATCCAAGTACGCAAGCTGACGTGGCCTCGTCATCATTATCTGACAGAGAATCAGATCTTCTGACAGCTGACAGCACGGTGAACGAGAAAACTGTTCGTTTATCGTGCAGCACAATGCTCGAGGACAGCTGTACATAAGCGTAATCTGCCAGATTTTCTGCAGCACAGTCCATCCCAGCACGGTCCATCCTAGCGCAATCCAAAGCCAGCACAATTCAGGTGGCGCACTCCATCAATACAACTGACAAAGTACACGTGGCCTTCATGCCATCAATGACTCATTACGTGGTAATCGTCTGTACACGATCATGCACATTTCAATCAAATAATGCCATGTGTCCACTACAGTTGGCCCACGATCAAATAATGCCAGTACAGTCTGATGTCTGCGCGATCCAATGCATGCACAATCCATCTTGCGCAGTCCAGAATAACTAAAAAGTAGTTATTTCCCGAACTCTATAAATAGAGTTTCAAGTCCTTCCTAGAGGGGGATCACACACACATACGGAGATCAGAATCATCACCAGAGATCAGGAGTTCTTGCCAAAGTGCTGCTGCAATCTTCAGAGGCTACCGTCTTCAAAGTTCACATCGTCCAAGAGATAGATCGGATTCCTATAGTTGTACTTTCCCAGAATTCTTGTAATCTTCTTTACAAAGTTTGTTGAAATAAAGATCAACTTTTATTTTTACAAACAAAATGGCGACTCTGCTGGGGACAAATTTCTCCTCCGACGAGCAAGTGATATCTTAATGTGACGTTGCGTCTATCGGAAAGACGCAGAAGACACTGGTAGTAAAGGTCAACCAGACGGCCTACGAGGCAATGATCAACTCCAGGACCACCCCTCGTATTGCAACAACTTCTGTCACAAGCAAAGCTCACCCAATGTGGGTCTCCAAGACTGTTGCGCAGTCCACTACTTCTGCTGCTCAGCCTGCTGCGCAATCTACTGCCTCTGTTCCTAAGACTGTTGTCTCTGCTGCGCAGTCTGCTACTACTGCCCATGCGCAGTGTGCTGTTCCCCTTGACAGTGCACAAGCTACTTCATATGCTACTCTATCAAAGTGCAAGACTCCTATTCCGCTGGCGCAGTTGGCTGCAACCCTGCCTGCACAATCCACTATTCCAGCAACCAGAGTGCAACACAAATATTCTGGCAACAAGACTCCTGCTGTGCAAGCCACTGTGACTGAGGCCAGAAAACTTTCTGCCAGAGTTACTCATGCGCAACCTGCCAGTGCGCCAGCAACCACTCCAGTCCATGCGCAAACTGTGCCAGTGCAGTCTAAGAGAGACAGCCCTTTGGCTAATCTCTCCTCTTCCTATAGTAAGGGGAAAAGCTCTTCTCCTCCTCTCAAGCACCCTGTTGCTCCTGCGCAATCCATTGGCGGTAGTCTTTTGGCTATTCCTCCTCCTCCCCAGAACAAAGGAAAAGGTCCGTTGGTCTTTTCTCAAACTTTCTCGTCCCACGACTTGGAAGACAACAGAGGGAAACGCTCTTTAGCTAACCCTTCTTCACAAAACAAAGGAAAAGGCCCTTTGGTGTTTTCTCAGTCTTCCTCGGTTTTTACCGTAGAAGATCAATCTGAACGTGCTCCGGCACCAGTCAGTACAAGAACTCTCTCTCATAAGGGTTCTTCTTTCTTTCTTGCCAAAAGAAAGTGTACTGATCAGAGAGGTATTCTGCCTACTCCGGTAGCAGAATTCTAAGATCTCCCAACTCTCCAGATATCCCGTTCAAGACAGGGAAAATTGCTGGTGTCTCAGACTGAAACCCCTGGGGGTGAGTTTGCTGATCTAAGAACTTATCTCAACTGACCAACTTCGGTGAAACGCAAACAGCCAATGCCGAAGACCAACCAGCATCAGAAGCAAACTTCCAGGATCAAAAATTTGGACACCTATGCCAATGAAATGAGTACTTCCCTGTACACTCAGGGGACAAAACATTTGAAGAACCGGAACCATGTTCCGAATATTGTCAAAGAACACATCCCTCGAACTTCTTCTCGTCCCGTTGTTGTTCCCGATCTCCGAGAATACCTCAAGCAAAAACGAGACAACATCTCAACATCCCCAGTACAACCACTTGGACACCATTGTAACCACAAGGTTGTTATCAAGTATTGTTGTCAGACAACAAGACGATCTGTCTTCGATCGTCTGAACTTTTCAAACTCTGAACTTATGTCAGAAGACGAAGATGAAGTTTTGTACGCTTCTGTCAATATGACTTCCAGAGACACTGGGGGTAGGAAGTGCTCCCAGTACGGTAAGCCTCGCAAGCCAAGCCAGCGGTATTTGGATTTACTCCAAGAATCTTCTGAAGGAGTATTCCAACATACCCGATCCCGAAGCCGAGACACAATCGGTCAAAGGAATCTTCAAGATCCTTCCGGTAATCTTCTTCTTTCTCACTCAGGAGATGATTCGTTCTTCGACTACGATGTATACAGCGAAAGTTCGGAACAGACAGTGTCCTCCACTGTGCCTAGAGAAGTGACAGCTTATGTTGTCACTGAAGACCCAGATGCTTCTATTTCCACTATGCATTCTATCATTGTGGCCCAGCATACAGTGCCACCGACCGTACCTCCTGCAAATCCTGAAATCATAGCATCGTCGGTACCTGTCAATGCAGGACTGGGGGTAGCATCTCTTCAAGTACCTCCTGTACAGGTCCAACCTACACCCAGTCGGTCAGGTGCTGGGGGTAGTGCTTACCACGTTGTTCCTCCCCCTAACACTGTGACTCAGCCTGCTCCTTCTACATCAGTGGAAGATATCAATGAAGCTGTCAAACTTCTGTGCACTCAGTTCGAGGCCTTCAAAGAGAAGGACAACTTGCAGAGGTTGGGGATCAAGCAACCTTACCCAGTTGAATGGAAGGAAGTCCCATTTTCTCCTAAGTACAAAATCCCAACAATCTCGCTGTTTGATGGCAGCACTTCTCCTAGTCAGTTCATTAACCACTTTGAGGTAATGACTGTCCAACTTCAACCAAATGACGCTCTTCTTACCAGAGTATTCGTTGGTTGTTTAGCCGGTGTAGCATACGATTGGTATAGAAGCTTTGTCCGATGGTTGTATCACCTCCTTCTTTAGCCTAAAATAAATCTTCTTGGAACGATTCTATGAGGGGATCAACGACAAGACTATGTCAGCCCTCAATAAAATCAAACAAAGACACAATGAAACTGCTGAGAGTTTTATTGAAAGGTTCCGTCGGAAAGCTCTGAAAATGCCTCCTGGAACTCCGGCCGCTGGCACCATAGACACCTGCAAGGCAAATCTTTTGCCTATCATCAGCATGTGGACAGGATCTACTCAGTTCCAAGACTGGCCTTCCTTTATTGTCAACGCTAATGCAGCTGAAGTTAGCGCTGATAAATTCAAGCATCTAGGGGGTACAAATGTCTAACTCCGACCGGGATGAACACTAGACCTCGGGTGGTGGTAATTGCCAGAACAACCGCAAGGGAAAAGAAACTTTGAATATCAATTTGAGTAAGAACAAAGAATCTCTGACGGTCAACGTAGCTCCCCCTACGTCTACTTCTACTCCTTCAGCACCTCCACCAAGGGAACCTCGTCCGAAAGTAGAGTACTCTTTTGACGAGAATGACACAGTGAGCATCTTTGATTGCTTGATCAAAAGCAATAAGCTCCAGCTTCCAGATCCGAAGAAGCCCGATGAAGTTGGTAAGACTGATCATCCTAAGTACTGTGTCTATCACAGGTTCATTGGACATCCTACTCGAGCATGTTATGTGCTCAAAGGCAAAATTCAAGAGCTGGTCAACGTTGGTATTGTCACTTTACTGCAAGACGAGAAGACTGTTACTGCAAACATGGTCTCAGTTCAATTCGGTGACTTCCGGCCCCAGATGGTACAGCATGGTGTCATTCCTATCCCCAAAGCTACTCTCGAGATTGAGAATCTCCCTCCTCCACGAAGTGAAGGTCTCGTCCCCTTATCTCTTGACAATGGCAAGATTATGTGGATTAATTCGGATCTTGCTTCAGAGTTCGAATTTCCTTCTTCATCCAAGAAGAAAGACCGCTCCAAGGGCAAGACAAAGACTTGCAATATGGTGTCTTTTGATCCCATAGTTGACGAAGAAATCCTGCTAGGCACCAGATCAGGGAAAGCCTATCTAAAGGATTACCCTGAAGCTCGAGAGAATCCTGCTTCTTCTTCTGAGCCTGCTCCAGTGCAGCCCGCTTCTACTGAGGATATTCCTACTGTATCCTCACCGGTTGTAGAGTCTACTCTTTCCAAGCCGACGGTAGCCGACAAAGGCAAACAGCAAGTCCGATTTGACAAACCTTTGAAGAAGTCATCTTCTTCTAGACTTGAGAAGCCTTACAACTTTGATATCTTGGCTCAGTTAGCCAATACACCGGCCCAGCTGTCCATCTTCGAGCTCTTGCGCCTTTCCAAAGAGACTCGAGAAACACTGATTGAGGCTCTCATGCAAGCTGAAACTTGTCTAGTCCTTCTGAAGAAGCCAAAAGCAGAGCCAGTCTCTTGCCTCCATTATCATAGTGTGTTGGAGTTAATTCCGAACATAACTTTCACACAAGATGACATGCTAATGGAAGACAATAGGCACGATCGTCCTCTCTACTATACAAGATATGTTGACTCGATGAAAGTCGATCGTATTCTGATAGACCCAGGGTCTGCTCTCAGTATCATGTCGAAGACAATGTTGGATGCGCCGAAGATCCCAGTGCATAGTCTCTCCAGTACAATCACCACCATCCTTGGGTTCAACCAGGGAAGGAGTGAGCCTCTGGGCAAGATTCGTCTAAAACTCCAAATAGGCAATCTTCGTACAAAGGTGACCTTATATATCACTGACAATCATGGTTGTTCTCATAATGCTCTGTTGGGAAGACCATTTCTGCATGAGCTTAACATTGTTCCTTCGACTCTCCATCAATGTTTCAAATATGTCGATGACAATGGAGAGGTACAAAAGGAGGTTGCTGATCTCTATCCTTTCAAAGGTGTCGAAGCATACTGCAACGATGCTCGTATGTACAAGGATGAATTCATGAAAGTAGTGCTGTCTCTGGACACTGAAGAAGAACAAGAAGCAGTGCCTAATGACACCCTCATTATTTCTGTCAAAGGGCATGTTTCTCGTCCTCGGTCTTCCAAGCCACTGGCTATTCACTTGCCAGTCCCGAAGCAACCAGCTGATGATGGCCAAGATCAAAGGGAGCTCACCTCTTCTGAGCCACTTATTATAGACTTACGTCGTAACAAGAAAAAAGGCAGCTCACCTCTTCTGAGCCACTTGTTATTGATTTATCTCATAACAAGGATAAAAGGGAGCTCACCTCCTCTGACCCGCTTGTTATCGACCTCCGTCGTAACAAAGCTAATCTTCCTCCACGTTCTTCTTCTCCTCCTCTTGTAATTAATCTGACCAAGCCTGCTAAGGCTAAAGGTCCTGCTGTAAATACGGATGTACAAATTAATGAAAAAGCATCTACTTTCCAGTATACTG
Source organism: Iris pallida (assembly GCA_029216955.1). Classification (NCBI taxonomy): domain Eukaryota; kingdom Viridiplantae; phylum Streptophyta; class Magnoliopsida; order Asparagales; family Iridaceae; genus Iris; species Iris pallida. The sequence continues at coordinate 14,527,748 of JANAVB010033820.1, read as the reverse complement.
ATATCATTTATCATGCTAAATGCTATTTGGATATGTTAGATAGCTATCAGTCATTTACGATGGGAGTTGTACAATCTCTTCAAACAGAAGTCTCATTCGAACATCCAAATGATTCATATCGTATTGTTCCCGCTCGAAAGAAAGGCGAAAGTCCAATACTTTTTAGTAAAGGACCGGAACAACAATTCAGCTATACGGATGATAGCAAAACTAACGACACGGGGCATCTTCAACTCCGTCGTTACAGTCAACAATCAAAAGACATCATCCGAAAAATGGGTTATGACTTCAAGAATGGCCTCAACTACGGTAAAGGAAGAAGAACTCCTATCCGTACGGATGTACCGAAAGGGAAGTCAGAGATGTACTACAGCAGGACCAAAAGAGGTCTAGGATATTCTTCACCTCCAGTATTATCTTCAGCAGGCTCTGAATCCGATAGTGAAGAGCGCTCTAACTCTTCTGATTCCAGATCATGGGATTCTGACACCAGCATTGGTCAAGTTCATCGATTGACTGTATCTTCTAACATGGTCTCCGTCGAACTTCCAGAAGGCTATGACGAGGATGTTAAAGAAAGTCCTGAAACAGATCCTTGGGCTCAACGAATGGATACCCAATGGGAACTCCGATTCGAACAAAGGGAACCTCCTACTGAAGATTAATTAGTTTAAATTGATGTAGGAGAGAGCGGGTCACCTCGTCCAATATTCATTAGCAAGAACCTTCCAGAGGCAGATAAGCAAGAATTAATTCTTCTGATTCAAGAATACATTAATGTCTTTGCCTGGAGCTATGAAGATATGTCAGGTCTAGATCCTAAAGTTGCTACTCACAAATTGAACATCTTGTCGAATGCAAAATCGGTCAAACAGCAACAACGGCGCTTCAAGCCAGAAATGATGGATGCAATCGATGATGAAGTCAAGAAGCTCATCGCTTGTGGCTTTATTCGAGAAGAGCAGCATCTTGATTGGGTAGCCAATGTTGTCCCAGTTCTAAAGAAAATCGAAAAAGTTTGAGTCTGTATCGACTTTCGGGATCTTAATGAAGCATGTCCAAAAGATGAATTTTCTCTTCCTATCACGGACGTTATGATCGACAACACCTGTGGGTTCGAAAGAATATCTTTCATGGATGGATTTTCCGGATACAATCAAATTCGGATGAATCTTGAAGACGAAAAACACACTTCTTTCCGCACTCCTCGCGGAGTCTACTGCTATACTGTAATGCCATTTGGTCTCAAGAACGCTGGTGCAACATACCAATGAGCCATGAGTACCATCTTTCGAGATCATCTACGCAAGACTGTCGAATGCTACGTCGACGATATTGCTGTTAAAAGTCGTCTAAAGGAAGATCACATTTAAGACTTGAGAAGTATCTTCAACCTCATGCGCCAACATCAACTCAAAATGAATCCCACCAAGTCATTCTTGGGTGTCTCTAGTGGCAAATTTCTTGGCTTCGTCATTACCTCTAAGGGTATACACGTGGATTCCGAGAAGATCAAAGCCATTCAAGAGATACGTCCTCCACGCAACCTAAAAGAGCTACGAGGATTCCAAGGTCGACTTGCGTACATCAGGAGATTTATTTCGAATCTGTCTGGACGCTGCAGACCATTTACTCAGCTAATGAAGAAGGGTGTATCTTTCGTTTGGACTGAAGAATGTCAACGAGCATTTGATGACATAAAGCGATATCTCATGAATCCACCAGTCTTGGTGCCACCAATCTCTGGCATACCATTCTTAATGTATGTCCGTGCTATGGACCATTCATTGGGTGCTTTAGTTGCCCAAAAGAACAAAGAAGGCCACGAACAAGCCATCTACTATCTCAGTCGTACTATGATTGGTGCTGAACACCGTTATAGTCCGGTCGAAAAGAATGCCTAGCTCTTATGTTTGTTGTTCAAAAGACTCGACATTACATCATTGGCCAAACTATTCATGTCATATCCCGAGTTAATCCTCTTCGGGTACTGATAAAAAAGCCTAGCACACTCAATTCTCGGCTGGCTACATGGGCCATTCTGCTATCCCAATATGACATGGTATATGTTCCTCAAAAGTCTGTCAAAGGTCAAGCGCTGGCGGATTTCTTAGCAGCTCATCCTGTTCCAGAAACGTCCAAACTCTGATGAAATTCCAGACGATATTTTGGAATCTAACACAGTCTCCAAAAAATTTCCTACTTGGCGTCTATTCTTTGATGGTGCATCCAGGATTGGACCTAATGGTGCCATTGTCGCAGGAGTCGGAGTTGTCCTTATTTCTCCAGATGGGTCAGCTATTCAAAGAGCATATTCCTTAGATGAGCCTTGCTCCAACAACGTGGTAGAGTGTAATGCTCTACTCATCGACCTTCAGCTAGCTAAACAACTGGATGTCGAGTATCTTGAAGTCTATGGTGACTCCAAGCTGGTTGTTAACCAGGTTAGAGGGACTTATGAAGTTCGCCATCAAGATCTAGTGCCTTACTTTGAAGTGGCAATCAACATGGCTACATCATTTAAAGCTTTCTTTATTGAATATGTATGACGAGCTTGCAATACTGAAGCAGACGCTTTGGCTAATCTTGCGGCAGTTTTAGCCAACCCTATCAAAAGACAGCAGGTGGTGCTTATCTCTAATCGGGAATTGTTCTGTGTTGAAAACAATCGTAATATTGAGTTCAGTAATCTTACTAAAGTCAATGTCATCAGTGAAGATTGGAGAGCTCCTTTCATCGACTTTGTGGTCCATGACATACTCCCTGAAGATCCCAAGGAGGCTACGAGTATTCGTCGGCGGTCTCTGCGATTCTACTACAATCAGACCACCAAAACTCTCTATCGGCGGACTTATGACGACCTACTCTTGCGCTGTCTTGCTGGTGATGAAGCAAAACAAGTATTACGTAAAGCTCATGACGGTGTCTGCGGAACACATCAACCCGGTCCTAAACTACAGGATCGCATCCGACGCATGGGTTACTACTGGCCCTCTTTGGTATCTGATGCCATCGAATATGCGAGGAAATATCGAGCTTGTCAAATCCACGCAGATTTCATACATCAACCATCAGAATTCCTTCATCCGACTGCTGCTTTCTGGCCTTTTGAAGCATGGGGCGTGGACATTATAGGTCCCATCAATCCTTCTTCTTCTAGAGGACATCGGTTCATACTGGCAATAACCGACTATTTTTCCAAATGGGCCGAAGCTATACCATTTGCTGAAGTCAAGACCAGCAGTGTCATCAACTTCGTCAAATACCATGTCATCTATAGATTTGGTGAACCTCGACGAATCATCCATGACAACGGACCTCAATTCATCAGCCAAAAGTTCACAAGGTTCTGTGACTATCATCGGATTGACAATGTCGCTTCGACAGCCTATAATCCTGCTGCTAATGGCTTGGCTGAAGCTTTCAACAAGACTATCATCAAGCTCCTCAAGAAGTTTGTATCCACTAACAAACAAAACTAGAGTAAAAAGCTTGGGGAATGTCTTTGGGCCTACCGTACTACAGTCCGCAACCCTACAGGCTGTACACCCTTCTCTTTAGTGTACGGCTGTGAAGCAGTTCTACCTCTAGAACTCCAAATTCTATCTTTGAGGATTACTATCGCCAACGAGCTTACTACAGAGAATAACGATCTTCTCCGACTTCAAGAATTGGAAGCACTCGATGAGAAGCGGCTATTGGCTCAACAACATATTGAGTTATACCAAGCCCGTATCTCAAAGACTTTTAACCGCAAAGTTAAGGTCAGGGCCTTTCAGAAAGGAGAGCTTGTTCTAACAGTCAGACGTCCTATGACTATGACTCACATGAGCAAGGGCAAGTTTGACGCAAAGTGGGAAGGACCTTACATTGTGAGCAAAGTCTTTTCAAATGGATCCTATCAACTCTCAAAGCTAGACGGTCGAGTTGCTATGATGCCTATCAATGGCAAATTCCTCAAGAAATACTATATATGAATGTAAGGGGATTTTATGTAAATATGATCAGACAGTTCATAAATAAAGTTTGATTTTTATTTCATCATAAACGTTGTTACATAATATTAAAGATGGGAATCACTATCATCCTTCTTGAAGACAGGACGAGGGCTACTACCGTCCTTATCAAAGACATGATCAGCAAGAGCAGAGAACATTCTTGCTGGAACCCACCAGGAACTTCCAAGCAGCCATCCTCATGGCTTCTTCTTCTTTAGTCTTCCTTGGTTCAAGAAGGAAGTCCAAGATGTCTTTTGGCGGTTTGGGGGCAGACGAACCTTCGCCCGCTGCTATCTGCTTTGGTTGAGCCGGTTCGACTGGATGTTCCTCAGTACCCGCTTTCACCTTCGGGGCGATCTCAGCCTTCTTGGATGCATCTCCAGACGACATCTTTATGTTAAAAAGTAAAGTGATCATTCCATCTGATTTTATGTTCTATTTATAGACAGAGATTCGTGGAACAACGAAGCGACACATCCATTTAATGGTTCACTCGTTCATCACACTCATCCAACGGTTCGCCGTTCATCACGTTCATCTGACGGTTCATCCGTTCATTATAATCATTCATTTGACGGTTCGCCCGTTCATTCCATGATCCAACGGTTTACCCGTTCATTCCACATTATCCGATGGTTTACCCGTTCATCATCTGACGGTTCGCCCGTTCATCATAATCATTTATGTGGCGGTTCATCCGTTCATCACATTCATTTGATGGTTCATCCGTTCATTTAATTCATTTGACGGTACATCCGTTCATCCCGACGATTCATTTCATTCATTTATTTTGACGAATCATCCAGTTCGTTCTTATCAACAACTTGTCATTTTTTGATTAAGTTGTCTATTGAAATAATGATATTCGATAAATTATTTTTGCCACGTCCATATTACCTCTGAGCAGATATAATTGAATATGATTATTTTCCAGAATCAAGAAATATATCATGTCTTGCACCTCTGAATATATTTTTTATCGCTATTATTTATATCTGAATAAGATATGCAATAAATAATAGAGCCACAAAAAATGTCTTTTTATTGATCAAAGATGAAAGACATTACAAAGATACATATCACAAAAAGATGGAAGATACAGAAAATCTTTTTATTCAGTCGGTGGTGTCATTAAGTTAACCATCTGCTACTTTAAAGATTTTAGTCGCTCCTCACGGGATTCTATCACTCGCCTCCTAGCTTCCTCCATTCCAGACTTTTTATTAAAAGTCGGTAAGGTCTCTAAGCGGCAGGAGATTTCAGCCTGATGAGTCATGATATATTCATTTCGTTCCTGAGTCAGAATGTCCAGTTGCTGAGTGGCAGCTTGATGCTGTGTGACTTCATCTTCTAGAGTATGTTGAACCAGTTTCAACTCTTCCTGGAGACGGGCAATCTCCTCTTGAAGACGAACAGATTTCGCTTTCAACTCAGTAACTTTCTCCTCCTTCTCTCCAGCAGCAGAGGTGGCTATCTCCATTTGAGAATCATATTCTGAAGCCTTGGCAGTATAAGTGTCTATGAAAGTCTGGAAATTAGCCTTCTCAATGGCAACTTCTTGAGACATCCTTTCAAATTCAGCTTGTACTAAGGATTCTACTTCCCTCGATTAAGATCTTTGTAGATCTTAACCGATGCTTCTAGTTCATCCAGTATGTGCTCAAGAAAAACAGCTTGAGCTCCATCTCCTTGACCTCGGATGACATTTATCAAATGAGAGGTTAGGCTTCTAACAGTAGTGAAATCAACAACTTCTTTCTCTAGTACCCTATCTACTAGGGGTCCCAATGCATTAAAGAAAAGGTTACTGAAAGAACTGATGATAAATTGGTTAGTTGCCAAAGCACCAAGGGTAGCAGCTACTCCCGTTGATGATGAAGCAGCATGTGCCTGTGTAGATGGACGTTCTTGCACTTGAATAGAGGGTTCTTTAAACAAGGGAGCTAAAGTAGAACTGGTTGCTCCTCCCGGTTGTTCTTCTGCAAGGACAAATGAACCTATCATTGATTGCTGTTGTCATTAATAATTAATTAAAAAGGATTAAAAGATCAAAGGCAATCTTACCATGATTTGCCCCAGCAACAAGCCTCTCGTCTGTTGGTACAGATTTCAGTCTAACAGAGGTAGCCTCATACATTACTGCCTGGCTACTTCTGGCCTCAGAACCGCCCGACAGATGTCGGCTACCACTTGCTATTACTGTTATCGGTACTATATCAATGCAAGGAGGAACCGGAGATAATTTGATTTCTACATGGATCAAAAATAGAGATGTCGGCCATCAATCTATGAATAATGATAATTTTATTTAATACCTTTAAGATTAGCGGTAGTAGCTTCCTCCGGCGCTACTTCCTTACCTATATTCTTTTCAGGAGACACATTCACCTCAACATCCTTTTCAGGAGCTAGTGTGTCTTCAACAGCTTCAGGAAATTTATGGACATCAATGTCCTTCTCTTGATTTAAAGTATCATCAATAGCCTCTATTGATGTATCTTTAGTGCTCATGCTATCGTCAGGTGCTTCCTCGCTGGCAGTAGCAGCGGTATGATCAACATCATCTTGTAGACCAAAGTCGCAATCATTTAATGCTTCAATCATTAAACGATCCTCCTCTTCGCAGATTGTTCCTGGTGTAACAGGAAGTTTAGTAGTTTCTACCGCTGGTGAAGGAGACCGCAGAGCTTCATGTTCCTCCTCCTCCCTAGGCTCTGCAGCCTCCTCTCTCTGATCAGTCACGTCCCTCTGTTCTGGACTAGGAGTTTCATGCCTAGACTCAGAGACAGGAGTAGGAGATGATATAGTAATTCCAGCAGCAGCGCTAGCAACCACCGAAGACAAAATTTGTCTTGGAGGAGTGATCACCCTCTTTCTCCTTCTGGCGTCCAACTTCTTTCTATGGAGAGGTCTTTCGGGACTCTCCACATCTACTACGTCGACCTGCTTTGGAAGAGAGGTCGGTTTGGTTGCTTCTTCTTGGGTCGACTCGGCCAGTTGCCGAGACTGTGATCTAGTGGTAACTTTCTCTGATTGATCCAAGATGAGTTTCTTTTTGGCAACCGGAGAGGAAGGCTCATTAATCCTTCTCTTTCTCTCCCTGACCGGAGACTTAACAACTTTCAAAGAAATTCTCAGTGGTTCATTAACTTCCTCAGGGAAGTTAGCTTCCCTTGAGGCTTCCAAGGGATCATCCACTGGTTCATGTTGTTCATCATTTCCTAGAGCTAGCATAGCAATTGCTCCTTTCTTCAAACGCGTCGCCGTCACGAAGCTATCCACAAGATTGAAGTTCTCGGCAAAAGTATTTGCAGCTGTATAAAAAAGTGAATATGTATATAACATTCGAGGGCCATGATCATTCTTGGTTGGCATCGAGAACACTGTCCTTGTGTCTCGAACGTTGTAATAGGCCCATGCTCTGGCACCATCAATCAGATACCCCTTTCCTTGTAGGCAAGTTATAGCGTTGCCTACATGGAACTGGTCTTAACAAAATTGACGAGCGAAGCGGCTTGGCAGATATGGTTCCAAGAAACACTCCTCTTCAAATCTATATACCAAGTGGGACGGCCTGATCGTTCTTAGCCAGTCAAATGCTACCCGACCCAACGGTTGCCTCCCAAGGTCAACTAAATTTGTCGACATATGTTCATAACCGGCTGGAGGGGCAACGCAGTAAAAATTCCATCCCTTCCCAAGGTTCAATGCACGTCTGCAATCCTTCAAACTAATGTATATCCACTTGCTCCGAGAGAATCTCCGTAGAAAGCTACCACAGACTGCTCCCATGTCGGGTTCATCAATGACGGATGGTGCAGAAGCAACCATCCGAATAAATAGGTGTAAGGCAACTCCAGTCGAGGGAAGTTCCCCTTCTCATCCTTCTATTTAATCATGGAGTCAACATAAAGACGAAGACCTGCGTTCACTCTACAGGTCATCGTCGACAGCAAATCCAACCGGTAGCCAAAGACTAACCGGACGGCAGCAAAGAGTACTCCGCGGTGGAAGCGGTCCACGGCGCTCGCTCCGGGTACGACGAATCGACGGAGCCAGTATGTCAAGAAACCCGCTAGCTGGGCTGCTCTTGACATAGGCCTGTAGCCCATTCTTATAAAGCTCTCAACAAAATCTCCGGTCTTGAGTGGAGGATATTGAAGTTCGTCATTAACTTTGATATCCATTTTCTTGTTTTCTTTCATCAGTCTTATAACTTCACTGTGGCTGAGGGGTTGGAAGAAAGTCGGGTTGCATGTGTCATGATCCTTAGTCTTTTTCTCAATGATATGATTAAGGAAAAGATAAGGCAACCACTTTGATGAATAACAGGTGCTGGAAGAACCACTCTTATAGTACAGAGAGCATATGTTGTAGTGGCACAGTAGTTCATCGAAAACGGCCACCATCTCTGCATTTTCTCGACGTAATCTGTCTAACTCATCGTTTGTTGGAACATACTCCGCATAAGGGAAGTCTTCCGTTGGTAAGCACGAGATGTACTTCATCTCATGGAGGGCTAATCTAATCTCCCTGCAAGTTGTCATGAATGTCCCTGTCCTAAAATTATACCTCTCTGCCAAGGCCAGAAATAGGTGAGTGTTTGGGAGGAATCCATACACGGTAGCGTATACCGCATGATATAGCTCGATCTCTTTAAGCTTGTCTTTGAACTGAGCGAATATCCAGTTTGCTATGCAGTTCCACCTTCTGTTGTCTGGGTTCACCAGACCTGTCGGCCGGATATCCTGATCCGGATATCTGCCCTCAACCTTTGCGTATTCATTAGCAAAGATTAGTGTCCTCACTGGCAGCAACAAGGAAGAGTTCTCTGGAGGGATGCAGCCAGGCTTCAACCCTCTGCAGCAAAGTGCTATGACGCTCAGAGGAGCTATAGAACATATCTCTGTTGTTTGGGCCTTTCTTGACACAAATCTTTCTTGTCCTTGCCTGCTGGAGGGGAGTAATATCCCAGTCCATCCTCCTGGGATGGCTTGTATGGGCATAACGGGCCAGAGGGAGGCATCTGGCAATATCCGGTAACAGAATTATTTTCTCCTTTCTTTGGAAGAGTCTCTGCTCAACACGGGGTCTCGGCTGAGAACTCTTGTCAATAGCTTCGCCAAATAAGAACAAGGGTTTCTTATGGGTAATGGCGTCAGCAGACTGCAGGGGCTGCCCATTCATCAGACTTAAAAAAGTCTCATTGTCCTGAGCTACCAAGATGGCTTGGCGGGAGGATGGCAGAGCATATTGGGGAAAAAGCACATAGGACAAATCTTCTTTAAATTCCGGTTCAGCAAGGGACCCTGCAAATATTTCATACTCTGGGTCCTCTCTGATGTTAACTGCATCAAACAGAAAAAACAGAATTCAGTACAAGTAAAATCAAAAATTCTGTCAACAAATTGTGCAAGCATCAGATTGTGCAAGCATCAGATTGCGCAAGCATCAGATTGCACAAAAATAGCTTCTATGCGGAAACTGTCCAGTTGCGCCAACTCATCCACTTGCGCAAGCCATCAGATTGCGCTGAATAACTTGTGCAAAGTATCAGTTTGTGCTGGACAGTATTGCGCAAATCAGCAGACTGCGCTGACTTTTGCCAGCGCGTTCTAACCGATTGCGCAAGAAAATAGTCTTCATAAAAATGAAGACTATTGGGTTGTGCAACCGAAAACCTAAACAGGGCGACGCAGTATGACCAAATCTCTAAAAAGAGACAGGTTCGAAAGATCAACAGTGTTAAAGAACCCTAAAAAGGGTCTTTCGATCGGGTTTACTACCTTGCAGTGCAGGATGAGCAACTTTATGTCGAGAAGGGCGCGGCACAGCCCGAGCCGAAGACTCGGCGGGGGCCTTGCCTTTCTCGACGGCGGAGTGCTTTGGAGCCATTAGGATCGACGAAGAAGAAGAAGAGTTGGAATGGGCTCAATTTTTCTCTATTAGATGATTAGAAGCAAGTAAAGAATAATAGAGAGAGAAATGAGAACTATTTATAGTTTTTAAAAGTAAACAGACTCCTCAGATTGTGTCGAAAAAATGGGAGCTAACTCCTCCAATTGCGCAGACAAGTCATTACTTGCGCAACTTGATTTTAAAATCAAAATTCAAAGTATTTCGAAGTTTTGACTATTTTCAAACTTTGAAGGGGGTCTTGTAGGTCCTAAAAATTAAGTTGCACCCATCAAAGAAGTCATGAAAATCAAATTATGCATCCTTCAAGTGAATTGCGCAGAAGACATGTTGCGCAACAATTCGATCGCGCAGGCTAAACTGCGCACTCATCCAAGTGCGCAAGCTGACGTGGCCTCGTCATCATTACCTGACAGAGAATCAGATCTTCTGACAGCTGACAGCACGGAGAACGAGGAAACTGTTCGTTTATCGTACAATACAGCGCTCGAGGACAGCTGTACATGCAGCGCAATCTGCCAGATTTTCTGCAGCGCAGTCCATCCCAGCGCGGTCTATCCTAGCGCAATCTGAAGCCAGCGCAATTCAGGTGGCACACTCCATCAATACAACTGACAAAGTACACATGGCCTTCATGCCATCAATGACTCATTACGTGGTAACCGTCTGTACACGACCATGTACATTTCAATCAAATAATGCCATGTGTCCACTACAGTTAGCCCACGATCAAATAACTGCCAGCGCAGTCTGATGTCTGCGTGGTCCAATGCATGCGCAATCCATCTTGCGCAGTCCAGAATGACTAAAAAGTAGTTATTTCTAGAAATCTATAAATAGAGTTTCAAGTCCTTCCTAGAGGGGGATCACACACACATACAGAGATCAGAATCATCACCAGAGATCAGAAGTTCTTGCCAAAGTGCTGCTGCAATCTTCAGAGGCTACCGTCTTCAAAGTTCACATCGTCCAAGGGATAAAGCGATCGTCATTCAGATCGGATTCCTATAGTTATACTTTTCCAGAATTCTTGTAATCTTTTTACAAAGTTTGTTGAAATAAAGATCAACTTTTGTTTTTGCAAACAAACCACATAGATTGTTTGCAGACTGCGGGAGAACTTCGTCAGGTGCGGAGACTTCCTTCGAACGTGCTAAGGCGCGGGGCTAACTCTGAAGCTTTGGACCATTATAGAGGAACTGAAGCACCATATACAGGACATAATGTATTGGAACATCGCCATGTATCATTCCATGTTATAAGCCACTTGGCCCGTCTTTTATGTTTCGAGAGAGAGAGCTTGAGCGAATTGTAATTTCGGCCTAGTGCCGCTTGTAATACTTCTTGAACATCAATAAAGTGTAATAACTTTGTTTCAACTTGTGTTCATTTACTTTTCACTGCAAATGAGGACACTCTGTGCGACTATGTGGCCTAGCTTTGTCACGCCCCTGAACCAGAATACTGGAGAGCGGGGGCGTACATAGCCAACTATGTATAATGAAGTGTAACCCACTTTGTTATACGGTTACGGGTGTCTAGATACATAAGGGTTTAACTACAAGCCAACAGTCTTCTATGATCATGAACAAGCCTATTGTCTCAATCTCAAGCAAGCAATAATAGTTACAAGATGTCAGAGCACCAAATATATAATAGCAAGGCGTCCCATACATTACATATTGGATGATCAAGAAGCTAGTCGTACAAAATGTCAAGACTAGCAAGAGTTCAGTCATACATGATCAACCCTAGGATCTGTCAATCATGTTACAGCCCGTAAGCAGACAGTAAATAAAGGTACAATTGAGCTAACAAGTGCTCGTCGGCTAAACGTCTCAAAAGAATAATTTTACAATAAGTGGAAGAACAAAAAGAAACCCACTCGTTGCCAGGGTTATGCCTGGTGGTCACCATCTGGCTGGAAGGTAGGTAGATCCTCTGGAGCTGCTCCGATATCTGGCCATACAAAACCAGCTGGGTCAGACCCAGAAAGAGCAAGTACCACAAAGGAGGTTTCACTTAGGAACTAAAACCAGCATATGATAATAGAATATTAAAGATAAACAGTAAATAAAGAACTGATAATAATAGAGATAACAACATTAAAATGAGTACGAAGAAACCATTCAAGTAGCCAGGTCACAACCCTTAAACCAAACAAGGACCGGGGTTGCAGCCCTTCACCTGAATAGAAATCCGTCTCAAATACTATTGGTACAGTAAAGATAATAAACGAAGAGAGGACACAAAACTGCTCCGGGAGCTAGTTACAACCGTTAAACCAAACAAGGACCGGGATTGTAATCCTTCGCCTGAACAGAACTGGACCCCTGATCTTTATTGCTAAGGCCAGTATAAATAATCATGGTATTAAGGTAAGGTAAAACATGACGAACATGGCATGGGGTTGAAATAAGACAATAAACGAAGAGAGGACACAGAACTGCTCCGGGAGCCAGGTTATAACCCTTAAATCAAACAAGGACCGGGGTTGTAACCCTTCGCCTGAACAGAACTGGACCCCCGATCGTTATTGTTAAGGCAAGCATCAATAATCATGTCATATCACAATCTTGCGCAGAATCAGGATAAGACTAAGCTGGAATAAACTCCATCCAATCAATCATGGCCAATCAAGAGTACGGCTTGATACTTTTAACTAACTAGGATTATCACAGGCCTAGTTACTAGCAAGATGTAATGAGATTATTCCAACAGCCACAAGCCCTGCAGACCATCCGGTTATCCAGGTCGAATGTCCATTTATGAAGAATACAACATGTGACTGTGTGCTGGAAATATGCCCTACTCGTCGGTAGGCTACAAGTCCACTTGAGCGCCCAGATAACGGGATTGCCTGTAGCTAGGAAATCTCTTCATTACTACTGGATTATTCTAGTTATTAGCCTTAGTTGAATTCAGTAGGTACCCCTGACCGTGGTATTCAGGGGTCCCTGTCCTAGACATGATGCAAGACAAGACTGGTTTATTTGTACAAGTACAATCGTCCAGGGTATCAAGAGGAGGATTACTAACATATCGAGATAGTCGTCGCAACGACGTTCCAGATTACATGTCATGTTTACTTGTCAAGAGTGCGCCACGACGGGCCACTATCATGTTCTATCCTTACATTATAATAAATGAGAAAACTTGTACAAAATAGCTAATAACATGCTCTTGAAGCCAAGGAAAAGATCTACCACTTTCATGTTGGGAGTTGGAAGAGATTCTGGCCACAAATTGGCCAAATAGGGCATAAAATAGCCAAAAACAGCCAAAATAAGCACTATGCGGCACTATTCAGCACTATACGGCACCCCCATATACGGCTCGGACACTATACGGCACTATGCAGCACTTCCATATGCGGCTGGGTACTATACGGAACTATGCAGCACTCTCTTATGTGGCTGGGTACTATGCTCATATGCGGCTGGACACTATGCGGTACTATACAGCACTCTCTTATGCGGCTGTACACTATGCGGTACTATGCAACACTCTCTTATGCGGCTGGACACTATACGGCACTATACAGCACTCTCTTATGCGGCTAGGCACTATACGACACTATGCAGAACTCTCTTATGCGGCTGGACACTATGCGGTACTATGCAGCACTATCTTATGCGGCTGGACACTATGCGGCACTATACAGCACTCTTTTATGCGGTTGGGCACTATGCGGCACTATTCATCGTCCCTGCCAGAATCAGCACAGATGAACATAGAAATGGCCAAAAATGCTTTTGGCCATAACTTCCTCAAAACAAGTCAAAATCTAATATTTCAAAGGTCTATTTTGGGTAAAATCGAATTCTATACAACATGGAACAATCAAAATATAAAAATAATATAGTTTAATAGATCAAAACCAAAGAAAACCGAAAATGATATAAACTTAGATCTACAAGAAAATATCCATCAAAATGAAAAATGCCAAGTTCTAAAGTATCTTAGGATCTCGCGAGGAAGACAATAGAACAACAATAATGGAGTTTCTCCATGAAGCAAGTTGCACTTGCCTAAGCTTCTCTTGGTAGGTGGAGAAGTTAAGAGAAAGAAGATGAAGAAATAAATGAAGAGTAAAGATGAGAGAGAAAGGGGGTTGGATTTTAAATGATGATGGTGGTAGTAGGTAGGGATTTTCTTTTGGTTCATGATGAACCCAAAAGCAAAACAAACCAAGCTAAACTGAACCAAGTTAAGCCATAACCAATGAAATGCCAAAATAACCATGCCAATGTAACATGCTAAAAATAAAATCATGACTAGCTAACCATGACTAATAAAAATACGGACCCGAAATATGTACACGTATACGAAAATACGTAACACGGATTTCGAGTGTGACAACTCTACCCACCTTAAAAGAATTTTGTCCTCGAAATTTAATTAAAGAGGCTAGAGGTGTCGGGACAAGTTACACTATCAGATGCAATCTACAGCTGAGCAATCAATCAAGCAATCAAATATGCAAGCAAGGATTCGAAATGTAAGGCATAAGAAAGATATTATATCTCCCGAGTCAAACAGGTCGGGATATCGCGATCGGATATCATCCTCACGCTCCCACGTTAACTCACCCAAAGAGTGATGACCCCAAGTAACTCGGACTAACTTGATAGTCTTGTTCTTGAGTGTCTTCTATCTTCGGTCCAATATAGACACGGGCCTCTCCTCATACGAAAGGTTGGTACCAATAACCAATTCTGAATGATCCAGGATATGGCTCGGGTTTGGGATATACCGTGGCAGTTGGGATACATAGAATACGTCATGCACCTCACGTAGCGATGGTGGAAGAGCGAGATGATAGGATACATCTCCTACTCGCACCAGAATGTCAAATGGCCCTATATACCTAGGACTAAGCTTTCTCTGTACGCCAAAATGAATGATGCCACGGTTAGGCAAAATTCTCAGAAATACATGGTCACCGACAGAAAACTCAAGAGGGCGTCGATGAGAATCGGTCCAATGACGCTGGCGGTCTTGGGCAACTCGAAGATGATCTCTGACTCTCCTGACCACCTCAACGGTCTGAGCAATCATTTCTGGACCGAGTATCCGCCTCTCTCTGATATCGTCCCATGCTAGCGGGGATCGGCACTTCCTACCATACAGTGCCTCGAACGGTGCCATCTGGATACTAGCTTGGAAACTGTTGTTATACAAGAACTCTACCAGGTGCAGGTGATCTTCCCACGAACCACCGAAGTCGAGTGTACAAGATCTCAACATGTCTTCCAAGGTTTGTATGGTACGCTCTGACTGATCATCTGTCTGTGGGTGATATGCTGAGCTGAACTGGAGGCGAGTCTCCAATCTCTTTTGCAGGCTATGCCAAAAGTGCGACGTAAATCTGGAATCTCTGTCCGAGGTGATACTGACTGGTACACCGTACAATCTGACAATCTGCCGGAGATACATCTCCACTAGCTGAGCCGTCGACTGACCAACTCTGAACGAAAGAAAGTGAGCCACCTTAGTGCGCCTGTCTATGACAACCCAAAAAGCGTCTCTTCTAGCCGGGGATCTAGGCAATCCAGTCACAAAATCTATGGTTATATGCTCCCACTTCCATTCTGGAATTGGCAAGAGCTGAAGAAGTCCAGCTGGCCTCTGATGTTCAGCTTTAACTTGTTAGCAAACCAACCACCGAGAGACAAACTGGGCTATCTCCCTCTTCATGCCATTCCACCAAAAGTGCTGATGAATATCTCGGTACATCTTCGTACCGTCGGAATAAATGGAATACTGCAAACTATGAGCCTCTGCCATGATCTTCTGTCTGATATCTCCACTGGGTACACAAAGATGCTTCCCATGTCGGAGAGTACCATCTTCATGGATACATAACTCTGGTCTTCGTCCTGCCTTATACTCTGCTCTGAGTCGCTGAAGCTTGAAATCTGCTGACTGCACCATCCGGATCCTCTCGACTATAGTGGACTGAACTTGCATGCTGGCCATCAATGCCACACTGGAAGGGAGAACAACTTCTATACCCATCTTCTGAGGATCCGCTAACAACTCCGGCTGCGCTGTTAGAAAATAAACTCCGGCTCTCCTACTCAATGTATCTGCAATGATGTTGGCCTTCCCTGGATGATACTGCAAGTTGACATCATAATCCACAAGAAGCTCCAGCCATCTCCTCTGATGCATGTTAAGTTCCTTCTGGGTGAACACATACTTCAGGCTCTTATGGTCGGTAAAAATCTCTACCCTATCTTCATTCAAGTGGTGCCTCCACAACTTAAGCGCAAACACTACTGCTGCCAGCTCCAAGTCATGGGTTGGGTAATTCCTCTCATGATCACAAATTTATCATGACACGTAAGCTATTACCTTCCCATGCTGCATCAGAACACATCCTAATCCTCTGCCCGAAGCATCACAATACACTGAGAATCCCCTGGTTCCATCTGGTAGCATGAGAATAGGAGCCATCATCAAGCCTCGCTTCAACCTCTCAAAAGAATCCTGGCACTCTGCTGTCCAAGCAAACTGCACATCCTTGCGGGTCAACTGGGTCAATGGCACTGAAATTCGAGCAAAGTCTGAAACAAATTACCGGTAGTAGCCGGCCAATCCAAGAAAACTGCGAACTTTTGCAACTGTGCTGGGCACTGGCCATGTCTCAATGGCCACAATCATCTAGGGATCTACTTCAACTCCTTCCTTGGTGATGATATGACCAAAGTACGAAATACGATCAAGCCAGAACTCGCATTTACTGAACTTGGCATATAACTGGTCCTCTCTGAAAATCTGAACAACAACTCTGAGATGATGCTCATGCACCGCTTCACTCTTGCTATAGACCAGGATGTCGTCTAGGAACACAATCATGAACTGATCCAAATAAGGCATGAAGATGCGATTCATGAGGTCCATGAATACAGCCGGCACATTGGTCGCTCCAAATGGCATCACAAGGAACTTCCAATGCCCATACCGGAATCGGAATGTTGTCTACAGGATGTCCTGCTCTCTGACTCTGATCTGATGATATCCTGACCGCAAGTCAATCTTCGAGAATACTGCTGCCCCCTTGAGTTGATCAAACAAGTCATCTATCCTCGGGAGAGGATATCTGTTCTTGATTGTCACTGAGTTCAAGGTACGATAATCTACACATAATTTGGACGTACCATCCTTCTTTTTCACAAGAAGCATCGGGGCTCCCCAAGGCGATCCACTTGACGAATGAATCCCTTGGTTCTAAGTTCTTCAATCATCTTGTACAATATCTCTAGCTCTGACGGCACCATCTTGTAGACTCTCTCTGACACTGGGGCTGTCCCAGGAATCAAGTCGATGGTAAACTCGATCTCTCGCTCTGGCGGCATTCTTGGAAGCTCTTCTGGGAAAACATCTGGAAACTCCTCGACTATTCGGGATAACTACATTGCAGCTACTGCCATCCGCAACACTGAAGGAAAAGGTTCAACTTCGCCTCGGAAGAAGGAAAACTCTAGCTCGCCTGGAATGCTAAAAATAACCCTGCCAATATGGCAGTCTATCCTAGCATACTGGTCCCTCAACCAATCCATCCCTAAGACCACATCATAATCGGCCTTCGGGAACTCTATCATTCTAGCGGAGAACTCTCTACCGCTAACTACGATCCGACACGAGAAAAATACCCTATCTACTCCCACAAGTCCGTTACCAGTAAGTATATTGAGCCTTACAGATAATGACTCGGGCTCCAGTCCTATCCGTGTCGCGAATCGTGCAGACATAAATGAATGCGAGGCACCAGAATTAAATAATGCTGAAGCTGGAAAGGTATTGACGAGAATAGTACCTGCCACTACCTCACCTGGTGTTATTCCTTCTTCTTCTATGGTCAAAGCCAACACTTGACCATGTCCTCTGGATGCAGGTCCCCTCTGCTGAAAATTCCTCTGTCTGCTCTGGATCAGGGCTTAGGCTTGGGTAAACTGCTGCGGTCTCTGCTACTGGAATGCCTGGGCCAGCGTCGGCATTGGCCTTGGGAACGAGTACTGCAGCTGTTGCTGCTGCTGGACTGGTGCTGGTCCTCTAACTGATGGACTAGAAAAAGCTGATGATGAACTTCTCCTGTTCGGGCAGTTCCCAACCCTGTGGTCCAGGGCACCACAAACCAAGCACAAATCCTGTGCTCTGCCACACTCAGATACCACATGTCCCGACTTCCCGCAGTGTGAACATCCCACTGCGGAAGAATGCTTCTGCTTCTGCTGCTGAGGGTACGTCGGGGTTAAATCTTGAACCGACGTCACTGAGGCCGCCCGCCTCGGAGCTCTAATGGTCAAAGCCCTAGCTACCGGGGCTGGTGCTGATGACTGATTCATCTGGCCGTAGGATCGCTTCCGACACCCGGTCCTATCCACGATCCTCTGGGAGGTATATTCATTTCTCCTGGCTGCTCTCAATACTGCATTAAAAGTTTGATGCTCAAACTGCTCCACTGCCAATAGAATCTCTAGATGGAGCCCCTGCTGGAACCGCCGGGCTCTATCGAACTCGGTAGCCACCAAGGTGGGAGCAAACCGACTAAGTCTTGAAAACTCGGCCGCATATCCGTCGACCGTCCTGTCCATCTGCTTCAGATTGGTGAACTTCGTCTGTAGATCGTACCGAGCTACAGCATCAAAATACTTGGTCTGGAATCTCTTCCTGAATACTGCCCAGGCAATAGGGGCCACTAATCCAACGGCCTGCGCCGCCCACCAGCTGCGGGCAAGATCTAGTAACTGCATGCGCACTACGGCCACCTTCTCGTTCTCTGGAGTCCTGGCTGCTTCTAGAATCACCTCTGTATCCTGAAGCCAAGCATCAGCAGCGATAGCATCTTCACTATCGTCAAAGAAGGAAGGGTTCAAGCGCTTGAAGCTGTTAGCCGTGCTGTTACCCTGATGACCTCCTCTGGTCAAAGCGTCTGCCACCGCCTGGTACAAGACATCTCCTCGACGATCCTGGGAGGCTAATAGTAACCTGATGAGACCCACCAAAGTGCCATCATCAGGCTCTGCAGGCTGGACGGGCTGAATTGGTGGTTCTCCTCCGGTAGGCATGACTCTGGAGGGTACTCCTGAATGCTGGGATTGATCTCCGGGTTGCTGCTGGTCCGCGGAAGGTGCTCCACCTTGCTGATCGGCAGGTCTAGGAACAATGCCGCTGAAGAAGACGACATAGGGAACAATAAGGAAGGACCAGGATAGATCAAAGATGTAAGCATGTGATCAGGTCAAGATTATAGGGATTCAAAAGATACGAACAGAGATCAAGGACGAGTACTGATTGAGACATCTATTCGGTAAACCCTCACATATCTTGATTTATAAGACCTGCATGGGCCACCACTAAAACCATGTCACGTCCCTGAACCAGAATACTGGAGAGCGGGGGCGTACATAGCCAGCTACGTATAATAAAGTGCAACCCACCTCGCTATGCGGTCACGGCTGTCTAGATACATGAGGGTTTAACTACAAGCCAACAGTCTTCTATGGTCATGAACAAACCTATTGTCTCAATCCCAAGCAAGCAATAATAGTTACAAGATGTCAAAGCACCAAATATATAATAGCAATGCGTCCCATACATTATATATTGGATGATCATGAAGCTAGTCGTACAAAATGTCAAGACTAGCAAGAGTTCAGTCATACATGATCAACCCTAGGATCTGTCAATTATGTTACAGCCCGTAGACAGACAGTAAATAAAGGTACAACCGAGCTAACAAGTGCTCGTAAGCTAAACGCCTCAAAAGAATAATTTTACAATAAAGTGGAAGAACAAAAAGAAACCCACTCGTTGCCAGGGTTACGCCTGGTGGTCACCATCTGGCTGGAAGGTAGGTAGATCCTCTGGAGCTGCTCCGATATCTAGCCATACAAAACTAGCTGGGTCAGACCCCAGAAAGAGCAAGTGCCACAAAGGAGGCTTCACTTAGGAACTAAAATCAGCATATCACAATAGAATATAAAAGATAAATAATAAATAAAGAACTGATAATAATAGAGATAACAACAGTAAACTGAGTACGAAGAAACCATTCAAGTAGCCAGGTCACAACCCTTAAACCAAACAAGGACCAGGGTTGCAGCCCTTCACCTGAATAGAAACCCGTCTCAAATACTATTGGTACAGTGAAGACAATAAACGAAAAGAGGACACAGAACTGCTCCAGAAGCCAGGTTACAACCCTTAAGCCAAACAAGGACCGGTGTTGTAACCCTTCGCCTGAACAGAACTGGACCCCTGATCTTTATTGCTAAGGCCAGTATAAATAATTATGGTATTAAGGTAAGGTAAAACATGACGAACATGGCATGGGGTTGAAATAAGATAATAAACGAAGAGAGGACACAGAACTACTCCGGGAGCCAGGTTACAACCCTTAAACCAAATAAGGACCGGGATTGTAATCCTTCGCCTGAACAGAACTGGACCCCCGATCGTTATTGTTAAGGCAAGCATCAATAATCATGTCATGTCACAATCTTGCACAGAATCAGGATGTCACGACCCGCACCCTAGAGTAAGGGCACGAGACGTGGGTACGTCCAGCCTACGCCGCAGTGTCGGCGGTAGAACGCTGTCCTAGGTCAACATCTAAACAATATAAAGGTACCTGTACAGTATATACTCTCCGAATGGATGTGACATAGCACATACAGTCTCAATCACAACTAAGGTAGAACAGGATAAAGATAGATAGATAATAAATATCCAAAACAGAAGAAATCACAGAGATACAATCCAGAAGTCTAAGTGTCTAAAATAAGTACATATCCCAAATATCTCAGAATCTATATACAGTAATCCAGAAAAGATAAGGCATCCTAATCTAGGAAAGTGTCATCAACTGCTAGCAGGTCCAAGTTACTAGTGATGTCTAAAGCTGCACTAAGAGGGGTAGACACCAGAGCCTCATCATTCACTGTAAAATTTTCAACAGGTCCAGTCAGGACAGGAGCGAGCACGGTACATCTCAACAAAATCAAAACAGGTTAGGAAATATAAACATGCTAGAGAGTAACATACAGGATCTGAAGAAATAACATGATAAAAAAGAAAGACTGTAAATAAATAGCTACAGTATATAGAGAACTAACAGTGACTAGTGATTCAGAGCACAAGATGGTTATGTAAACGGCACGATGTTGTACACGAGTAATCTACAGAGGTTTGTACACGAGTAATCTACTATATTGAATACATAACCACTTCTACTCCCCCGCCCCAATCAATACACAAGGATCTAGCTAAGTTATGTTATTGTACACGAAGGTCATGTGAATACATGATTATATACTATTCATACGTTTCGTACACGAATGTCACAAATAAAAGGAGTACACGATGTTCACGATAAAGTACACGAACACGAATACCCGATGTATCCGCTAAGGGGATAACATCGCACAACAAGATCCATATAGTACTAATCCGTGTTACCAATGTGTCAGCATCATGTAAAGTAATCTAAAGCAGGAATATAATCCTAAACAAGATATGAAATGATCAGAGAATGTACTCGCCTGTATCTTGAGAATCTGGAGAATATATATTGTCCGAGGAGTGGTGTCTGTCTCCTATAGAACAGTACAAGTCACTATGAGTCTACAATGATAATAAGATAAAATTCAATGCATTCTACAAGAATCTAGGTCAATCTAGGCCAAAGTCAACTCTTGGTCAACTCTGGTCAACCCTAGAAGTCAAACTAGGTCAATCTAGTCAAACCTACGTCAACAAGTCTATACTAGTCTATTCTAGGTCTAACAAGACTAAACAAGTCTAATCTAGACTCCATACTAACATTCAAGCCACCCATAGGCCAAGAGCCTAGGCTATAGGCTATACCATGCCTATGAACCAACCCATAAATCACATACACAAGTCAAATACATCTAATATATAATATACTCTAATATAGGATACACATATTGATATTATACAATATAACATAGAAATACACTAACATATAGGTTACCTATATACATATCACACATACATTATATGTCAAATATATATATTGATACACACACACATTGATATTATATATATATATATATATATATATATATATATATATATATATATATATATATATATATATATATATATATATATATATTTATATTTATATATACATATGTATAGAGAAAAGGGGGACGCATGTGCTCATGTGTCATGTGTGTGTGTCATGAGAGTGCAAGAGTGTGTGTAGGCATATGAGTGTGTGTGTGTCATGGCATGAGGGTGTGAGGTGTCACATAGAGTGTATGTAGGTGTGAGACACTGGTGTGTGTGTGTGTGTGTTAGTGTAATCCTGAAATCAGTGTGACATTATAGGAAAAATCAGTGAAAAGTTAAAGAAGAACAGTGGCATCATATCCTGGAATCAGGAACAGTGAGCAAATGGGAAAATAGCAACAGGGAGCTAACTAACAATGTAACATGTGTATACAGGAAATAGAAATCAATCAATTACAGTTCATTTGGAAGGAATGTATATCAGGTTTCAAAATGAATTCAGTATTTCAGTCCAACATTACAACCCAGAACATGAACCCAACTCAATACCAAATTAACCCAATTCAAGCACACAGCTAGAACTCATATAGGAGAACTATATTAGAAGCTAAAACACATAAGTTTCCTCATTAAATTGAATCAAAACAGTTGTTAAAATTCATACTTGAATTGGAAATTACAGAGGTTTGGAATTGAGTAACAGTTGACAGTTCCTATGTAAACAAAACAGTGGCTAAGTGAAATCCACTCCTGTTATCAAGGATGAATGAACATTCAAGTTCAGTAAAAGGAAGGAATCAATTTGAATCGACAGTTAACTACTTCCCAACCAAAACACAACAGTTAGCATCAGTCATGGCTATTCGAAATCCATTCACAGTCTAATTATTCCATTCACAAATATAAAGCCTATTGAATTTAAATTGAATTAATCATTTAACCAATGAATAGTTCATTCATTCAATCTCAGTTAACCCATGAAACAAAATCAGTGGCATGTGTCAAATGGGAAATCAGTTCATTACAGTTTCAGTATGAGCAATGGTGAAAACTGGAAAAAGGTAAACAGTGTAGCAGGAAATAGAAAACTGGGAATAACAGGAACTACTTGGTGATAACTGGAATACAATTCAGTTAAGAGGGAATGGGGAATCTCAGGTATAGGCTCAGTTCATTTCTAAAAAGAAGGACAGGAACCCAATTCCTGAGTTTCATCAAACCAATTCAAATCAACCCACATGTCCAAATCCTCATTATCAGACCATAAATCGAAAATCGAATGAAACATGAAACTAAGCATGAACAATAATATGTAGGTAACTTTAACAGTGAAAAATACTACTAAAATAGGAATTTAATTATTTAGGAAATACTGAAATGTAATGTGTATCAGACAATATCAGTTAACATGGAATTTAACCCAATTTGAAACCAAATCCCCCATCAAAAACTAATCTAACATGTAAATTAATTCTAACATATATCCTACATTATATTTAGGACCTAATTAACAATTAAAATCACTAACTAAAACATTTAAAATGAATTGAAAGCGAGAACACAACCCAGTGCACTGAAACGCACAGTGCACACACGACACCGTGTCCGACACGACACGAGAGTTCGTGAAACTCTAGGAATCTCGTGTCAGTCAGTGTCCCAACACGTGTGTCAAGTTTCACGTATCGACGTGGCGTGTCTACTGTACAAACGCACCCGAGTAGCAGGGCAGCTACAGTGCCCGCGCGGGCGTGCACCCGCGTGTACGTGTGTCCGTGGCGACTCGACACGACACCAATACGTGCTCAGAGCAATGAAAACCCGTAAGCAAACACAAAACCCTAATTCCTATTCAGAAACATTCCTAAAATCAAATCGAAATGCCCTTTGGGGCATTTCGTCGAACACATATATACACGAACTGATACGTGTCCGATACGGACACGTATAGGACTCAAAACCTAGGGTTAGCTAGTCCTACAGTTAGGTTAGGCCTAGGGCTTCCTAGATATGCAATAAAAACAGTATTTTATGGAAGGGATTAGAATATTACCTAGGGATTTGCAATGTAACAAAAAGCCCCAAATGAGAGGATCCTCAAATCACCAAAACTCTCTCAAATTATTTCTTCCCAGAAATTTCTCCATACCAACAGCAAATACAATAATTTTAGGACCTATAGCAATTGGTTTGGGGGAAAATGAATTGAAATGGAATTTCTATGAATTAAAGTAGATGGAGACTCACCTCTTTCTAAAACTTGCAAATATTCCTAATGGAGGCTAGCCCTAATTTCTAGGAGGCATTAAATAGAGGGGGAATACCAAGGTGGCAGGTCATGGCTGGATTGCGCTAGGGTTAGGGCTCTACAAGTGTTGGGTTGGGCCTCTAAGGCTTTAAGTCATAAGCCATGACTTGTGAAATTACAAGCCGTTCCCTAATCAAATAAAATTCTAATCTCTCCAAATAAGTTCCAATGAGTTAAAAGTCACTAACTTAGGTCAAGCTAGGGTTCCATAACCTAACCAAATAGTCATGACCTAGGTTAGCCTCTAGGACAGTCTCCTAAGTCAACACTAGTCAAAGTCTAAAATAGCACTAAATCAAATATACTAAAAATCACTGAAAATTCTAATAAATATAATTAATACTAACTATCACTAACCATGGTTAGCTAAGACTAGCTATGACTAATCTAGGTTATGTCCAAACCAGGTTAGGCTAATCACAATACATGGCAATCAGTTAAATAATATTAAAATCACACCATTCTTAATAATATATTAAATTCTAAATAATATATATTAAATTCAATTAAATTCAAAATGACAAAAAATACCCTCGAACTGGAAATGATAAATAAAATACCATAATCATATGGCTAGGCTCTAGGTTAAGCTGTCTCTAGTGTTACACTATCAAAACACAAAAATCATAAGTCATGATTTAAAATAGTTTTAAAATAATTTAAAAATTACCAAAAATCATATCATGATTTAAATATCATTATTAAAAGATTAAAATCACAAAATTTCAAAATTACCCTCTTTGAGAAAACTGGGTGTTACACAGGATAAGACTAAGCTGGAATAAACTCCATCCAATCAATTACGGCCAATCAAGAGTACGGCTTGATACTTTTAACTAACTAGGGTTATCACAGGCCTAGTTACTAGTAAGATGCAATGAGATTATCCTAACAACCACAAGCCCTACAGACCATCCGGTAATCCAGGTCGAATGTCCGTTTATGAAGAATGCAACACGTGACTGTGTGCTGGAAATGTGCCCTACTCGTCGGTAGGCTACAAGTCCACTTGAGCGCCCAGATAACGGGATTGCCTGTAGCTAGAAAATCTTTTCATGACTACTGGATTATTCTAGTTATTAGTATTAGTTGAATTCAGTAGGTACCCCTGACCGTGGTATTCAGGGGTCCCTGTCCTAGACATGATGTAAGATAAGACTAGTTTATTTGTACAAGCATAATCGTCCACGATATCAAGAGAAGGATTACTAGCATATCGAGATAGCCGTCGCAACGGCGTTCCAGATTACATGTCATGTTTACTTGTCAAGAGTGCATCACGACGGGCCACTATCATGTTCTATCCTTACATTATAATAAATGAGAAAACTTGTATAAAATAGCTAATAACATGTTCTTGAAGCCAAGGAAAAGATCTACCACTTTCATGTTGGGAGTTGGAAGAGATTCTGGCCACAAATTGGCCAAATATAGCATAAAATAGCCAAAAATAGCAAAAATAGGCACTATGCGGCACTATTCAGCACTTTGCGGCACCTCCATATACAGCTCGGACACTATGCGGCACTATACAGCACTCTCATATGTGGCTGGGTACTATACGGCACTATGCAGCACTCTCTTATGCGGCTGGGTACTATGCACATATGCGGCTGGACACTATACGGCACTATACAGTACTCTCTTATACGGCTGGGCACTATGCGGTACTATGTAGCACTCTCTTATGCGGCTGAAAACTATGCAGCACTATGCAGCACTCTCTTATGCGGCTGGACACTATACAACACTCTCTTTTACGACTGGGCACTATACGGCACTATGCAGCACTCTCTTATGCGGTTGGGCACTATGCGGCACTATTCATCGTCCCTGCCAGAATCAGTACAGATGAACATAGAAATGGCCAAAAATGCTTTTGGCCATAACTTCCTCAAAACAAGTCGAAATCCAACTTTTCAAAGGTCTATTTTGGATAAAATCGAATTCTCTACAACATGGAACAATCAAAACATAAAAAATAATATTGTTTATTAGATCAAAATAAAAAAAAACTGAAAATGATATAAACTTAGATCTACAAGAAAATATCCATCAAAATGAAAAATGCCAAGTTCTAAAGTATCTTAGGATCTCGCGAGGAAGACAATAGAACAACAATAATGGAGTTTCTCCATGAAGCAAGTTGCACTTGCCTAAGTTTCTCTTGGTTGGTGGAGAAGTTAAGAGGAAGAAGATGAAGAAATAAATGAAGAGTAAAGATGAGAGAGAAAGGGGGTTGAATTTTAAATAATGATGGTGGTAGTAGGTAGGGATTTTCTTTTGGTTCATGATGAACCCAAAAGCAAATCAAACCAAGCTAAACCGAACCAAGTTAAGCCATAACCAATGAAATGCCAAAATAACCATGTCAATGCAACATGCTAAAATTAAAATCATGACTAGCTAACCATGACTAATAAAAATACGGACCCGAAATATGTGCACGTATACGAAAATACGTAACACGGATTTCGAGTGTGACAACTCTACCCACCTTAAAAGAATTCCGTCCTCTGAATTTAATTAAAGAGGCTAGAGGTGTCGGAACAAGTTATACTATCAGATGCAATCTACAGCTGAGCAATCAATCAAGCAATCAAATATGCAAGCAAGGATTCGAAGTGTAAGGCATAAGAAAGATATTATACCTCACGAGTCAAACAGGTCGGGATATCGTGATCGGATATCATCCTCACGCTCCCACGTTGACTTACCCAAAGAGTGATGACCCCAAGTAACTCGGACTAACTTGATAGTCTTGTTCTTGAGTGTCTTCTCTCTTCGGTCCAATATAGACACGGGTCTCTCCTCATACGAAAGGTTGGTACCAACAACCAATTCCGAATGATCCAGGATATAGCTCGGGTCCGGGATATACCGTCGTATTTGGGATACATGGAATACGTCATGCACCTCACGTAGCGATGGTGGAAGAGCGAGACGATAGGATACATCTCCTACTCGCTCCAGAATGTCAAATGGCCCTATATACCTAGGACTAAGCTTTTTTCGCACGCCAAAATGAATGACGCCACGGTTAGGCGAAATCCTCATGAATACATGGTCGCCGACAGAAAACTCAAGAGGGCGCCGATAAGAATCGGCCCAATGACGCTGGCGGTCTTGGGCAACTCGAAGATGTTCTTTGACTCTCCTAACCACCTCAACGGTCTGAGCAATCATTTCTGGACCGAGCATCCGCCTCTCTCCGACAACGTCCCATGCTAGCGGGGATCGGCACTTCTTACCATACAGTACCTCGAACGGTGCCATCTGGATACTAGCTTGAAAACTGTTGTTGTACGAGAACTCTACCAGGTGCAGGTGATCTTTCCACGAACCACCGAAGTCGAGTGTATAAGATCTCAATATGTCTTCTAAGGTTTGTATGGTACTCTCTGACTGACCATCTGTCTGTGGGTGATATGCTGAGCTGAACTGGAGGCGAGTCTCCAAACTCTCTTGCAGGCGACGCCAAAAGTACGACGTAAATCTGGAATCTCTGTCCAGATGATACTGACTGGTATACCGTACAATCTGACAATCAGCTGGAGATACATCTCCGCTAGCTGAGCCGTCGACTGACCAACTATGAACGGAAGAAAGTGAGCCACCTTCGTGAGCCTGTCTATGACAACCCAAATAGCGTCTCTGCCAGCCGGGGATCTAGGCAATCCAGTCACAAAATCTATGGTTATATGCTCCCACTTCCATTCTGGAATTGGCAAGAGCTGAAGAAGTCCAGCTGGCCTCTGATGTTCAGCTTTAACTTGTTGGCAAACCAAACACCGAGAGACAAACGGGGCTATCTCCCTCTTCATGCCATTCCACCAAAAGTGCTGACGAATTTCTCGGTACATCTTCGTACTGCCGGGATGAATGGAATACTGCGAACTATGAGCCTCTGCCATGATCTTCGGTCTGATATCTCCACTGGGTACACAAAGACGCTTCCCATGTCGAAGTGTACCATCTTCATGGATACATAACTCTGGTCTTCGTCCTGCCTCACACTCTGCTCTGAGTCGCTGAAGCTTGGAATCTGCTGATTACACCATCCGGATCCTCTCGACTATAGTGGACTGAACTTGCATGCTGGCCATCAATGCCACACTGGAAGGGAGAACAACTTCTGTATCCATCTTCTGAAGATCCACTAACAACTCCGGCTGCGCTGTTAGAAAATAAACTCCGGCTCTCCTACTCAATGCATCTGCAACAATGTTGGCCTTTCCTGGGTGATACTGCAAGTTGACATCATAATCCACAAGAAGCTCCAGCCATCTCCTCTGACGCATGTTAAGTTCCTTCTGGGTGAACACATACTTCAGGCTCTTGTGGTCGGTAAAAATCTCCATCCTATCTCCATACAAGTAGTGCCTCCACAACTTAAGCGCAAACACTACTGCTGCCAGCTCCAAGTCACACTACTAAAATAATCCATTTTAGCGACGTCAGAAGACGTCGCTAAATAAGGAAAATACGTCGCTAAAATCTATTTACGACGTATTTAGCGACGAAACTTTGACGTCGCTTATAGGCAAGTCGCAGATGACACTTTAGTCGTAAAACGTCGCTATTTACGACGCTACGTCCAGTATCGCTATACGTCGCAAATTTAGCGACAGATAGCGACGTAACGTTACGTCACCAAATTTGCGACGTAAAGCGACCACTTTGCGACGCTATGAACCTTATATATGATGACATGTCATGGCAGCCATGTGGACAATTTAGCGACGCCTAGCGACATCGTTAGTGACGTACACCTTCAGCCCACGTCAGCAGTTTTGCGACGTCTAGCGACGTTACGTCACTATTTAGCGACGTATAGCGACGAGTACGTTCCGTCGCTGTCCGTCGTAGAACGTCGCTATACGTCGCAGATATTATAAAAAAAATTTTAAAAATATAATTGGTATTTTTGTTATGCTGTGTGTCTGTGTTTACAGTGTGTGTGAAGTGCAGTGTTCGAACCATCGACAGTTTCGCTTACTGTTCTATGTTTTATCTTGGATAGAAAGAGCAACAGTTTAGGGTGCACTTCTCAGAGCTTCCTCTTCACGTCCTTCACCTTCTCGGGAACCTTTACGACGTCCGGAGAAAGTGAAGGACATGAAAATGAAGCTCTCAGAAGTACACCCTGAACTGTTGCTCTTTCTATCCAAGATAAAACATACAACAGTAATCGAAACTGTCAATGGTTCCGAACACTGCATTTCACATTCATTGTAAACACAGACACACATCATCACAAAAGTACACATTATATTTTTTTAAAATTTCGGCAGTACCTCCTTTGTATATCAGATCATCGCTTATAACCCAGCGTAAGAATATTTGTCATCCCCGTCGCAGATATCACAAAGTACATATCATAATAAAAATAAGAGGCAGTGCAAAGTAAATATCACAGACACACATCCTCACAAACACCCAATAGAGTCAAATAAAAATGGAAGATGATAAAAAGTCTCTCACCAAGTGTATAAACGAAAGTGTACCAATAAATAATTTGCCCATAGGGCCAATACATAAAAGTCATAAAAAAATCAATAAAATCACTGCGGACCCCTGCCGCACAACTGGGATAGAATGTAGTCATACTGCTCCTGGGTGAGCTACACCGTAGGGGCAGTAGAAGGCAGTGCAATGTCTGGAGTCGGTGCCGGAGGCAATACAGTGTCTGGAGTCGGTGCCGTCGATGGACCGGGAGGACGTATCTGCTCCAGCTCTCGCAGTCGCTCACCATACACAGCAAGGGTACTCACCACCCTCTGAGTACTCGCCTCAAGCAAAGCTAAAACCTGAGTGAGTGAGGCAGACATGCTCCTCTGCGATCCCTCCAGCTCGACCTGTCTAAGCTCTATGCGCTGCGTAGACTCAGTTAGCGTGTGCAAGCTGGCAGCTGTAGCCTGATGTAGACTCATCAGCTCCTGTATACTGCGCTCGACCGGATCAAATCGTTCGGTGACGATCGGAGGGTCGGATCATCGCTCGACCGTATCAAAAATCTGCTGCTGCAACTCGCGACGCAGCTTCTCGATCTGACGACGAATATCCTCAGCTCATGACGACGCCTACAAAGTCGGAGACTGCGCACTGACAGTGGGGGCCCGGGATGACTCCGAAGCCAAATACGTGCCATAGGATCCCGTACCGTAGTACGTATCCTTCTGAAGACCGCCAACGACAGTCATCCAGTGCTCGTCCTGTAATAGAGCTGTAGGCGGCTGGGAGGAACTACCAGCCCCTCCCTCTGCTAGCGCACTAGCAGCAGCAGCCGCCTCCTGCTGTAGCCGAACAAACTCGACCTAGAACATGTTTGCTAACGTGTAAGTATTTACTAAAGTCTATATTGATATCTATTTTCATGTTTTCTAAGTTATAGTAAATTAATATAAAGAATAGAATGTACATATGCCTGCGTCGCCCTCTCGTCAATGAACTCCCCAGCCCATCCGATGGGTGACCAGGAAGACGGTCACCATGTTCGGATCCTCACCCTTTTTTACCTGTTAAAATATATTATCTATTATTAGTATTAAATATTCTATCGAACTATATATAAATTAATGTCCGTCATAGGAAATGTACCAGACGACAAAAATGCTCCGTCATCGGAATGGAGCCACCACACCACTTACCGGCGCTCGACCGTGCCATATTGGCCTTCTCAGACCGCTCCAGGTACTTGGGCTCGCTGAATCTAGCCTTCATCGCAGCCCACTGATCTGGCGTGATCCAACCATGGATCGGCTTTCCGGCGCGATCACGACGCTTCTGGTCGTCGATCGTATCACGGATGAGCTTGGCTGTGACGGCAGAAAATTGGCCCTCGATCCTCGCCGCCCGATGTGGTGGATAGAAATAGGTCCTCTACAAGAAGTAAAATACAAAAGTTGTAAAATATACACAAATAATTATTAAAATTTAAAAATAAATAAATTTTTTACCTTGAAGTGGGCGAACCAAAAGGTCTTCCTATCTGCGGGAGCATCTGTGTAGTTAATCCAAGGCCCACCATAGTTCTGCCTCAGAAATGTCCCCAGATGTCTCTGTACTGCAGAAGGCCGATATCTATACAATAATAATTTTTCATGAATATATATGTACATATAATCATTTGAGAAATATATATTAATTAATTTACTTACTTCGTAGGCCCGTCCGTCCAAATCTCCATACGCGTCTCGCCCGGGGGAGCGCATGGAGGGTCGCTCTCACGTCCTGCCTGGGCAGGATCAGTCTGATCGCCGTCCTCCATATGCTCGGCGTCGGCTCCCCCCATAGAGCCGTCGACAGGAGGAATGCTGGACGGGGGATCAGGGATGCTGGACGCGAGATCAGAAAGGCTGGACGACGAGGGAGGAGTCGGCAACCTGCTGGACGCGGGATCAGGAAGGCTGGACGACGAGGGAGGAGTCGGCAACCTACTGGAATTGCCCTGTCCCGGTAATGGATCGGGAACAGAACGATACACTGGCGTACTCGAAGATGATGATGAGGGTACGGAACTGCCCTCTCCATCCCCAGGCCGAGGCTGACGGGACTGCCTAATGTAAAATCCTTCGCATCGTCCTCCTGGTCTAGTCATACCTGATAATAATATATGACAATAAAACAAAAATACATATTTATATGATAGACATCACAGATTTTTGAAAAATATCATGGTCACAGATAAAAGTGTCACTAAAGTGTCACAGATTTATTATTACAAAAATATATATTTATATGATAGACATCACAGATTTCAATCCTCTTCTGAAAATTCATCTAGTTCGTTTAGCTCATCTTCTTCTTCTTCTTCTTCCTCCTCTACATCTTCACTTTCATCTGCATCTTCCTCTTCAGATAATTCTACTTCTTCTACACAATTAGATGTGTAATGAGGAACTTCCGTCGTGTCCACTTTTATAATATTTGTTACAAGAGGTAGTTCATCCTGTTGATAAGCTATATCGTCAACCTCAAAGGTATTTCTAGCTTTGGTCTTGCATACTGTCCACCAGTCCGACCTTGTTGTTCCCCGTTTAGGATAACTTGTGAAGTACACGAGCTGAGCCTGACTTGATAGGACAAATGGTTCATAGGCTTGATATCGACGCCGATAGTTTATATCAACAAGATCGTGCTTGTCTACTTTCCAACCTTGACCTTCAATCGGATCGAACCAATCACACCTGAATAACACAATCTTAGCAGGCTTTATTCCATAACTATATGTCAGCTCCACGATCTCCCGTAGTATGCCATAGAAATCGTTGCCCGCATCAACATCTTCGTAGTTCGAAGATCTGATACACAAACAGCTATTTTTGGTGGAGTCGAGATCCACAAAGTTGTCTCTGATCGGGCAAGTTGTTGACTTGAACCTAAACCCATTAACACAGTAGCTTGGCCATATTTTTGCAGCATAAATTGGTCCCTTGGCTAGCGTTCTAATAGACTCATTCTTAAGTCTTGCGTATGGACGATCGACCTAAATACCACGAAAGAAGCAATTAAGCTCATTCTCAATCAAGTGCATATACATAAAGGTAATTACAGAGTTCTGAAGTCTTACATATGCACTCAACCATGATGGAAAATAATGCCTTATTTCTTGTTCTAGTTCTTCTTCTGTTATGTGTGGCCTACCTGACCTCACATCATCATTAAATATGCTGAAAACAACATCGTGCAATTAATGTAATAGTATAATAATCAACACTATTAAAATAATATAGACGTATTATTTACTTATCCCTCCAGTTTCTCTATTTCCTCCTCGTCGCAGTTGAGTAATACATACACCTGAGTAGCCCTTAGCTCATCATCGTTCAGATATCTCTTCTTCATTTTACCCGATGGCTTTCCTGGAGCATTGAATACCTTCAGTATTGTATCATTACTTTCATGATCTCCGTCGTCGTTTCTGGGAGCTCTCGTTCTATTAGTTGCAACATAAGGCTTGAAATACATCGAACAAAAGTTTGTAATCTCCTCGAGAACATAAGCTTCACAAATAGAACCCTCAACCCGTGCCTTATTTTTTACCTTTCTTTTTAGGTGATTCAAATGTCGCTCGAACGGGTACATCCATCGATATTCGATGGGTCCACCAACACGTGCCTCATAGGATAGATGAATCGGCAAATGCTCCATAGAGTCGAAGAATCCAGGAGAAAACACCCTCTCTAGCTTGCATAGTGTTACCGCAATGTCCTTCTCTTGCTTTTCTAGACGATCAACGAGCAATTTCTTAGAACAAAGATCCCTGAAGAATATGCTAAGCTCCGTCAATGGATCCCAAACTGCCTGCAGTAAGAATTCCCAAAATGCAATCGAAATTAACCTCTCCATGAATACGTGACAGTCGTGGCTCTTCATACCCGTCAATTTGTTTTCCTTCGGATCGACACATCTTCTCAGATTTGACACATATCCGTCTGGAAATTTTAGGCCCTGGATTCACCGACAAAGTCTCACTTTATCCTCCTTGTCCAGCGAGAAAATTGACTTCGGCAGGAACTGTTTTCCATTCTGCTGTATCAAATGCAACGCAGGGCATTTGCATATTTCTTCTAAGTCCAACCTGGCCTTGGGATTGTCTTTCGTTTTTCCCTTTACGTCCATCACAGTATTAATTATGTTATCAAACACATTCTTCTCAATATGCATGACATCAAGATTATGTCTGATCAGATTGGTACTCCAGTATGGCAGATCCCAGAATATGCTCCTCTTTGTCCAGTT
This sequence comes from Iris pallida, assembly GCA_029216955.1. Lineage (NCBI taxonomy): Eukaryota > Viridiplantae > Streptophyta > Magnoliopsida > Asparagales > Iridaceae > Iris > Iris pallida. The sequence continues at coordinate 14,493,731 of JANAVB010033820.1, read as the reverse complement.
ATGATCTCTACCAAATCCATCGCACTTGTATCCAGTTGTAGGATCTTCGATAGCACTTGGAAAATCTTTAACCTCCTCCCATATCGTGGCTCCATACCACCTTGGCGGTGGATCACCCTTCTCTACAACGCCGACACGGAATGCATTCCTGTTCTTTCTGAACGGATGATCTTTTGGCAGAAATTGCCGATGACAATCAAAGAAGCACGGTTTTTCTCCGTGTTTCAAGCGGAAAGCCTTACTACGGTCCATGCAGTACGGACATGAGAGACGGCCATGAGTGCTCTATCCAGATGACATTCCATAGGCCGGAAAGTCGTTGATGGTCCACATAAGGGTTGCCTTCATCTGAAAATTCTGCTTCCTGGAAACATCGTACGTGTTAGCGCCTACTTCCCATAACTGATTCAACTCATCTATCAAAGGCTGTAAGTACACGTCAATGTTCCTCTTGGGATTGTTCGGACCAGGAATTATAACGGTTAGAAACATGTACTGAGTCTTCATGCACATCCAAGGCGGTAGGTTATACGGAGTGACAATCACAGGCCAGCACGAATACTGGGATCCCGAAAGACCAAAAGCAGTAAAACCGTCAGAAGATAGTCCCAACCTGACATTACGCAAATATGAAGCAAAATCAGGATACACTCGATCAAAAGTACTTCCACGCTTCTCCATCGGATGGGTGATCCAACACTCCTTCAATCTGTTCTCGCATGTGCCAACTCATATTTTCGGCCGTCTCTTTCACCATAAATAATCTTTGCAACCGCGGCGTTAAAGCCAAGTAGTGCATTGAATCGGTCGGTCTTCTTGCACCGGTAGACCTTCCTGTACTAGTTGTCTTATAGCGATCAGCACCACAAAATCTGCACACATCTTCGTCTTTGTCGTCTTTGTAGTACAGCATGCACCCATTGCGACAGGAATCAATTTTCTCGTATCCCATCCAGAGCGATCTCACCATCCTCTTAGACCAGTAGAAATCTTTAGGCAACTTAGCACCCGCCGGCAAGATCTCTATAATCAACTCCAACACTCGGTTGTCGCATTCTTACGACATGTTAAAATCTGACTTAATGCTCAACAGTCTTGTAACCACCTCCAACGGTGAATGATCCTCACAACCAGGATACAATGGAGTCCTTGCATTCTCCAGCAACTCCATGAACTGTGCAGCATCGGCGTTCGGTGCCTCCTCAGGTGCATCATGAACGAAACTAGGCCCCGCAGCGTCGAAAACCATGTTGACGCACCCGTCGTCGTATGCATGATTATCTGAAACAAAATTAGGTCCTGCATGCATATACGGCTCAACGTAAGGCTCCGGCTCTGATGCTAAAGACACAAGTTCTCCGTGTGCGGTCTACTGATAGTAATTAGGCGTGAAACCCCTCGAGTACAAATGATATGTCACTTCTACTTCTGGATAATATTTCACGTTATGACATTTTACACACGGACACTTATTTTTGGTGTCGTCCATGTACTGAGGGAACGCCTTAGCAAACTGCAGGAACTGCTCTACTCCCGCTATGTATTCATCCCGTACACCACACATATCATCAGGACGACGATTGTACATCCATAAACGATTCCGCAAGTAGTAATTCATATCCATTTGGAAATAATTCTACAAAGATGGACACACATTATCCAACAGGCACAAATATCCTATTTCTAGTTATTACCTACCAAGGTACCCTTTACCTTATCGCTATTGGTATCCCAATACCAATACCTTAAGTTGGTACCCTTTACCTTATCGCTATTGGTACCCTTTACCTTATCGCTATTGGTATCCAAATACCAATACCGCGGTAACATGGTTGGTACATTAAGGGTCTTTGACAAGATGACATGTTGCAAAAAAATATATCCTTATATATAGTTCTCCTACGGATTTTCTTTAACATTACGTAGGAGAACTATAAGGATATATCTTTTCACAACATGTCACCTCCTCAAAGACCCTTAATGTGACAACCATGGTTTAAAGTATCGGCCGATACCGATCCGATACGGCCGATACCGATACGGTTTGGCATGTTCCGATCCGATACCGACCGATACCAAATATTGACCGATACCGACATTGGGGGTCTTTGTTCCGGTCAATTCGGCAAAACCAATCGGTAAGGGTTACTACTATTTCATATAATTTCAAAACTACTAAGAAATAACGCTAAAATACTTAAAATTATGCCTAAATGTATAAAATATATGTTTTTAAATGTAAATAATTTATTAATAATTATTTGTTTTTCGATACCAAAGTCCGATACTCCGATACGATACCACCGATACTACCGATATTGTCGATACCAATACTCATAGGAATAGTCCGATACCGATTCCGATACCGATATTGTGAACCTTGGGTATATATCGTCAACATTTCAGATTCTTAAAATAAATTTCAAATGGATTTTTGATTGTATATATATGTGTATTTGTGTGTATATACATTGTATACATATATATTTATATATGTATTTGTGTGTATGTAAGTGTGTGAGTATATATATACATGTATATATGTAGATATGTGTATTTATATATATAGGTATATATGTATGTATTGTGTGTGTGTGTGTCCTGTGTTCTGTGTCACAGAGTCGTGTCCGAAATAGGGTTAGGGTCCTGTCCCCTGCCCCCTCCCCCCTATCCCTGCCCCCTCCCCCCTATAGGGTATCCTATTACCATAGACTAATCTAGGACACTCTTAAGATACTAGGATATCTAACTATCCTAGGATACCAAATTCTAGCCAAGATACTAACTTAGGGTACTAACTTATGGTACTAACTTCTAGCCCAATTCCTAATATCCTATTATCTTGATACCCTCAAGATACTAGCATAATCTAACTACCCTAAGATATCTAACTTAGGATACTAACTTATTTAGGATAAATAGGATACTAACTAACCTATCCAAGACACTAACTAACTTATCTAGGATACTAACTTCTAGTATCCTAAGATATTAACTCACCTATCTAACTCTAGGATACTAACATCCTAAACAAGATATTAAATTAGTGCCTAGGATACTATCCTAAATATCTAACTTAGGATACTAACTTATGGATACATATCTAAATCCCTCTCACCTTTCTCACTCTCAAACACACACACACACACACACACACACACACACACACACACACACACACACACACACACACACACAAACACAATCTAACACTTATCTCAATATCACTCTTCACTCACACTCATACTACCATACTACCATACTACCACATCTAAACAAGCCATCAATCACACAACTACCTATATATTTACTATATATATATATATATATATATATATATATATATATATATATAGGCATACATATATAGGTTAAGATATTTACATATACTAGGCTATAACCAAGGGGACACAATATATACATTCAACAATTTATGCATTTATATACTAGAGAGATAGAGAGTGTATAGTGTCAAGTGTGCATATACAAGTGTCATGTGTGTACGTGTCTCCCAAACCAAACTCGTGTCCAAATACTCGACACAATGTGTCCAAAAACAAACCAAACTCTTTGGGGACACGATGTGTGTCCGTGTGTCCGTGTGTGTGTGTGTCCGTGGGAGAGGAGGATGAGGAAGGAGAGGAGTTAGGTTAGGGTTTACCTGAGGAAGAGGAGGAGGAGCTCGGATTGCGGGAGAAGGAGCTCGAGGAGGAGGATCTCGAGGAGGAGGAGCTCGCCGGAGGGGGAGGGAGTCGCCGGGGGGGAGGGGGTCGCCGAGGGGGGAGGGCACTGACAGAGGGGGAGGGAGTCGCCGGAGGGGTGGGGGGGAAAATTAAAATTTTCGAGAGTTTTCGAGTGAGAGTGAGGGGAAAAGAAGGAAGCGGCGTGCCCTAAGTAAAATAACTTAGCGACGTACGTGTTGACGTCGCTAAACGTCACAAAAATGGCGACATATACTAATAATATGTCGCTGAACGTCGCTATTCAGCGACGTAGTAAACTCCTGTCGCAGAACGTCGCTAGGCAGCGACGTTTTGCGACGTGCTTATAAAGCTGTCGCTAATAGCGACGTCATTTCTTGCCGTCGCTAAATTACGTCGCTATTAGATGATATTTTAGTAGTGTCATGGTTTGGGTAATTCCTCTCATGATCACGAAGTTGTCGTGATGCGTAAGCTATTAACTTCTCATGCTGCATCAGAACACATCCTAAACCTCTGCCCGAAGCATCACAATATACTGAGAATCCCCTGGTTCCATCTGGAAGCATGAGAATAGGAGCCATCATCAAGCCTCGCTTCAACCTCTCAAAAGAATCCTGGCACTCTGCTGTCCAAGCAAACTGTACATCCTTGCGGGTCAACTGGGTCAATGGCACTGAAATTCGAGCAAAGTCTGAAATAAATTATCGGTAGTAGCCGGCCAATCCAAGAAAACTGCGAACTTCTGCAACTGTGCTGGGCACTAGCCATGTCTCAATGGCCACAATCTTCTGGGGATCTACTTCCACTCCTCCCTTGGTGATGATATGACCCAAGTACGAAATGCGATCGAGCCAGAACTCGCATTTACTGAACTTGGCATACAACTGATCCTCTCTGAGAATCTGAAGAATAACTCTGAGATGATGCTCATGCTCCGCTTCACTCTTGCTATAGACCAGGATGTCGTCTAGGAACACAATCACGAACTGATCCAAATAAGGCATGAAGATGCGATTCATGAGGTCCATGAATACAGCCGGCATATTGGTCGCTCCAAATGGCATCACAAGGAACTCCCAATGCCCATACCGAAATCGGAATGCTATCTTTGGGATGTCCTGCTCTCTGACTCTGATCTGATGATATCCTGACCGCAAGTCGATCTTCGAGAACACTGCTGCCCCCTTGAGTTGATCAAACAAGTCATCTATCCTCGGGAGAGGGTATCTGTTCTTGATTGTCACTGAGTTCAAGGTACGATAATCTACACATAATCTGGATGTACCATCCTTCTTTTTTATAAGAAGCATCGGGGCTCCCCAAGGCTATCCACTTGCATGAATAAATCCCTTGGTTCTAAGTTCTTCAATCATCTTGTACAATATCTCTAGATCTGACGGCACCATCTTGTAGACTCTGTCTGACACTAGGACTGTCCCGGGAATCAAGTCGATGGTAAACTCGATCTCTCGCTCTGGCGGCATCCCTGGAAGCTCTTCTGGGAAAACATCTGGAAATTCTTCGACTATTCGGGGTAACTGCATTGCAGCTACTGCCATCCGCAACACTGGAGGAGAAGGTTCAACTTCGCCTCGGGAGAAGAAAAACTCTAGCTCGCCTGGAATACTAAAAATAACCCTGCCAATATGGCAGTCTATCCTAGCATACTGGTCCCTCAACCAATCCATCCCTAAGACCACATCATAATCGGCCATCGGGAACTCTATCAATCTAGCGGAGAACCCTCTACCGCTAACTACGATCCGACACGAGAAAAACACCCTATCTACTCCCACAAGTCCGTTACCAATAAGTATATTGAGCCTTACTAATAATGACTCGGGCTCCAGTCCTATCCGTATCGCGAATCGTACAGACATAAATGAATGCGAGGCACCAGAATTAAATAATGCTGAAGCTGGAAAGGTGTTGACAAGAATAGTACCTGTCACTACCTCACCTGGTGCTATTCCTTCTTCTTCCATGGTCAAAGCCAGCACTTGACCATGTCCTCTGGGTGCGGGTCCCCTCTGCTAAAAATTTTTCTGTCTGCTCTGGATCAGGGCTTAGGCTTGGGCATACTGCTGCGGTCTCTGCTGGAATGCCTGGGCCTACGTCGGCAATGGCCTCGGGAACGGGTACTACAGCTGCTGCTGCTGCTGGACTGGTGCTGGTCCTCTAACTGAAGGACTAGAGAAAGCTGATGATGAACTCCCCCTGTTCGGGCAGTTCCCAACCCTGTGGTCCAGGGCACCACAAACCAAGCACAAACCCTGTGCTCTGCGACACTCAGATACCACATGTCCTGACTTTCGGCAGTGTGAACATCCCACTGCGGAAGAATGCTTCTGCTTCTGCTGCTGAGGGTACGTCAGGGTTGAATCTTGAACCGACGTCACTGAGGCCGCCCGCCTCGGAGCTCCAATGGTCAAAGCCCTAGCTGTCGGGGCTGGTGCTGATGACTGATTCATCTGGCCGTGGGATCGCTTTCGACCCCCGGTCCTATCTACGATCTTCTGGGAGGTATATTCATTCCTCCTGGCTGCTCTCAATACTGTATTAAAAGTCTGATGCTCAAACTGCTCCACTGCCAATAGAATCTCTAGATGGAGCCCCTGCTGGAACCGCTGGGCTCTATCGAACTCGGTAGCCGCCAAGGTGGGAGCAAACCGACTAAGTCTTGAAAACTCGGCCGCATATCTGTCGACCGTCCTACCCATCTGCTTCAGATTGGTGAACCTCGTCTGTAGATCGTACCGAGCTACAGCATCAAAATACTTGGTCTGGAATCTCTCTCTGAATACTGCCCAGGCAATAGGGACCACTAATCCAACGGCATGCGCCGCCCACCAGCTGCGGGCAAGATCTAGTAACTGTATGCGCACTACGGCCACCTTCTCGTTCTCTGGAGTCCTGGCTGCTTCTAGAATCACCTCTGTGTCCTGAAGCCAAGCATCAGCAGCGATAGCATCTTCACTATCGTCGAAGAAGGGAGGGTTCAAGCGCTTGAAGCTGTTAGCCGCATTGTTACCCTGATGACCTCCTCTGGTCAAAGTGTCTGCCACCGCCTGGTACAAGGCATCTCCTCGACGATCCTGGAAGGCTAATAGTGACCTGATGAGACCCACCAAAGTGTCATCTTCAGGCTCTGCAGGCTGGACGGGCTAAATTGGTGGTTCTCCTCCGGTAGGCATGACTCTGGAGGCTACTCCTGAATGCTGGGATTGATCTCCGGGTTGCTGCTGGTCCGCGGGAGGTGCTCCGCCTTACTGATCGGCAGGTCCAGAAATAATGCCGCTGAAGAAGACGACATAGGGAACAATAAGGAAGGACCAGGATAGATCAAAGATGCAAGCATGTGATCAGGTCAAGATTACAGGGATACAGAAGATACGAGCAGAGATCAAGGGCGAGTACTGATTGAGACATCTATTCGGTAAACCCTCACATATTTTGATTTACAAGACCTGCATGGGCTACCACTAAAACTATGTCACGCTCCTGAGCCAGAATACTGGAGAGCGGGGGCGTACATAGCCAGCCACGTATAATAAAGTGCAACCCACCTCGCTATACGGTCACGGCTGTCTAGATACATGAGGGTTTAACTACAAGCCAACAGTCTCCTATGGTCATGAACAAGTCTATAGTCTCAATCTCAAGCAAGCAATAATAGTTGCAAGATGTCAGAGCACCAAATATATAATAGCAAGGCGTCCCATACATTACATATTGGATGATCATGAAGCTAGTCGTACAAAATGTCAAGACTAGCAAGAGTTCAGTCATACATGATCAACCCTAGGATCTGTCAATCATGTTACAGCCCGTAGGCAGACAGTAAATAAAGGTACAACCGAGCTAACAAGTGTTCGTCGGCTAAACGCCTCAAAAGAATAATTTTACAATAAAGTGGAAGAACAAAAAGAAACACACTCATTGCCTGGGTTACGCCTGGTGGTCACCATCTGGCTGGAAGGTAGGTAGATCCTCTGGAGCTGCTCCGATATCTAGCCATACAAAACTAGCTGGGTCAGACCCCAGAAAGAGCAAGTGCCACAAAGGAGGCTTCACTTAGGAACTAAAACCAGCATATCACAATAGAATATTAAAGATAAATAATAAATAAAGAACTGATAATAATAGACATAACAACAGTAAACTGAGTACGAAGAAACCATTCAAGTAGCCAGGTCACAACCCTTAAACCAAATAAGGACCGAGGTTGCAGTCCTTCACCTGAATAGAAACCCGTCTCAAATACTATTGGTACAGTGAAGACAATAAACGAAGAGAGGACACAGAACTGCTCCGGGAGCCAGGTTACAACCCTTAAACCAAACAAAGACCGGGGTTATAACCCTTCGCCTGAACAGAACTGGACCCTTGATCTTTATTGCTAAGGCCAGTATAAATAATTATGGTATTAAGGTAAGGTAAAACATGACGAATATGGCATGGGGTTGAAATAAGACAATAAACGAAGAGAGGACACAGAACTGTTTCGGGAGCCAAGTTACAACCCTTAAACCAAACAAGGACCGGGGTTGTAACCCTTCGCCTGAACAGAACTGGACCCTGATCGTTATTGTTAAGGCATGCATCAATAATCATGTCATGTCACAATCTTGCACAGAATCAGGATGTCACGACCCGCACCCTAGAGTAAGGGCACGAGACGTGGGTACGTCCAGCCTACGCCGCAGTGTCGGCGGTAGAACGCTGTCCTAGGTCAACATCTAAACAATATAAAGGTACCTGTACAGTATATACTCTCCGAATGGAGGTAACATAGCACATACAGTCTCAATCACAACTAAGGTAGAACAGGATAAAGATAGATAGATAGATAGATAATAAATATCCAGAACAGAAGAAATCACAGAAATACAATCCAGAAGTCTAAGTGTCTAAAATAAGTACATATCCCAAATATCTCAGAATCTATATACAGTAATCCAGAAAAGATAAGGCATCCTAATCTAGGAAAGTGTCATCAACTGCTAGCAGGTCCAAGTCACTAGTGATGTCTAAAGCTGCACCAAGAGGGGTAGACACCAGAGCCTCATCATTCACTGTAAAATTTTCAACAGGTCTAGTCAGGACAGGAGCGAGCACGGTACATCTCAACAAAATTATAACAGGTTAGGAAATATAAACATGCTAGAAAGTAAGATACAGGATCTGAAGAAATAACATGATGAAAAAGGAAGACTGTAAATAAATAGCTACAGTATATAGAGAACTAACAGTGACTAGTGATTCAGAGCACAAGATGGTTATGTAAACGGCACGATGTTGTACACGAGTAATCTACAGAGGTTTGTACACGAGTAATCTACTGTATTGAATACATAACCACTTCTACTCTCCCGTCCCAATCAATACACAAGGATCTAGCTAAGTTATGTTATTGTACACGAAGGTCATGTGAATATATGATTATACACTATTTACACGTTTCGTACACGAATGTCACAAATACAAGGAGTACACAATGTTCACGATAAAGTACACGAACACGAATACCCGATGTATCCGCTAAGGGGATAACATCGCACAACAAGATCCATATAGTACTAATCCGTGTTACCAACGTGTCAGCATCATGTAAAGTAATCTAAAGCAGGAATATTGTAAAACCCCTAAAATTTTACTATATTTTTTTTATTAAATTCGATACTGATTTAAATTTTTGTATTTTACGTCGCGTAGTTGTTTTGTACGTCGCGCGCGAATTTACGATTTTCGTATTTTCTCGTCGAGTGCGAATATGTGCGAGTAACATATTTTTAGAAAAAAATAATTTTTGATTTTATTATCAGTGGTTTCAAAATAATATATAAATAATTATTTTTATTAAAAGTAATTTAGCAAGAAGGTATTTAAAGATTTAATTTTTATGTTTACTTTTGAAATATGTTTTATCCAAATTAGTAAAAATGTAGTTTAAAATTTTTCCTATTAATACCTAAATATATATTATAATTTTCGAAATTATTTAATATTAATATTTTATTATTCAAAAAGTTATTTAAAAATATTTGTTATTTTCGAAATTATTATTATGGATATTTTGAAAAATATATTTGGAAGTTATGTGGCCATTTAAATTATGATTTAATCTTTAGATTTATTTAAATATATTAACTCAATACAAATAATTGAGATTTGATTTACTTAAATTGATTTTTAGCTATAGGAATATAATTTAATGGGATTCATATTTGGATTTGGATTTGAATAAACTAGAGAATTATCTAATGGGGTTTTTAAACTATTCCTAATCCTATCTAAACTGGAAATTTCCACATCCTATATAAATAGGCAGGTACTCCTCTATATTCCACAAGCCAAATTTTTTCTCCACAAACTTCTCCTCCACCCATAAGTGTCGTGCAACGTGTCGGTGTCCAAAATTCTTATTCCATATTTCTTTACATATACAATTCCAACACAATCAAATTCCAAAAATCTAACCCAACCCATCCCTCAACAACTACCAGAGTACCACGACGTCTCCGACCCCTTGTTCTTCGACCACCATCACCCCCTCACCGTCATTATCTGCCACCCACGACCAACCCAACCTTAGCCAAATCCCGACACCGCCTCCACGTCCAGACCACGCCGCCCACCGTCTCCGTCTCACCAACACCAGCAAACCCCACATCCAACACCACCTCTGCTGCCAACAGCCAAACCCCGTCCACGACCACCTACGCAGCCACCACAGCCCCTTCGTCTGGATCCATCCTCTCCGTCCCGACCCAATAACCGGCCCTATGACCAAATCATCGCAAAACAACCACCATCGCCATCCTGGCGTTCCGGCCTGACCACCACCACGGACCCGATCCCGACATAATCCATGACCACCAGAATTCACCACCGCCATCGTCGCCGCGGCCTTCCCGTGGCCGCCGACAACCACCACCAGCATAACACCACCGTTGCAAAACAAATAGAAGAAGAAGAGAACCACAAACCAAGCCCAAAACCTAACCTGGCCGGGTGCCGACCTTCCTCCACCGTCCGCGCGTTCGCCCATCCGTGGCCGCGCTACACCGCCACTCCGGCTCCGCCACGAGCGCGCAAACGCACGCTGGAAACCCCCTCCACCGCGTGTTCCTCCACCGGCAACGCCCGCCGGCTGGATCCGCCCGTTCCCGACGGTGCCGCCTGGCTGTGCCCTAAACCCCCGCCTCCGCTCTCCGGCCTTCCGTGCACCCCTCATCGTCGAGTCGCCGCCGCCTCCGGCTAGGAGCGGCGAGCTCCACCGCTCCACTCCCCCAAACCCTCTGTCGCCTCTGGTCGTCGACACCCCCGTCCGCCGCATCCAAACCCCCTTCTCTCCGCCTTCCCTCACCAACCGCCGTCACCCATCGCGCCGCCCGAGCCCGCTCCGCTCCGTCGTCGTCTCCCTAGCGCCGCTCCCCTTCTCCCACCGCCTCTCGGCGCCGACCGCCGAGGCCGATCCCTCTCCGACTTTGCCGCCCCGCGCTCCTCTCTTCCTCCTCCTCTGGCGCAGCGCCACCGCAAGCGCCGGACGACCCGCTCCCTCACTCCCGTTCGTCCCCTCCGACGATCGCCACCGCCGCTTCCCAATCTCCGCTCCCCTTTTTTCTATTCTTTTCTTTTCATATCTCTCCTCTTTCTAACAGAGAGGAGCAGCAGTAAGTATTGGTTTCATTTTATTTTTTTATTTTTTTTATTTTTATTTTTGTTTCTTTCCTTTGTAACAGTGGTATTTTTGTTTTGTTTTTGTTTTTTTTTATTTTTATTGTTTCTTTTTTTCTTAGTAGTAACAGTAGTTATTTTTATTATTATTATTATTATTATTATTACTATTATTATTATTATTTTAAATTCTATTGTTGTTTATTATTATTTTATTTTTGGTTGGTATTAATTAGATTTTTTTCTTGTTTCTAATTCTCTTTGAGTATTATCATTACCATTATGTTTTTTTTATATATATATATTAGGATTACTAATATTATCACTATTTGATTAGGATTACTATATTGATATTGGTTAAATTTGCTGAACCTCATATTTAATATTTTACTACTATTATTATTATTATCAGTATTTTATTCACTTTTTATCAAAAGATGATTTGACCTAATATATATACTTGGTCAAAATTGAGTCTTAGTCTAAAAGATATTTTAGATTTTTAAAACATTTATTTAAAATATTTTGATTAGAAAAATGTAGTTTCTAAAATATTGTAAATATTTTCATAAATAGTTCTAAATATTTTTATGAATTTTCTTCGATTATCGAATCATGCCCATGATAATTCGTATAAATTCTTATTTCCTTTCAAGTTTGGACTTCTACATATCGTTCCTAGCTAAACTGAATGTTCTAGACTCAATGGCACGGTCCGTCCCATCGATTAAGATCGTCTTGCATACTTTTGGCATGTACGACTATTTTGTGCCAACACGATCATACGTGCATCAACTGCAACCATGTCAAGGACCTTTTGGATTATTGCACCACACCAGGCAGCTCACCAGACGTCGCAACAGGCAAGTATACCTTGCTAATTAACTGTCAATTATTTATTTACTGCATTATTTACTTTATTTGATATTGTTAGTTCCTTTGCTATAAACTGCGCGTCCAAGCCACACTTGGGTGCAAGCGACTTTATTAGTCGTTATTTTATTTTATGCATGATGACTTAGTGTTAGCGGACTACCTTCTTGTTGGAGGTATCCTTATATCTCCTTTGGCTGTGATACTCACACTACACGGATGGAGACATGCTGATAGGGGCATGACTTATTGACTAGCTATCTTTAAAGTCGTATGACGGTAGATATTCGTAACTGCTATGATTAGGGTTTTAGAGACTCAAGCAGTTACAAAACTGGACGAGCCATGGACATGACTTGAACAGTGTGGGATATATTGGGGGGAGGACAGTCGCTAGTGCGTATGGGAATCCAAACAGGTAAACCACAGTCTCCGGATGGAACTGTGGCGATATATTTGCAGATGCCCTCTGACGTTTTATACGTTACGGACGGATACATATGACTGGATGCCAGTTACGTACACATAGCCTAAAATCCCACCCATGCACATGAAAGTTGTCCTCTAAATTGTACATTAGGCGGTTAGAATTTTCTTTGCATGTATGTGTCTAGAATAGTTTTTATATATTATTTATTTTGACAGTTCATATTAGCTTGTTCTTCCTGTATCTTGCTACGTCCGTCTGAGGACCTGGTTTTTCCCCAGGTGTGTGTTCATGTTTTCTGCAGGTATCCTAGCCAAGGCCGTGGTCTTCTCCATTCTTCTGAAGACGATTGCGCTTGGTTCATCTTTCCATTTTTCGATTCATGTACATTTCTTTCATTGTGATAGTTGGTAGTGGACTTTGTCTCCGTCCAACGATTGTATCATAAATATTCGAGTTGATATTTATATTATTATTCCTTTCATTGTGGATGAGATTAGTTTGTCTTGGATTACTATATTTTACAGCTTATGTATTCATACGAGACCTACGTACTTCGTATGAATACAGCTGGCATGCCTACGGTCCTAGTCCTACGTATTTGGGACTGGGGCGTTACATATTTTTGTGGTGGCCCATGCAGGTCAAGATAAATTGTTTGGTTACTTTACCGTACCAAGCAAGCCTGCGTATAGGATTAGAAGTCTAGGATCTCATCCACATACTTGACCTCTTTCCTTGATTTATCTACCGTTTGACTCATCAATTGCATCTTGTTTGCTTCCTTCCATCCCTATTCTTATCTTCCCTTCGTGTTTGCTAGAGATTGACCCTACTAGTTAATTGTCCCAAAACACCATTAGTTTAATTCTTTAAGTTGGGTAGAATACCTTATGAACTAGCAACCCCTTGCCCTAGTGACCTATATTAGCAGGATTACTTAGAATCTAGAGGACCTAACCCGTCTAGCTAACCAAGGACTTGGACAAGAAGACTATAGGACGACTGTATGACTTAGAATCATTCTACCTTCTTTAAATCTTAATCTCTCGTGCCCATGTTTTTACCATCTTGACTAATGATGCTAATGTAGCCTAGTTTTTGCAAGCTTATTCTTTTATCAAGCTTGCTTCAAGACATATGTTATGTGGGCATGTCCACTAACATATGGTCTAATCAGAACCGGTGCATGATGGTCTGATCAACCAAGTGCACTTTGGTTCGCTTTTGCCTATTACTCTACGTGGATGGGGACATAATTAAACTTGGCCCTTACAATCCCATCCACGACCGCCTTGACAATTCTTTTGTAATTATTCGGTCGCCTTTGAACCATATATTGATATTCGAAAAACAACCTCTTTGGACTCATATTGGTTCTCATCTTTCACTTATTTAGACGAAGACTCGCACTTGATAGATGGACCCAAGTATCACCTCTAGTTGTCCTATCATCTATTGCCAAGCTAGTTAGCCATCGACCAAGTCACGTGACTATAATCTTCTCTCAAGTTATTCGCCCTCAAACTATTACCTTGACCATCTAATCCTTTAGAACTTAGGACGACTAGAAATGTTTTCTTAGTCGTACCCTAAACCTAGATGACCATCTTTTCCAAGGGACCATGTGCCCTTGTTCTCAAAATTTTTACCTTCAATTCCAAACTCTAGATCTTTCACCTACGTTAGTTAGCAACCTCACCCGTTACCATATCCATGATTATTTTGACATTATTTGAACTCGCAATTTTATGCGTGTTGCATTGAACGTCGTCTCCTTGCCTCGCCTGACGATAGAATCGTGTTCCGTTTTGTTATACCCTTATACCTACTCTCCCCTTCCCCCCTACTCATTTTTATTTCGAGGACGAAATTCTTATAAGTTGGGTAGGATGTAAAACCCCTAAAATTTTACTATATTTTTTTTATTAAATTCGATACTGATTTAAAATTTTGTATTTTACGTCGCGTAGTTGTTTTGTACGTCGCGCGCGAATTTACGATTTTCGTATTTTCTCGTCGAGTGCGAATATGTGCGAGTAACATATTTTTAGAAAAAAAAAATAATTTTTGATTTTATTATCAGTGGTTTCAAAATAATATATAAATAATTATTTTTATTAAAAGTAATTTAGCAAGAAGGTATTTAAAGATTTAATTTTTATGTTTACTTTTGAAATATGTTTTATCCAAATTAGTAAAAATGTAGTTTGAAAATTTTCCTATTAATACCTAAATATATATTATAATTTTTGAAATTATTTAATATTAATATTTTATTATTCAAAAAGTTATTTAAAAATATTTGTTATTTTCGAAATTATTATTATGGATATTTTGAAAAATATATTTGGAAGTTATGTGGCCATTTAAATTATGATTTAATCTTTAGATTTATTTAAATATATTAACTCAATACAAATAATTGAGATTTGATTTACTTAAATTGATTTTTAGCTATAGGAATATAATTTAATGGGATTCATATTTGGATTTGGATTTGAATAAACTAGAGAATTATCTAATGGGGTTTTTAAACTATTCCTAATCCTATCTAAACTGGAAATTCCCACATCCTATATAAATAGGCAGGTACTCCTCCATATTCCACAAGCCAAATTTTTTCTCCACAAACTTCTTCTCCACCCATAAGTGCCGTACAACGTGTCGGTGTCCAAAATTCTTATTCCATATTTCTTTACATATACAATTCCAACACAATCATATTCCAAAAATCTAACCCAACCCATCCCTTAACAACTACCAGAGTACTACGACGTCTCCGACCCCTTGTTCTTCGACCACCATCACCCCCTCACCGTCATTATCTGCCACCCACGACCAACCCAACCTTAGCCAAATCCCGACACCGCCTCCACGTCCAGACCACGCCGCCCACCGTCTCCGTCTCACCAACACCAGCAAACCCCACATCCAACACCACCTCTGCTGCCAACAGCCAAACCCCGTCCACGACCACCTACGCAGCCACCACAGCCCCTTCGTCTGGATCCATCCTCTCCGTCCCGACCCAATAACCGGCCCTATGACCAAATCATCGCAAAACAACCACCATCGCCATCCTGGCGTTCCGGCCTGACCACCACCACGGACCCGATCCCGACATAATCCATGACCACCAGAATTCACCACCGCCATCGTCGCCGCGGCCTTCCCGTGGCCGCCGACAACCACCACCAGCATAACACCACCGTTGCAAAACAAATAGAAGAAGAAGAGAACCACAAACCAAGCCCAAAACCTAACCTGGTCGGGTGCCGACCTTCCTCCACCGTCCGCGCGTTCGCCCATCCGTGGCCGCGCTACACCGCCACTCCGGCTCCGCCACGAGCGCGCAAACGCACGCTGGAAACCCCCTCCACCGCGTGTTCCTCCATCGGCAACGCCCGCCGGCTGGATCCGCCCGTTCCCGACGGTGTCGCCTGGCTGTGCCCTAAACCCCCGCCTCCGCTCTCCGGCCTTCCGTGCACCCCTCATCGTCGAGTCGCCGCCGCCTCCGGCTAGGAGCGGCGAGCTCCACCGCTCCATTCCCCCAAACCCTCTGTCGCCTCTGGTCGTCGACACCCCCGTCCGCCGCATCCAAACCCCCTTCTCTCCGCCTTCCCTCACCAACCGCCGTCACCCATCGCGCCGCCCGAGCCCGCTCCGCTCCGCCGGTGTCTCCCTAGCGCCGCTCCCCTTCTCCCACCGCCTCTCGGCGCCGACCGCCGAGGCCGATCCCTCTCCGACTTTGCCGCCCCGCGCTCCTCTCTTCCTCCTCCTCTGGCGCAGCGCCACCGCAAGCGTCGGACGACCCGCTCCTTCACTCCCGCTCGTCCCCTCCGACGATCGCCACCGCCGCTTCCCAATCTCCGCTCCCCTTTTTCCTATTCTTTTCTTTTCATATCTCTCCTCTTTCTAACAGAGAGGAGCAGCAGTAAGTATTGGTTTCATTTTATTTTTTATTTTTTATTTTTATTTTTGTTTCTTTCCTTTGTAACAGTGGTATTTTTGTTTTGTTTTTGTTTTTTTTTATTTTTATTGTTTCTTTTTTTCTTACTAGTAACAGTAGTTATTTTTATTATTATTATTATTATTATTTTAAATTCTATTGTTGTTTATTATTATTTTATTTTTTGGTTGGTATTAATTAGATTTTTTTCTTGTTTCTAATTCTCTTTGAGTATTATCATTACCATTATGTTTTTTATATATATATATATTAGGATTACTAATATTATCACTATTTGATTAGGATTACTATATTGATATTGGTTAAATTTGCTGAACCTCATATTTAATATTTTACTACTATTATTATTATCAGTATTTTATTCACTTTTTATCAAAAGATGATTTTGACCTAATATATATACTTGGTCAAAATTGAGTCTTAGTCTAAAAGATATTTTAGATTTTTAAAACATTTATTTAAAATATTTTGATTAGAAAAATGTAGTTTCTAAAATATTGTAAATATTTTCATAAATAGTTCTAAATATTTTTATGAATTTTCTTCGATTATCGAATCATGCCCATGATAATTCGTATAAATTCTTATTTCCTTTCAAGTTTGGACTTCTACATATCGTTCCTAGCTAAACTGAATGTTCTAGACTCAATGGCACGGTCCGTCCCATCGATTAAGATCGTCTTGCATACTTTTGGCATGTACGACTATTTTGTGCTAACACGATCATACGTGCATCAACTGCAACCATGTCAAGGACCTTTTGGATTATTGCACCACACCAGGCAGCTCACCAGACGTCGCAACAGGCAAGTATACCTTGCTAATTAACTGTCAATTATTTATTTACTGCATTATTTACTTTATTTGATATTGTTAGTTCCTTTGCTATAAACTGCGCGTCCAAGCCACACTTGGGTGCAAGCGACTTTATTAGTCGTTATTTTATTTTATGCATGATGACTTAGTGTTAGCGGACTACCTTCTTGTTGGAGGTATCCTTATATCTCCTTTGGCTGTGACACTCACACTACACGGATGGAGACATGCTGATAGGGGCACGACTTATTGACTAGCTATCTTTAAAGTCGTGTGACGGTAGATATTCGTAACTGCTATGATTAGGGTTTTAGAGACTCAAGCAGTTACAAAACTGGACGAGCCATGGACATGACTTGAACAGTGTGTGATATATTGGGGGGAGGACAGTCGCTAGTGCGTATGGGAATCCAAACAGGTAAACCACAGTCTCCGGATGGAACTGTGGCGATATATTTGCAGATGCCCTCTGACGTTTTATACGTTACGGACGGATACAGATGACTGGATGCCAGTTACGTACACATAGCCTAAAATCCCACCCATGCGCATGAAAGTTGTCCTCTAAATTGCACATTAGGCGGTTAGAATTTCCTTTGCATGTATGTGTCTAGAATAGTTTTTATATATTATTTATTTTGACAGTTCATATTAGCTTGTTCTTCCTGTATCTTGCTACGTCCGTCTGAGGACCTGGTTTTTTCCCCAGGTGTGTGTTCATGTTTTCTGCAGGTATCCTAGCCAAGGCCGTGGTCTTCTCCATTCTTCCGAAGACGATTGCGCTTGGTTCATCTTTCCATTTTTCGATTCATGTACATTTCTTTCATTGTGATAGTTGGTAGTAGACTTTGTCTCCGCCCAACGATTGTATCATAAATATTCGAGTTGATATTTATATTATTATTCCTTTCATTGTGGATGAGATTAGTTTGTCTTGGATTACTACATTTTACAGCTTATGTATTCATACGAGACCTACGTACTTCGTATGAATACAGCTGGCATGCCTACGTTCCTAGTCCTACGTATTTGGGACTAGGGCGTTACAAATATAATCCTAAACAAGATATAAAATGACCAGAAAATGTACTCGCCTGTATCTTGAGAATCTGGAGAATATATACCGTCCGAGGAGTGGTGTCTGTCTCATATAGAACAGTACAAGTCACTATGAGTCTACAATGATAATAAGATGCAATTCAATGCATTCTACATGAATCTAGGTCAATCTAGGCCAAAGTCAACTCTTGGTCAACTCTGGTCAACCCTAGAAGTCAAACTAGGTCAATCTAGTCAAACCTACGTCAACAAGTCTATACTAGTCTATTCTAGGTCTAACAAGGCTAAACAAGTCTAATCTAGACTCCATACTAACATTCAAGCCACCCATAGGCCAAGAGCCTAGGCTATAGGCTATACCATGCCTATGAACCAACCCATAAATCACATACACAAGTCAAATACATCTAATATATAATATACACTAATATAGGATACACATATTGATATTATACAATATAACATAGAAATACACTAGCATATAGGCTACCTATATACATATCACACATACATTATATGTCAAATATATATATTGATACACACACATTGATATTATATATATATATATATATATATATATATATATATATATATATATATATATATATATATATATATATATATATATATATATATGTATTTGATATATATATATATATTTATATATATATATATATATATATATATATATATATATATATATATATATATATATATATATATATATATATATATATATATATATATATATATATGTATTTGATAAAAAAAAAAAAAAAAAAAATATATATATATATATATGTATTGATATATATATATATATATATATATATATATATATATATATATATATATATATATATATATATATATATATATATATATGTATTTGATATATATATATATATATATATATATATATATATATATATATATATATATATATATATATTTATATATATATATATATATATATATATATATATATATATATATATATATATATCAATACATATATATATATATATATATATATATATATATATATATATATATATATATATATATATCAAATACATATATATATATATATATATATATATATATATATATATAGAGAGAGAGAGAGAGAGAGAGAGAAAAGGGGGACACATGTGCTCATGTGTCATGTGTGTGTGTCATGAGAGTGCAAGAGTGTGTGTAGGCATGTGAGTGTGTGTGTCATGGCATGAGGGTGTGAGGTGTCACATAGAGTGTGTGTAGGTGTGAGACACTGGTGTGTGTGTGTGTGTTAGTGTAATCCTGAAATCAGTGTGACATTATAGGAAAAATTAATGAAAAGTTAAAGAAGAACAGTGGCATCATATCCTGGAATCAGGAACAGTGAGCAAATGGGAAAATAGCAGCAGGGAGCTAACTAACAATGTAACCTGTGTATGCAGGAAATAGAAATCAATCAATTACAGTTCATTTGGAAGGAATGAATCTCAGGTTTCAAAATGAATTCAGTATTTCAGTCCAACATTACAACCCAGAACTTGAACCCAAATCAATACCAAATTAACCCAATTCAAGCACACAGCTAGAACTCATATAGGAGAACTATATTAGAACCTAAAACATATAAGTTTCCTCATTAAATTGAATCAAAACAGTTGTTAAAATTCATACTTGAACTGGAAATTACAGAGGTTTGGAATTAAGTAACAGTTGACTGTTGCTATGTAAACAAAACAGTGGCTAAGTGAAATCCACTCCTGTTATCAAGGATGAATGAACATTCAAGTTCAGTAAAAGGAAGGAATCAATTTGAATCGACAGTTAACTACTTTCCAACCAAAACACAACAGTTAGCATCAGTCATGGCTATTCGAAATCCATTCACAGTCTAATTATTCCATTCACAAATATAAAGCCTACTGAATTTAAATTGAATTAATCATTTAACCAATGAATAGGTCATTCATTCAATCTCAGTTAACCTATGAAACAAAACCAGTGGCATGTGTCAAATGGGAAATCAGTTCATTACAGTTTCAGTATGAGCAATGGTGAAAACTGGAAAAAGGTAAACAGCATAGCAGGAAATAGAAAACAGGGAATAACAGGAACTACTTGGTGATAACTGGAATACAATTCAGTTAAGAGGGAATGGGGAATCTCAGGTATAGGCTCAGTTCATTTCTAAAAAGAAGGACAGGAACCCAATTCCTGAGTTTCATCAAACCAATTCAAATCAACCCACATGTCCAAATCCTCATTCTCAGACCATAAATCGAAAATCAAATGAAACATGAAACTAAGCATGAACAATAATATGTAGGTAACTTTAACAGTGAAAAACATTACTAAAACAGGAATTTAATTATTTAGGAAATACTGAAATGTAATGTGTATCAGACAATATCAGTTAACATAGAATTTAACCCAATTCGAAACCAAATCCCCCATCAAAAACTAATCTAACATGTAAATTAATTCTAACATATATCCTACATTATATTTAGGACCTAATTAACAATTAAAATCACTAATTAAAACATTTAAAATAAATTGAAAGCAAGAACACAACCCAGTGCACTGAAACGCACAGTGCACGCACGACACCGTGTCCGACACGACACGAGAGTTAGTGAAACTCTAGGAATCTCGTGTCAGTCAGTGTCCCAACACGTGTGTCAAGTTTCACGTGTCGACGTGGCGTGTCCGCTGCACAAACGCACCCGAGTAGCAGGGCAGTTACAGTGCCCGCACGCGTGCGCGTGCACCCGCGTGTACGTGTGTCCGTGGCGACTAGACACGACACCAATACGTGCTCAGAGCATTGGAAACCCGTAAGCAAACACAAAACCCTAATTCCTATTCAAAAACATTCCTAAAATCAAATCGAAATGCCCTTTGGGGCATTTTGTCGAACACATATATACACGAACTGATACGTGTTCAATACGGACACGTATAGGACTCAAAACCTAGGGTTAGCTAGTCCTACAGTTAGGTTAGGCCTAGGGCTTCCTAGATATGCAATAAAAACAGTATTTTATGGAAGGGATTAGAATATTACCTAGGGATTTACAATATAACAAAAAGCCCCAAATGAGAGAATCCTAAGATCACCAAAACTCTCCCAAATTGTTTCTCTCCTGAAATTTCTCCATACCAACAGAAAATACAATAATTTTAGGACCTATTGCAATTGGTTTGGTGGAAAAATGAATTGAAATGGAATTTCTATGAATTAAAGAAGATGGAGACTCACCTCTTTCTAAAACTTGGAAATATTCCTAATGGAGGCTAGCCCTAATTTCTAGGAGGCATTAAATAGAGGGGGAATACCAAGGTGGCTGGTCATGGCTGGATTGGGCTAGGGTTAGGGCTCTACAAGTGTTGGGTTGGGCCTCTAAGGCTTTAAGTCATAAGCCATGACTTGTAAAATTACAAGCCATTTCCTAATCAAATAAAATCCTAATCTCTCCAAATAAGTTCTAATGAGTTAAAAGTCACTAACTTAGGTCAAGCTAGGGTTCCATAACCTAACCAAATAGTCATGACCTAGGTTAGCCTCTAGGACAGTCTCCTAAGTCAACACTAGTCAAAGTCTAAAATAGCACCAAATCAAATATACTAAAAATCACTGAAAATTCTAATAAATATAATTAATATTAACTATCACTAACCATGGTTAGCTAAGACTAGCTATGACTAATCTAGGTTAGGTCCAAACCAAGTTAGACTAATCACAATACATGGCAATCAGTTAAATAATATTAAAATCACACCATTCTTAATAATACATTAAATTCCAAATAATATATATTGAATTCAATTAAATTCAAAATGACAAAAATACCCTCGAACTGGAAATGATAAATGAAACACCCTAATCACATGGCTAGGCTCTAGGTTAAGCTGTCTCTAGTGTTACACTATCAAAACACCAAAATTATAAGTCATGATTTAAAATAGTTTTAAAATAATTTAAAAATTACCAAAAATTATATCATGATTTAAATATCATTATTAAAAGATTAAAATCACAAAATTTCAAAATTACCCTCATTTGGAAAACTGGGTGTTACAATCCTACCCACCTTAGAAAAATTTCGTCCTCGAAATTAAGATGATCGTACCCCTTCTAGGTCAACCCAACAATCAAGGTCAAAAGAAAACTTATCTAAATCATGCAGTTGGAAGGATAACATATAGGATTTGGTAAGTGGTATCAGTCTGAGGTCTCATCTAGCCATTCTAGTCATATTAGATCAAAAGCAATCATAAGGTATCAAAACATACAACAATATGGTTGGGTGCAGCAATTATCAAGGACTGGCTAAGATATAGGTCAAGGACTCACCTCCAACTAGGTCTGGTGGCTGGAACTCCCTCCCGAAGGCGGAGTCTTGGCTGGGATAAGTGCAGCAGGACAGTCTCGCAGCATGTGTGCAGCTGACCCACATAACAGGCACACCCCTCTTCTTTTCCTATAGTATCCCCAAACATGTCCAGGCTTCTTACAGAAGGTGCAGGTAGGCACTCTCTCAGCTGACCTCTGCTGAACAGGAGTTTGGACTGGGTAGGCTAGTCTAGGCTGATAGTCTGGGTGCTCACGGAGCTCTGGGTATATACTGCTCATCGGCCTCTTAGAACTAGGCTCTCCTCCTGAATGTACCAAATCCCATAGTAGTTGGATCCCGTGGCCCTGCTCCTTCAGGATCTCAGCCTAAACTCTCTGTTCCTCCAACACATCCCAGAGAAGTCTGGATATCTGAGCTCCGTCAGGAAACAAACATGCAGAGGGTATGGTATTGGGTACCGCTCCTAGAGGCAGAGGAGGAGACGGGGATGGACTCTTGGTCTCAGGTGAGACTGCAACTCTCTCCTGAGTAACAGGTGGTGGAGAGAAACTCTATGGTGAGGATGCTAATACCTCCTCGATAGTAGGAGGTGCCACCACCCCCTGATTAGATAGAGGGATCACTACCTCCTGAACAATAGGAGGTGGAAGCACACTCTCAGTAGCTGCAGCTGCTCTTATACGACGGGCTCGGGTCATGGGTGCCATACTGGAAAGGATAAAAAAATAACAATCATAAAGGCTGTAAGGCTGTCTACCATCCTATATGAAAACTGGTAATTATCAAAAATAAAATAAGATAACTACTAATCATCTATAAAGGGGTACAATTTAAGAAAATCAAAACCAAAAGTTTGAGGAACGAAAGTCAATAGCATTGAATCTAATCACAATATAATATATATAGAAGAAGAGAGTGTTAGAGAAGGGAAAGCTAACATTATGTAAATGTTATGTGGTTTGTGTGAAATATACATGAAAGTGTATAGGAGGATTTGGGTCTCAACTATAGCTATCAAGTTACACTATTGATGGCATATTGGTTAAGCAGTCTACAAGGCACAAGCTATTTACTCATAACATGCATGGCTAACCATATATATATATGTGTATCTATATAGCTATATGAACATAACATAGAGATGAAGGGTTAGGTTTACATGGCAGTTGTGAATATTAGTGTAGAGTGTCAAGTGTACATGGGTTAAAACTTGAAATAAAAGGGTTCGATCTTTCAGTTTAGTTTAACATTACATATTAGATCTGAAATTGAACTACACATTTGAAAGCAATGTAAAAATGTTAACATGTATTCAGTTTTTAAGATTTTAGAGAAATTCGAACATCAAAACCAACTCAATGTTCACCACAACCACAACCTAACATGTAAGATTATGAAACCTAATATTATATACCTACACACAACAATGTATACGGCTCAAAACATTACAATTTAAAACTGCAAATTTGAACTAATATTTAAAATCCAGTATTAACGGTTAATATGCACACAGTCTCAGATTTGACAAGTTCAACACAAAACTCAACCAAACTCAACCAATTTTCTTTAAGACTTGAAACCCTGTATGTAACATATATGTTCAGTAATGTAAACAACAACTAATAATATGAAATTTAAATTTAATTTACGAATTTAATTTGAAAAACAGAGAACTAGTCACTGGTACTGTACTATATTAAAAATATTGGGATTTTAAGAAATTAACATTAAACATATTAATATACATTTAGATAGGTTGGTAATCAAGTGTAGCATGCATACGTGTCAGACAAGTATCTGTGTCCACTATATATATATATATTTATATTTTAAGATAATACAAGAAATAATGGCAAGAAGGAAATAATGATAAATCTGTTCTGCTTGTCTGTTTAAAAGAAGGAACCATTTTGAAACCAGAGCTATAATATCAAATCCAAGTTAAGGTCTAACAAAATCATCGATTCACTGTATTAGAAAAAAAATTATAGCAAGAAATTACACTAGATTTATAATAACAGCTAAGCTACCCTTACTCATATTCCTACTCCTAAGTTATTTGATGATGGAATACAATTTATAGCAACAGAATGGTACGATAGAGATGATATATTTAAAAACCTTCTCGAGATACAATCTGATAATCATATGCGTCTGTCCAAAATCATGTTACTCAGAGTCCTCACCATGCCAGTAAGCAAGGCTGCGATAAACGATAGATTCCATAACTAGGGTATGCACCTCTATAATCATGTCGTCTGGAAATCTTGCTCTGCCAACTAGTATAGCTGCAAGAAATTCCAAATCTCATAACCAAGATACGTACATCTGCAGTCAGGTCCCTATGTTTCTGCCACGCCAGCTAATATGGCTGCGATAAACTACAGGTTCCATAATCAAGTAGATATTTTACCATCCATGTTATTCCCGTCAACATATGTTATCAGAAAATATCGTAACTCAAGCCATAAAATTCATCTCGATAGGAAAATCAAAATCAACAACGATCCAATAAATCAAATTCAGTAATCAAGGAGTGAGAGCAACAAAATAAGGGAAATGATTCAAATTGAAGTTTAAATAAGATTCTCAAGGGTCGTCCCAGGAATCTCTCAAGGAATCCTAACTGTGATTGAGTACCTTCAAAATATCCTAATCCTACTGCAGGCTGTAGTGGTACTCTAATTCGAATACCACTACACAAAGTCGACCTGCATGGGCCACCACTCAAACTGTGTTACGACCCGCACCCTAGAGTAAGGGCACGAGACGTGGGTACGTCCAGCCTACGCCGCAGTGTCGGCGGTAGAACGCTGTCCTAGGTCAACATCTAAACAATATAACGGTACATGTACAGTATATACTCTCCGAATGGAGGTGACATAGCACATACAGTCTCAATCACAACTAAGGTAGAACAGGATAAAGATAGATAGATAGATAATAAATATCCAGAACAGAAGAAATCACAGAGATACAATCCAGAAGTCTAAGTGTCTAAAATAAGTACATATCCCAAATATCTCAGAATCTATATATAGTAATCCAGAAAGGATAATGCATCCTAATCTAGAAAAGTGTCATCAACTGCTAGCAGGTCCAAGTCACTAGTGATGTCTAAAGCTGCACCAAGAGGGGTAGACACCAGAGCCTCATCATTCACT
This sequence comes from Iris pallida, assembly GCA_029216955.1. Classification (NCBI taxonomy): domain Eukaryota; kingdom Viridiplantae; phylum Streptophyta; class Magnoliopsida; order Asparagales; family Iridaceae; genus Iris; species Iris pallida. The sequence continues at coordinate 14,467,680 of JANAVB010033820.1, read as the reverse complement.
ATAAAATTTTCAACAGGTCCAGTCAGAGCAGGAGCGAGCACAGTACATCTCATCAAAATCATAACAGGTTAGGAAATATAAACATGCTAGAGAGTAAGATACAGGATCTGAAGAAATAACATGATGAAAAGAAAGACTGTAAATAAATCACTACAGAATATAGAGAACTAACAGTGACTAGTGATTCAGAGCGCAAGATGGTTATGTAAACGGCACAATGTTGTACACGAGTAATCTACAGAGGTTTGTACACGAGTAATCTACTGGATTGAATACATAACCACTTCTACTCTCCCACCCCAATCAATACACAAGGATCAAGCTAAGTTTTGTTATTGTACACGAAGGTCATGTGAATATGTCACGACCCGCACCCTAGAGTAAGGGCACGAGACGTGGGTACGTCCAGCCTATGCCGCAGTGTCGACGGTAGAACGCTGTCCTAGGTCAATCATCTAACAATATAAAGGTACCTGTACAGTTTGTACTCTCCGAATGGAGGTGACATCACAATATACAGTCTCAATCACATCTAAGGTAGAAGAATGAAAGACAGATAGATAGATAGTAACTCAAAGAGAACAGTAGCATAGATGAAATAAGTCTAAGCATCTAGGATACATAACATCCAGAATGTCAACTCATAATACAAAAGTCTAAGGGTCTATACATCTCAACATCTCAAAATACAACTCAGAATGTGAGACAAAATACAAGTAGAAAAGACTGTCTAGCTAAACTGGCCTAGACTACTGGAGCAACATCCTCAGCTGGTGGTGGATCCTGCTGAGGGTCCTCAACACAAGTGTCATCTAGTCCTGCTCCATAATATGTAGTCACCCATGCCTCATCCTCATCCTCTGTAATATTTTCAACAGGTCCAGTCAGGACAGGAACGAGCACAATACATCTCACACAGTTCATATCAGGTTAGGAAATACGATACAGACAACAGAGTAAAATACAGGAAATGCTGAAAGGAAATATACGCTGTAAAAGAGATAGCTGTAAGGAAATATCTACAGTATATAGAGAACTGTAAGTGACTAGTGATGTAGAGTACAAGATAGGCATGTGAATGGCTAGAATTTATACATGATTACACTACTGAGTTTGCACATGATTACACTACTTTAGAATTATTCACATATCCACTTCTACTCCTCCGTTTTCCCCAATCAATACACAAGGATCGAGACAAATTATATTATTATACATTACTTCACATGAGGCTCATAAATGAGTATACATGAAGTTATACATGAGGGCTCAGTGAACATGAGAGTACATGATCACATGAGTGCACATGCATGATGGAAGCATAGGAGTACATGATGAAAGTGAAACACACGTAACATGAAGTACCCGATGCTCCCGAGGGGGATAACATCTCATGTAAAGATCCATATAGTACCAATCCGTGTTACCAACGTGACAGCATCAAGTAAAGTAATCTAGAGCGAGAAAGTAAAGCCTGAACAAGTATGAAATGGTCAGAGAATGTACTCGCCTGCTGTATGAATGTTTGTAGATAATATGCTATCTGGAGAGGTGTCTAGCTCCTGATCAGAGCAACACAAGTCACAATGTATTCTAAATAGTAAAAATGAGGTTTACTATGTTAGTCCAATGATTATATCATGTTTTTGAATATGGATAATCAATTAAGTTTAACATAATGACATCACTAATATTCATGTAATCACTATCTTGTTGCTACTTAAACTTAGCATTGTCCTAATATTAGCATTGTCCTAAATGTTCTATATCATATTGCTATGCTTGTATCATATTGGTTTTGTTTGTCTAACAAGTATTTGTAGACATGCTGTAAGCATGATCAAACATGATCAAACCAGGACATATGCAATGGGCCAAAGACGGTGTCATACAAGAGGATTTCTCTGAACCGCCTAACGACCTATCCGGGGCCTCGCATCGGGGGTTCCGCTGCCCGGTCAGCGGACAGGGGTCGAGGGGGCAGCGCCTCCCGTCAGGGGTTCGGGGGCGAAGCCCCCGAAAGGTATTCAGATTTTCAGATCTGTTTATCTTTGGACGAACGCCGTCAGTGAAAAAGGCGTCTTCAAGTCTGCTCAAATATTTGAAGAAAGGCGTCATCAAAGGGCTCTTGGTTTTCCTATTTTTATCAATGTATTTTTTATATTTATTGAGTCTAGGAATACGATATACACTGCATCGTACTGGCAAATAGGCTACCCAAGAAACGTTTTCAAAATACCCTTTCATTTTGAAAACAAGCCCACTTACAAAAGCCCAATCTACTTCCTAACTGCCTGACTTTTCAAAAAGCCCAAAAACTAATTTGCAAAAACCCTGACAGAACTCCAACAGAACTCAGACAGAATTCGGCCAGAGTTCGGCCAGAGTTCGGTTAGTGAACGTTCCTTTTTGAACTTGGTCTTCCTGTAGTTACGGATCCCACCGAGATTTTCTCATAGAGTTCTGTCCGAATTCTGCCCGAATTCTGTCAGAATTTTGCCTTTGGAAAAACTATAAATAGAGAAGGATTTCGATCATTTCAACTCACCAATTCACTTTCATATCTCTTCTCTATCAGCCTACTACTTCTTCCAAAGTATTCTGAGCTATCATTTTCAAATCCCAAGCCAGTTACAATCCTCTAGTCGATTTGCCAGTGCGGTACGGTCTAGAAGTTTCAGGGTGGTTGTAATCGGAGAATTGATTGAAGTTAGACACTTCACAATTAAAGTTGGTCAAGTACTTCGGATCAAAGCTCGCGTTGTAGAAGTTGCAAGATCTTCGGATGAAAACTTGTGGTAGTTTTTCCTATAGTGGATTCAACTGGTAGCAAGAGTTCTACCGACTGGATTAGTCCTCAACAGAGGGATACCAGTATACATCGTTGTCTTTGCGTTTGCTTTCTGAACTCTGCCTTTACATTATTTCAACTGTGATTATATACTGTGATTGTGTTGCTAATATTTTTTAATTATCATTATTCCGCTGCCAACTCTATTCACCCCCCTTCTAGAGTATTGCGCTTTACAACTCGTTCCTACAATCGGTCCTACATACTATGCATACTACATGATTCTAGGTCAATCTGGTCAAAAGTCAACTCTAAAGTCAAACTAGTCAAAGTTAGGTCAACCATAGTCAAACTAGTTAGGGTTTTAGTCAAACTAGTTAAACTAGTCATTTTAGGTTAATCCTAGTCAATTCTAGGTTAATTTGGTCAAGTTTGACCTAAGGTTGACTTTGGTCAACTCTAGTCAAACAAGGGTCAACTAGTTAGGGTTTTAGTCATTAGGTCAATTAGGGTTAGCCCCTAATGCCATAGGCTAGTAACTTAGGCCATAGGCTAGTTGTCATAGGTTTCCATATAACCTATATTTAGAAAGTCATATATATATATATATAGATATATATATATATAGATATACACAAGTCTATCTACTACCTATATATCAATATATGTAAACCCTATATATAATACAAATCACACTCACATATATATAATGACACAATATATAATCTAATACAATATATATATATATATATATATATATATATATATATATATATATATATATATATATATATATATATATATATATATATATATATATATATATATATATATATATATATATTTTATATATATATATATTTATATATATATATATATTTTATATATATATATATTTATATATATATATATATATATATATATATATATATATATATATATATATATATAAAATATATATATATATATATATATATATATATATATATATATATATATATATATATATATATAAAATATATATATATATATCAATATATGTATATATATATATATACAAAACATATATATAATACATATATATAGAGAGAGAAGTGAGAGAGAGAAAGAGAATACTGGACACAGGTGGAGGGTTCCAGATTTCTGGAAACCAGAAATCAGACCCACACACACACACTAATACACACACACCCCTATATATATACATATATGTATATACACATGTACACACATGTATATACCCCAAAAATCCACCTACACACACACCTATATACACTACGTATACATACACTGAAAACATGGAATTATAGTATAAAACATAACAAAATTGTTTTGAAATTCGATTTGGAAAACTGGAAAACATTCCAAATTTTTGGAAATGTGCACTGTGCACAGAAAAAATGGGTAAACCCAAAATACGAACCAAACCGAGCTAAGGCTCGAACCCAAGGGTTGCTAACACTAGCCCCTAGTGTCCTCTAGTGTCCTAGGTGCCTGACACGACACCACGACACAATTTGATGTGTCAAAACTCACCAAAACCCAATCGGGTAAACTGACACACACACACACGAATACGCTGCGTCGTGCACGCGTGCAATTCATCCTAGGACACGACACACACGCGCACATATCTCGTGCTCGTGAACGATGGTTCGCCTAGGGGTTGTGCACGTGTCTAAGTGACTGTCCTGTGTCCACGTTGCTCCAGGACACGATACGAAGTCCGTATCAGTCGTGAAAAACACGACTGATACGCGTGTTCAGACCGCGTCGTGCACGCGTACAACTGCCTCGTGTTCGCGACACAGGACACGACACGTCTCGTGCTCGTGTCCATGTGTTCGCCACATGATAGGCTACCTCCTCGTGTCACCACGAGGTGCCCAAGTGTCGTGTCCGTGCGACACGACACGCGCAAAGTTGGCCCCCGTGCGCGTGTGCGCTGACAGTGCACTACCAGTGCACGTGTCCGTGTGTTCTCGATACGACACAAATGTGTCTCAAACTCGAGGGGGGCATGACAGAGGTTGCCCCCTCCTATGTGTCAATTTGCACGTGTCCTCATGGCGTGGCGTGTCCGGAATTGGGGTCGAGTAGCAGGGGATTTTTCGTGTCTGTGCACAGTGTAAAAACGTGGGTTCGTGTCCGATTTGGACACGAAAAAGAATCTAAATTGTGCTCAGTCAACTAGGTATATATTCTACTAGTCTAGGGCTACAAGAAAATGTAATTAGTTTTACATTTTAACAAAATCAAATCCTTTGTGGCATTTCATCAAACAAGGTTTAATAGCCTAGGATACGTGTCCGATACGGACACCAAACCAACCCTAAATTTTACCAAACTTGACCCACAGTTAGGGTAGACCTATATGCATGCATTTATGAAGAAAAAACAGAATATTAGCAAGGTTTATGGGTATTTACCTATTTGTGCAATTTTAATGGAAAATCAAAGAGAGGGGGGTGTTTGTCCTTCAACTTGGTGATGTCCAAAGCTTGTAAATTCTGGATTGCTAGCCTCCCTTAGCACCCTTGATGTTGTAGGGTCCCAATGCAAAAGACTAGAGGTGATTTGGATCAAAAATGATCAAGTTATGGAGGTTTGAAGGAAATGAAATTTTGTAGGCTTAAAATTCATGTAAATTCATCATGAATGAATATAATGGGATTATATAGAATGGTGTAGTGCTAGGGGGTGCCCTATGGCCGGCCATGGCAAGGGGGGGTGTCCTTGGCCTTCCTTCAAGGTGAAGGCAAAGTCTTTGGTGCCAAAGTTGAGATATTTTGAGGGTTTTAAGCAAAATATCAATTATGTAAATATCTAGATATTTACATTACTTTAACCCTTGACTAATTTTTTTTTCCTCAAGCTTCTAGGTTAGTAGCTAACCTCTAGATTAGGGTAAGATAGGTTAGGGACTAATCATGGTACTTAACAACAATTAAATAATATTAAAAACACATAATCTCAATAAAATCTAGTAAATTACCAAAATACCCTTTTAGGCTAAAATCACTAATTTGATGTTCTAAGCCTATGGCTAGGCTCACATGGTCATGGCAACTTCTAGGTTAAGGAATAACTAGGGTTTACACTAGGGTTATACTAGTAAAATCACAAAGTCATAAGTCATGACTTAGAAATAGTTTTAATTACACTAATAATCACCAAAAATCATATCATGACTAAAACACCATTAATAAATAATAAAAATAATAAATTTTCAAAAATACCCCAATTCAGAAAACAGGGTGTTACAGAATACATGATTATACACGATTCACACGTTTCGTACACGAATGTCACAAATACAAGGAGTACACGATGTTCACGATAAAGTACACGAACACGAATATCCGATGTATCCGCTAAGGAGATAACATCGCACAACAAGATCCATATAGTACTAATCCGTGTTACCAACGTGTCAGCATCATATAAAGTAATCTAAAGCAGGAATATAATCCTAAACAAGATATGAAATGATCAGAGAATGTACTCACCTGTATCCTGAGAATCTGGAGAATATATACTGTCCGAGGAGTGGTGTCTGTCTCCTATAGAACAGTACAAGTCACTATGAGTCTACAATGATAATAAGATGCAATTCAATGCATTCTACATGAATCTAGGTCAATCTAGGCCAAAGTCAACTCTTGGTCAACTCTGGTCAACCCTAGAAGTCAAACTAGGTCAATCTAGTCAAACCTACGTCAACAAGTCTATAATAGTCTATTCTAGGTCTAACAAGGCTAAACAAGTCTAATCTAGACTCCATACAAACATTCAAGCCACCCATAGGCCAAGAGCCTAGGCTATAGGCTATACCATGCCTATGAACCAACCCATAAATCAAATACACAAGTCAAATACATCTAATATATAATATACTCTAATATAGGATACACATATTGATATTATACAATATAACATAGAAATACACTAGCATATAGGCTACCTATATACATATCACACATACATTATATGTCAAATATATATATATTGATACACACACATTGATATATTATATATATATATATATATATATTTTTTTTTGATACACACACATATATATATTGATACACACACATTGATATATTATATATATATATAATATATATATATTGATACACACACATTGATATTATATATATATATATATATATATATATATATATATATATATATATATATATATATATATATATATATATATATATACATATGTATAGAGAAAAGGGTGACACATGTGCTCATGTGTCATGTGTTTGTGTCATGAGAGTGCAAGAGTGTGTGTAGGCATGTGAGTGTGTGTGTCATGGCATGAGGGTGTGAGGTGTCACATAGAGTGTGTGTAGGTGTAAGACACTGATGTGTGTGTGTGTGTTAGTGTAATCCTGAAATCAGTGTGACATTATAGGAAAAATCAGTGAAAAGTTAAAGAAGAACAGTGGCATCATATCCTGGAATCAGGAACAGTGAGCAAATGGGAAAATAGCAACAGGGAGCTAACTAACAATGTAACCTGTGTATGCAGGAAATAGAAATCAATCAATTACAGTTCATTTGGAAGGAATGAATCTCAGGTTTCAAAATGAATTCAGTATTTCAGTCCAACATTACAACCCAGAACTTGAACCCAAATCAATACCAAATTAACCCAATTCAAGCACACAGCTAGAACTCATATAGGAGAACTATATTAGAACCTAAAACATATAAGTTTCCTCATTAAATTGAATCAAAACAGTTGTTAAAATTCATACTTGAACTGGAAATTACAGAGGTTTGGAATTGAGTAACAGTTGACAGTTCCTATGTAAACAAAACAGTAGCTAAGTGAAATCCACTCCTGTTATCAAGGATGAATGAACATTCAAGTTCAGTAAAAGGAAGGAATCAATTTGAATCGACAGTTAACTACTTCCCAACCAAAACACAACAGTTAGCATCAGTCATGGCTATTCGAAATCCATTCACAGTCTAATTATTCCATTCACAAATATAAAGCCTATTGAATTTAAATTGAATTAATCATTTAACCAATGAATAGGTCATTCATTCAATCTCAGTTAACCCATGAAACAAAATCAGTGGCATGTGTCAAATGGGAAATCAGTTCATTACAGTTTCAGTATGAGCAATGGTGAAAACTGGAAAAAGGTAAACAGTGTAGCAGGAAATAGAAAACAGGAAATAACAGGAACTACTTGGTGATAACTGGAATACAATTCAGTTAATAGGGAATGGGGAATCTCAGGTATAGGCTCAGTTCATTTCTAAAAAGAAGGACAGGAACCCAATTCCTGAGTTTCATCAAACCAATTCAAATCAACCCACATGTCCAAATCCTCATTCTCAGACCATAAATCCAAAATCGAATGAAACATAAAACTAAGCATGAACAATAATATGTAGGTAACATTAACAGTGAAAAACATTACTAAAACAGGAATTTAATTATTTAGAAAATACTGAAATGTAATGTGTATCAGACAATATCAGTTAACATAGAATTTAACCCAATTCGAAACCAAATCCCCCATCAAAAACTAATCTAACATGTAAATTAATTCTAACATATATCCTATATTATATTTAGGACCTAATTAACAATTAAAATCACTAATTAAAACATTTAAAACGAATTGAAAGCGAGAACACAACCCAGTGCACTGAAACGCACAGTACACGCACGACACCGTGTCCGACACGACACGAGAGTTAGTGAAACTCTAGGAATCTCGTGTCAGTCAGTGTCCAAATACGTGTGTCAAGTTTCACATGTCGACGTGGCGTGTCCGCTGCGCAAACGCACCCGAGTAGCAGGGCAGCAACAGTGCCCGCGCGCGCGCACGTGCACCCGCGTGTACGTGTGTCCGTGGTGACTCGACACGACACCAATACGTGCTCAGAGCAATGGAAACCCGTAAGCAAACACAAAACCCTAATTTCTATTCAGAAACATTCCTAAAATCAAATCGAAATGCCCTTTGGGGCATTTCGTCGAAAACATATATACACAAACTGATACGTGTCCGATACGGACACGTATAGGACTCAAAACCTAAGGTTAGCTAATCCTACAGTTAGGTTAGGCCTAGGGATTCCTAGATATGCAATAAAAACAGTATTTTATGGAAGGGATTAGAATATTACCTAGGGATTTGCAATGTAACAAAAAGCCCCAAATGAGAGGATCCTCAAATCACCAAAACTCTCCCAAATTGTTTCTTTCCAGAAATTTCTCCATACCAACAGCAAATACAATAATTTTAGGACCTATTGCAATTAGTTTGGGGGGAAAATGAATTGAAATGGAATTTCTATGAATTAAAGAAGATGGAGACTCACCTCTTTCTAAAACTTGTAAATATTCCTAATGGAGGCTAGCCCTAATTTCTAGAAGGCATTAAATAGAGGGGGAATACCAAGATGGCTGGTCATGGTTGGATTGGGCTAGGGTTAGGGCTCTACAAGTGTTGGGTTGGGCCTCTAAGGCTTTAAGTCATAAGCCATGACTTGTGAAATTACAAGCCATTCCCTAATCAAATAAAATCCTAATCTCTCCAAATAAGTTCTAGTGAGTTAAAAGTCACTAACTTAGGTCAAGCTAGGGTTCCATAACCTAACCAAATAGTCATGACCTAGGTTAGCCTCTAGGACAGTCTCCTAAGTCAATACTAGTCAAAGTCTAAAACAGCACCAAATCAAATATACTAAAAATTACTGAAAATTCTAATAAATATAATTAATACTAACTATCACTAACCATGGTTAGCTAAGACTAGCTATGACTAATCTAGGTTAGGTCCAAACCAAGTTTGGCTAATCACAATACATGGCAATCAGTTAAATAATATTAAAATTACACCATTCTTAATAATACATTAAATTCCAAATAATATATATTAAATTCAATTAAATTCAAAATGACAAAATACCCTCGAACTGGAAATGATAAATGAAATACTCTAATCACATGGCTAGGCTCTAGGTTAAGCTGTCTCTAGTGTTATACTATCAAAACACCAAAATCATAAGTCATAATTTAAAATAGTTTTAAAATGATTTAAAAATTACCAAAAATCATATCATGATTTAAATATCATTATTAAAAGATTAAAATCATAAAATTTTAAAATTACCCTCATTTGGAAAACTGGGTGTTACACAGGATAAGACTAAGCTGGAATAAACTCCATCCAATCAATTACGGCCAATCAAGAGTACGGCTTGATACTTTTAACTAACTAGGGTTATCACAGGCCTAGTTACTAGTAAGATGCAATGAGATCATCCCAACAGCCACAAGCCCTACAGACCATCCGGTTATCCAGGTCGAATGTTCGTTTATGAAGAATGCAACACGTAATTGTGTGCTGAAAATGTGCCTTACTCGTCGGTAGGCTACAAGTCCACTTGAGCTCCCAGATAACGGGATTGTCTGTAGCTGAAAAATCTTTTCATGACTACTGGATTATTCTAGTTATTAGCATTAGTTAAATTCAGTAGGTACCCCTGACCATGGTATTCAAGGGTCCCTGTCCTAGACATGATGTAAGACAAGACTGGTTTATTTGTACAAGCACAATCGTCCACGATATCAAGAGGAGGATTACTAGCATGTCGAGATAGCCGTCGCAACGGCGTTCCAGATTACATGTCATATTTACTTGTCAAGAGTACGCCACGACGGGCCACTATCATGTTCTATCCTTACATTATAATAAATGAGAAAACTTGTATAAAATAGCTAATAACATGTTCTTGAAGCCAAGGTAAAGATCTACCACTTTCATGTTGGGAGTTGGGTGAGATTCTGGCCACAAATTGGCCAAATAGGGCATAAAATAGCCAAAAATACCAAAATAGGCACTATGCAGCACTATTCAGTACTTTACGGCACCCCCATATGCGGCTCGGACACTATGTAGCACTATACAGCACTCCCATATGCGGTTGGGTACTATACGGCACTATGCAGCACTCTCTTATACGGCTGGGTACTATGATCATATGCGGCTGGACACTATGAGGCACTATACAGCACTCTCTTATGCGGCTGGGCACTATGCGATACTATGCAGCACTCTCTTATGCGGCTGGGCACTATACGGCACTCTGCAGCACTCTCTTATGCGGCCGGGCACTATGCGGCACTATGTAGCACTCTCTTATACGGCTGGGAACTATGCAGCACTATGCAGCACTCTCTTATGCGGCTGGGCACTATGCAGCACTCTCTTATGCGGCTGTGCACTATGCGGCACTATACAGCACTCTCTTATGCGGTTGGGCACTATGCGACAATATTCATCGTCCCTGCCAGAATCAGCACAGATGAACATAGAAATGGCCAAAAATGCTCTTGGCCATAACTTTCTCAAAACAAGTCGAAATCCAACTTTTAAAAGGTCTATTTTGGGTAAAATTGAATTCTCTACAACATGAAATAATCAAAACATAAAAATAATATAGTTTAATAGATCAAAACCAAAGAAAACCGAAAATGTTATAAACTTAGATCTACAAGAAAATATCCATCAAAATGAAAAATGCCATGTTCTAAAGTATCTTAGGATCTCGCAAAGAAGGCAATAGAACAACAATAATAGAGTTTCTCTATGAAGCAAGTTGCACTTGCCTAAGCTTCTCTTGGTAGGTGGAGAAGTTAAGAGGAAGAGATGAAATAAATGAAGAGTAAAGATGAGAGAGAAAGGGGGTTGGATTTTAAATGATGATGGTGGTAGTAGGTAGGGGTTTTCTTTTGGTTCATGATGAACCCAAAAGCAAACCAAACCAAGCTAAACCGAACCAAGCTAAGCCATAACCAATGAAATACCAAAATAACCATGCCAATGCAACATGCTAAAAATAAAATCATGACTAGCTAACCATGACTAATAAAAATATGGACCCAAAATATGTACACGTATACGAAAATACGTAACACGGATTTCGAGGGTGACAGCTTCAATCGGCTATTTTTTGGATTTGGCCTTGCACGAGCGCAACCTAGGCTCATGCAGTATCACGCCTTAGCAAAGACGATCGATCCTCCGGGACCGGGACGTGACAGCTTCAAGTTCGAACACGAAGGTGGACAGGTTCAGAAGTTCGAATCTTGTGAGAACTGTACTGTCCGCTTGGTTGGGCTAGCCAAGGGTGAAGAAGCTCGTCGGAACGTTAATACTTTTCGGTGGAAGGCAGAAGTCGAGGACAAGCAGCCAAGACTTACGGTGAGACTAAACGTCAGGGAATTCGGTCTTGGTCGTATCATTAATGTCGGCAGGATCCCAGAGGTGCAGAAGGTGCTAGGTATGGCAGTAAGTGTCGACGTGACGGTCGAGGAGCTGGAGACAAAGGAAGATACAAAGCAACTCGGGGGGATCGGAGATCAGTGGTGTCACGCCCCAGAACCAGAATACCGGAGAGCGGGGGAGTGACTCAGCCAGCTACGTATTACGGGTAGATAAATATCGTATAATACGATCAATGCAGTCTAAAAGACGAGGGGGTACATACTATATGAAAGTCTCGCTATGGTCACTCAACATCTATTGTCTCAATCATTCAAACAAGAAGCAATAATAGAGAACATGTAAGATAAAGCAGTAAGGCGTCCCAAACGCTTAGTCAAAATATTCTTAAGATCTGGCTGTACAAAATATAGCCAGATGGTATAGCAAGGTATACACAATCGTTATCAGCTGTAGTCTGACTTAGTTATAATTATGTAAAGGTAAGTGCAAGACAATCCGACTAACATGTCGGTGCCAAGTAGCAAAATATAAAGTAAATAACAAAATGAGTAGGGAAGTAAAGAACCCACTCGTGTCCTCCTGCGATCATCCCTCTAGTATTGACCATCTTGGAGGTAGAAGTAAGCTGAGTCCTCGGGAACTGGCTCTAAATCTGACCATACAAAACCAGAGAGGTTAGACCTCAAATAGCAAGTACCACAAGGAAGTACGACATAAGAACTAAAACCAGCGGTAAGAGTTAAGAATATAATTAAGTCTCCGCTTGCGACTGTGGTTCACACAATATCACGACACTTCAAACCAACTTCCTAACCAAACAAGGACAGAAGTTGACCCGTCATGTCCTGACATTCTGATCATCTCAGTTAGTTAACGAAGTAAGTACAGTACATAGACAAATCAATTTAAACGGCAATGCAACTACTACGACTTGCTAACTGTGAGTTCCAAGTTATCCTGGAAATATACAATAAGGATTCCTCGGTTCTTACTATGCACAAGCAAGGCTAGTCTACCCAATAATCAATTGCGCCAGTCATGAATTAGACGAGTCCCAGCGGGACGTCCGTCATCAGTATACAGTAAATAAATATAAGTAGATACCGCTCCCTGCCCGTGTGGCAGATTTACAGTATCTGTGGGAACCAGCCGGCATATCGGGACACTAATTGTCCCAAGGATGGTTGCCATATAAGAACTCCGAAATCCATTCTCTCCATGCAATCATTATTTTATTTAACTTAGTAGTCCCTATGTTAATTGAAATCCCATGCCGTAGATCATGGTCATTCAGAATGAGTACTTCTGTACAGAGTACGATATGCATAAATCTACAACGATGCCCGTGCGGTTAGGTTGTAGATCTTACATAGCGTAATGCAACAATCAAACCTAGCCACGGAATAATAATGCCTTGACTGTAAAGTACACATGTCGCTTTTGTAAAAAAATCAGTTGAAGCCTGCACGTGTCCATATGCCAATGTTCGGGATCGGCTAGTCGATTGCAATGGTTCATAGTTAATATGAATATGTCTCATTCAGTTTCAGTAAGACGACTAGCCAGTTCCTTTAGTTTCAACTATGAACGCATGATCAATAATTTAGTCAAGGTAACAATCAATATCAATTCGTGCCAAGGCATGAAAGTCAAACTAGTATTTAGTATGGTCAAGTTTATAACTCTCAGGGCTAAGTTTCAGTCATTCTGGGTATCCCTGAATCAATCAAGACACAAGGCACATTCCACATAACAATCTGTATTAACAATATTAATATATCATGATTATATCGAGTTCATGTCAAAAGGCGTAAGGATATAATAGGGAAATGTCATGTACGTAAAAAGGAGTACGCTCAATAAATTACGCGTAAGAAAGTTTACGCATGAGGGAAGTTGCATAAAGAATAATGTTACGCATGAAACATTGTACGCACATAAAACATTGTACGCGTAAAAGTCACGTTACGCGTAAAACATGTACGCGTAAAAGGATATCTTTACGCGTAAAGGAGTACGCGTAAAAGGGATATGCTCAATAAGGAATAAAGTTGTGCGTAAAAACTCGTCTTATGCCAAGCCAGAATAGTATGCATAAAAATAGAGTTATGCGTAAAAACTCATACGCGTAAAGAGTAACGTTACGCGTAAAATATTGTATGCGTAAAGAGTAAAAGTTTACGCATGAATCTTGTATGCATAAAGAATAGTGTTACGCGTGAATCATTGTACATGTAAAGAATAACGTTACGCGTGAAACATTATATGCGTAAAGGGTCGAGCCACGCGTAAAGGTTGTACGCGTAAAGAGTCGGGTTTACGAACGAATGAATACGCGTAAAGAGTAATACGCCAAGCCAAGTCGACTTGCGTAAAACAGATTGACGTTGACACGAATGATCGTGGGTGTAGAGCTTAATATTATGCGAGCACGTATAAACGTGTGCGTAGAGCCTGATATTACGCTGGCACGTAAAAATGTGGGCGTAAAGCTCTTCCCGTACTCCAAATTCCATGGAACCTTCATTCCAAGCCAAAAATAGGATTTCTACAAGTCAGAATAGCGTATAACACAATCTCAACAATCTGGAACGAACAAAACTTGGCAATAAGGAGGTTTGATAGATCAAAAACAATAAAATCCGAAAAATAGTAATTTCTATATCTACTAAAAATGAGACTTCAAAATGCAAAGTGCCAAGTTCTAAACTATCTTAGAATCACGAGAGGAAGATAAATGAACTATAAAAATGGGTTCTCATGTGGAAGTAAGATGTACTTGCCTATGGGTTTGGTAGGTGGAGAGAGTTATGAGGAAGAAGAGAGTAAATGAGAAAGAAGAAGAATGAAGAGAAAGAAAGGGGTTGGGGCTTTAAATGAAGATGTGGTAGGTGAAGAGTTGGGTTCGGTTCATGATGAACCACCAAATCCGAAAATAAACCAACCCAAGCCGAACCCAAGAGCAAAACTAAAGCAGAAAATAAAATACAAAAAAATAATTAGCGTAAAATTAAAGGAATTAAATACAGAATAAATTTATAATAAATATTAAATAAATACATTCAAGCAGTACATGTATTAAAATACGTATTCTGGGAACGGGGAGTGACAAGTGGCATAGGAGAGCAGAAATTCTGCCGTAGGACGATAGACATGGAGTCCAGTTGAGGACCCATGGGGTCAATACCCTCTCATCAGACTGGAGGGAGAGATTGTTGGAGTTCAGTCTAGATTTGGTAACAACATACTTGTGGAATCCAAATCTTATTAAATATTTGATTTGATTAGATTTGGATGTCCATAATTGGTGTTGTGCTATTTTAGATATAATAGGATTCTTATTTTAAGAAATCCTATTATGATCTAAAATAGGATAATTGATGAACTATTTTAGGTGTAATAGGATTCTTATTTGAGGGCTTCCTAATTAAGAAATTATATTATGACCTAAAATAGGATTTTCTCATCCTACATATATGGGGTAAGGGTGAAGGCACAAAGAATAAGCACAAAGCACAAAAGTAGAAATTTGGGGTGCTTGTCCACAAGAAAATCTAAGAAATTTTTTGTATTTTACTCTTAGGACTTCGTCATCCAAGACAAAAAAAAGAAGAAGATCTAATCGAGGAGTCGTCAACTTCGATTAGGAAGATTGCTACGGGTTGGTGAGTTGTCTCAATTGTAATATTTTGTTTTTCTTTCTGAGAGTGGAGAGGGAGTTGAACCTATTAGGACAAAGGGTTCAACGTGAATTCTCACAATCTTGTAATATAATTTTATCTAAGTTATTAAAGATTAGAATTTGTCCAGGTGACGTACGTCACCGCCATATACTTGTCTTCATGTTGTGTTTGGTGTCCGTTAGACAGGGATTAGTTTTGGTCTGGTGGATTGACAAACGCTTCCGTACTCGTCCAACATTTTTGCCTACTTTTGTTTGTTGACGTCATGCGTACGACTATTTAAATATTTTAGATATACCAAGCTTCCTGCGCTCTTCCATTCTTGAAATGGATTCTCTTTATTACAAACTCCATAATTTTTAACCTAGTAAATGCTATTGGACAAAGTGCTATAATAGATACAATATATATTCGAGCTCACATATAATAATTTTTTTATATTTTAATTGGTAAAAGTTTAATAATATATACATTTTACATTTATATACCAAAGCTAACAAATAAGTCTTTTTTTGACTTCCAAAACCTAATCGTCAATGGCCCTCATAAGAGCTTCCATGACATTCCAGTGATGGAGGGAGTACCGCGGGTTCATCCAGTATCCTCCAGATGTCATCAACATCGATCATCGTGTCACTCTCGCGTTGCAGCATGACGTCGGTATCCCGACAATCCTCTAGAGCTGGCATGATCTCCCCGAAGTAGCCATTGCTGCTACGTGATTCTGCAGCTGGAACTGCAGGTTGTGGTGGGAGAGCGAACGATGAAGAGACAGGAGCTGCTTGGTCATCTCCGCGGTTCCATGGTGGTAGTACTGATAACAAAGACGACGTGTTGTGCTCCACATTCGAACCAGTGTCTGTTCCTTCTTTTCGACTTGTGCCGAGTTGTAGTCCATCCAATGGCGTGCCTTCTTCTTCTTCTTCTTCTTCTTCTTCTTCTTCACTGCGACTTCTCTTTGCAACCTCCTTATTCTTGACACAAGTGTTCTTCTCATCTGCCTTTTCATATATGTGACAAAGGACCTTGTCTTCAAACTGCATGCATATTCATGAAAATATAACACCACGTTTTAGCAACTTGTTCAGCACAAGCACATTATTCCAAAGTTATCACTACTAGTGAGTGATGCTACATGTACCTCCAAAAATCTCACTACTCCATGTTTCTCCGCCACATGGCACTTTTTTATAATTGACCAAAGCAAATAAGGGAGGAGGTCGGGAAAAGATATGAGGAGAGGGCCACGTGACGGAGGGACATGAAAGGATAATTTTGGAGGTACATAAAGTATTTTTCTATTACTACGATGCATTCCATCTCTGTGTCATCACAACACTAAAACTGCAAAATACACGAGAATTAATTAAGAGGCAATAAAATAGGTGTCATGCAGGTATACACGACACCGATACCGACACGTATATTATGCATCCGTGTCCGTTAGGCATGTATATTGTACTCATATCGATATCATGCTAGTGACTGTGTGCGCCAAATATATTCGGTACGTACCTTGTGATTGTGATCGGTGTGGAGAAGATATTCATGCATAATCCATTCGGTCTTGACGGAGTCCTTGACGTAGTTGAATGTTCTTTTTTCTCCAATTTTATTCCCATTAGCATCCAAGAAATGCTTAACTTTGCTATGGTTGTGCCATGTGCCGCCCCTTCCTGCTCTGCGGCTGGCCCGACGACCACCACCGTCTTTCGTCGTCATCGAAGATCTTCTTGAAAAGAAGTACATATCCTTTTGTCGATCGGAATATAAGAAAAGATTACCTATACAAATATGAAAGAAAAGAAAAGAATTAGATCGAAATTAGCCAAATGTATATAAAAGATAGGTGCCGGTTTCCATGTCAATCGCCATGTGGTTATCATGCATGGTGTGTCGTGTCCGTGTCCATGTCCGTGCAACATATGTATTAGAACTGAAGTTACTTGTCAACAACTAAAGAAAGTTTGAAAAGAACTATGTATAATATCGAAAATATGAAGTTAGAATATTAGAGTAATATATATATTACCAGGAAGATGCCACGGCTCGCATGAATAAACATCGAAGTAGATGATCATGCCATCGGTTATGGTCCGGTCGAAGGAGTTCTCGCTCTGCAGATATTCGAGGAGGTCCTCCTCCGATGGTAAGAAACGGACACCAAGAGGGAAGCTAATTCCTTGCATTAGAAGTACTTTTGATAAAAAAAAAACTTAGGAGAAGAGAACACTAATTAATTAATCCTATATATATAAATACACACGTTTTTAATTATTTTTTTCTTTCTAAAAAAATATAAGAATATCTGAGTTTTGTTATCTTACAATGTAGTAAGATGGTTTCCTTATATAAATAATTACTAGGGATTATCCAAATATATTAAGAGCGGTTGTTAAATTAGAATATATTACAGTAGCTATTTTAGTTATGCTTAATTGTACGGTTGTATCCAAATATAGTAATAATATATAGTAACATACTATCTGCATAAATTACACCGTCAAAAAAAATTCTTGATAAATTTGAAATTCGATGCTTATAATTATATGTATTTGGGCCAGATTGTATCTCACACATATATATATGTGTGTATCTTGATAGATTTGTATGTTTTTTTTAAAATGCTACGTTTATCTGTATACACTTATAGATGAGTAGTTTTAAATATAAGCATGTTAACTCGTTTTCATGGAGAAGATGCCGGTTTGGAAACGACTCAAAAATGAGTCGTCTAAGTCGATGAGTCGTCTAAGTCGTATGTATATCCTCCACTAAATAATATATAAAAATTTAAAAATATTTAAAAAAATTAATTACCACGTATTATTCGCATGTAAAAAAAATGATCCGTAGTACTATATTTTTAGAATGTTGGATATGTGTTAAGTTAGATAATTAACATATACATCGTTTAAATTTATTTGAACAACAAAAGAAACATTAACGAAACTACAAGTGCATTGCACGTGCAAAAAAAATGTTAAAAAAATTAAACATACATTTATTATAGAAATTTGTCATTATAGAAATTGAACAGCCAAGGAAAATACCTCCCACCTTAATCACTTAAAAATAACACACCCCCAAACCACTTAAGTTGGATGATAATTATTTTTTATTAGATAATTAAAGACTTATTTGTTAGCTTCGGTATAACCTTTACCAATTGAAAATTTCTGAGTTTGTAGTAGAGAAAATTCATTAGAAGAAAAAGATTATGTATTTGTTAGTTCGGATATATATTGCATCTATTATAGCACTTTGTCCAACAGCATTTACTAGGTTAAAAATTCTGGAGTTTGTAATAAAGAGAATCCATTTCAAGAACCGGAGAGCCCAAAGTATTTATTAATTTGGTTACGTATATATTGTGTCTATTATATGTTGATGAAAGTTTGAAACAAATAAATTATTTTGCATCTAAAAACTTTAGATAGTCATACAACTAGTCTCACGACCCGTACCCTGATTAGGGGCACGAGTACGTGGTTACGTCCAGCCTACGCCGCAGCATCGGCGGTAGAACGCTGTCTAGGTCATCTATAAATACTACAACTAACAAATAAAGGTACCTGTACAGTATATATACACTCCGAATGGAGGTGACATAGCAATACAGTCTCAATCACAAATCAAACTAGGATAGATAGCATGAAAGGGAATATGATAGATGAAAAGGAAATAAGTCCAAGATCCAACACAAGCCCAGATATATACACATCACAGGGTCTCAAAATATAACATAGAAAGCTACAGTCTGATAATACTAGCTGGATCGCAGTCCAGGCAACCCAACTAAGCTACACTACTCTGAGAGTACAAAGTCTAGTGGCTCTATTATAAGGCCACGGTCCTGGACTACTCCATCTGACTCGAGCCCATAATAGGTCGAGCAGTCTGCCTCAGAATCATCTGTAATATATCATAACGGTATCCTGTCAGAAAAATGAGCAAGTACAAACACTAACAGCAGTTCCATGTGAATTGACAAATTCTATAAGAGACAGTACAATGAAATACAAGACAAAGATATAGGAAGACTTGGGAACCGTTCGGAAGCTGAGTTACAACCCTTAAACCAAACAAGGACCGGAGTTGTAAACCTTCCCCCGAGCAGAACTTAGTCTCCAAACAAGGTAAAACATAAAGGCATGTAGAACATGTGAGTCACTGAATATCATAGCATGGTGAGAAAGTATTGAATGTAGAACAGAACAGGATATATGATAAGATAAGTAAATATAAAATGTGCCTTGAATTATTAGAGCGTTATGTGATCGGCTTGGGAATCATGATCAGGCTTTCCATCCGACCGGCTATGAACAATGTGTACAATAGAACGGTAAGGCCGGTCACCATGGAAAGCTATGAACGATGTAGGGTAAGGCTTTACCCGTCGTGAGGCGAGGGTATAGCTATGAACAATGTGTACAATAGAACAATGTGGAAATTTAATCACACAACCACTAATAACTCCCCAACCCCCGAATAGTATAAAGGATCCGGACATAACACGTCACGACACGGAATTCAAAAGCAGGTGATCAGCCCACTCCCGAGTCCATGTCTATACAAGTACAAGTAACAAGTCGAGTCATGTACCAATATACCAAGTAACCCGGGAACAACATCTCATGACAGGATCCGACATATACTAGTCCGTGAACCATCGTGTTAGGAATCAAGTAAGACACTACAACTGAATCGGATATAGCAGATATCAAGACAATGAAAACTATCAGTGAATGTACTCGCCTGTGGTCCTGAGCTGATAAGGTGAACAGACGCTCAGAGTAATCACAGACCTAAAGATGAGATACTACAAGTCAAAACATGGTTTAATAATGAAAGGAAAGCTAATCTAATCATGATATGCAAGTCTAAGTCAAAACTAGGTCAAACTAAGTAACACCAAGCTAAACTAGGTCACACTAGGTCAACCAAGGTCAAACAAGGTCACAGGAAGTCAATCCAAGTCAAACTAGGTCAATTTGGGTCAAAGGTTGACTTACGGTTGACTTTTGGTCAAAAAGTCAACTCTGGTCAACTCTGGTCAACACTGAGTCAACCCTAGGTCAAACAAGTCAAATGTTGACCAACAGTTGACTTTTAGTCAACTGGTCAACTCTGGTTTGGATTTGGTCAAATCTAGACAAAGTGTTGACTCACTCACAAACCCTCTCTAATTTGATTTCCTACATTTCCTTCTCCTTATTCTCCGTCTTATTCTCCTTATTCTCCGTCTCCTTCTCCTTATTCTCCGTCTTATTCTTCTTATTCTCCGTCTCCTTCTCCTTATTCTCCGTCTTATTTTCTTATTCTCCGTCTCCTTCTCCTTATTCTTCGTCTCCTTCTTCTTATTCTCCGTCTCCTTCCTTCTCTGTCTCCTTCTCCTTATGCCTAAACTGCTGCTGCAGCTACTACTTCCTGCTGTTGCTGCTGCTCTACTTCCTACTGCTGCTGCTGCTGCTCTACTTCCTACTGCTGCTGTTGTTATTTCTTATTCCTTCTTCTTCTACTTCTATTCCTCTCTCCCAAACTCTCATTCTCTTCCTCTAAAATCACACACACACATCCATATATATATATATATATATATATATATATATATATATATATACAAACTCACAAACACATATACCCATCTACATATATATATAGACACTCACACACTCTCTCATATCTATATATATAAATACATACACACACATATCTATATATATATGATACATACACACACACACACACATAGAAATATATATATATACACATATATATATATTTCTCTCTAAAAAGGAAAAATCCCTAATAAATCCTTAAACTAGGTTTTTGGAAAACCTATAAAAGCTATGGTCATTAAGTAGAGAATGGTCTCCTCCACATTTATTGTGAAGGAATAAATACAAGAGAGGAAATTTATGGGGGTTAATGAGCATACCTAGAATTGGTTTCCTTGAGGAAGAAGAAGCTTCAAAAGAAAGAATGAAATGAAGAGAGAGAGAGTTTACTTTGGAGTGAAGTAAAGGGAGGGGGTTTGCCTATACATGGCCGGCCAGGGGGGTCTTAATAGGTTTGGGTGGAGACCCATTAGGCCTCCAAACCCATTAGACTTGGTTTGGTTTAACTCCAAATTGACTAATTAAGCCTCTAAATGACTAGTTAAGCCATGGAAGTATTGGTTTATGGTTCTAGCCTAGTTAGGATGGCATGTGGGCCAAGCCCAGCTAGTATGTGGGTCCCACTAGTGTCCAGACTACCCGGGTCTCCAACTTAAGTCCAAATTGGATAAAATTCAAACTAAATCAACCAATTCCCTAAAATCCTATAAAATAAAATAAAATTCCCAAAATTTTAAAACTTGGAAAATAACGAAAATACCCCTAATTCGAAAACTGGAGGTGACAAATCTACCCACCTTAAAAGAATTTCGTCCTCGAAATTAAAACCAAACAATAGTAAATTATCAAAATCACAAGTCACGGCTTAATATTTAAAATGATTTAAAATCTCAAAAATCAAAGCATGAATTAAATGACTAAAATGATAAAATTTAAAATTTATCTCAAATAGAAACTGGGTGCTATAAGTCTATCTACCTTAAAAAAATTTATCCTCCAAAAATTAAAACAAAGTAAACACAGAAAAATCATGCAGTTCGATAATTGTATGCGTCTGTCCAATCATCATGATACTCAGAATCTCCATCATGCCAGTGAGCAAGGCTACGATAATCACAGAATCCTCGACTAAGGTACATACCTCTAGAATTATGGTATTTAAAATTTCTGCATTGCCGCTAGCTTGGCAGCGAAAACCTTAAATTCCCACACCCGAGAAATACGTCCGTAATCCGACTATAGTTCCTCACTCAGCCTGCTAACACGACCCTAGAGGATTCTAAAATCTCATAATCGAGGCGACCTAGCCCATACGACTTATCTCAGAAGAATATCACATCACAAGGACAAAATTTTATCAAACGATCAAGGAACAGATGGAATCGAATTTCAAAACAGTTTATAAGAAGGCAAACGCGAAAATAAGATCGAAGGATTGGAACCTGCAATCTGCTCTGCTACTGCCTGAGTGGGCTCAGCTGTCATGGCGAAAGCTCGCCCCGGCTGGCCTCTTCTAGCCTGCTGCACTCCGTCCTGGCCTGCCTGTCTGGCTGCACGGGCAGCACAGTTCTTTACCTGGTGGTCTAGAGCTCCACAGAATAAACAAACTCCCTCTTCATCCTATAAACCTCCCGGGTGTGTCCCATCTTCTTGCAGAAGGCACACTGGATGGCCTGTCTCTGGCCCTGTCCCTGGTGCTGCTGGGCACGCGCTGGTGCCTGCTGAATCTGCAACAGAGGCTGCTGTTGCTGAAATGGCCTCTGCTGATGCTGAAAGTAGGGGCGCTTGGCCGGTCCCGCTCTGGAACTCGCCCCCATGGTATCACCGCTCCTCTTCGGCTTGAGGCCGAAGTCCTCCTCTACAATCTGCGCGTCCATCAATATCTGATCGTACGTCGCGTCACGACGACCCGAGGTGCGGGTGCGCACTGCATGAATGAGTCCCCTACGGAACTTACGAGCCTTCTGCCCATCTTCTTGAATCATATCGGGAGCGAACCTGCTAAGACGGAAGAACTCTGCTGCATACTCGTCCACCGACGAGTTCCCCAACACTAGACCCACGAACTGGCCCTCCAATGCTGTAAAAGCCACGTCCGAGAAAAACTTCTCCTTGAAGAGCCTCCGAAAGTTCTCCCATGTCAGCCCTTTCACCGACGCACGAGGATCCGTGCGGTACCATGTCAGCACGATATCGAAGAATCGGCTGGCTGCGGCTGAAACCCAAAGTCCTCTAGGAAGCTCTGCTAGCTCCATACTCTGCTGCAAGTCCTCTAGCCAGTCGTCTGCATAAAGGATGCCCTCCGTGCCTGTAAAATCCCTGGAGCTCATCTTCCTAAAGTCTAATACTGTCCCTGGCCTGGACTGCTGCTGGTACGGCTGCTGGCTAGTAGGGCCCTGTACCGTTCCCGGTGCCACTCTCTCCACGGCTGCCAGTACAAGCTGATACGAGTTCTCCATGCTCTGCCTCAGCATCTCAATCTGACGGTGTGACGCCTCCGTCTGGCACTGCGACGCCTCTGCCTGGGCTCGCTGCGTCTCCATCATCTGCTGAAGGAGAAGGAATATGTGATGTGTATCCGTCGGTATCGGAGGTGGTGGCGACAGTATCTCTGGAACAACGATCGAAACCCTCTGGGGTAGAGGTGGTAGACCTGCCTGTGCAACTGCCAGGGCATCCGGGATAGTGGAATCACTGGAGGTAGTCTCGTGAACCTCCTCCTCAGCCTGGTTAGATCTCTCGGGCAAGCTACTCGATCCAGTGGCCTGCGGGTTCGTCTTCGTCATCCTGGAGAAGAATTGAAACAAGGAGATCAATATGGCACATAAGAAGATATTATCAAAGAAGGACAGTTAATTTAATACAAGGGGAGTAATCATGATAATCAAAAGATCGAAAATTTTTCTAGGTGTGATTGAGAAACTCCTATCATATCCTAGGTCCTACGTCCTAATTGCAGGCTCGTAATTAGTACTCTAAGTCGAGCACCATTACGAGATCGTACTAATTACGACACCGGGCCTGCGTGGGCCACAACAAAAATGTGTTACAACCCGCACCCTGATTAGGGGCACGAGTACGTGGTTACGTCCAGCCTACGCCGCAGCATCGGCGGTAGAACGCTGTCTAGGTCATCTATAAATACTACAACTAACAGATAAAGGTACCTGTACAGTATATATACACTCCGAATGGAGGTGACATAGCAATACAGTATCAATCACAAAGCAAACTAGGATAGATAGCATGAAAGGGAATATGATAGATGAAAAGGAAATAAGTCCAAGGTCCAACACAAGCCCAGATATATACACACATCACAGGGTCTCAAAATATAACATAGAAAGCTACAGTCTGATAATACTAGCTGGATCGCAGTCCAGGCAACCCAACTAAGCTACACTACTCTGGGAGTACAAAGTCTAGTGGCTCTACTATAAGGCCACGATCCTGGACTACTCCATCTGACTCGAGCCCATAATATGTCGAGCAGTCTGCCTCAGAATCATCTGTAATATATCATAACGGTATCCTGTCAGGAAAATGAGCAAGTACAAACACTAACAGCAGTTCCATGTGAATTGACAAATTTTATAAGAGACAGTATAATGAAATACAAGACAAAGATATAGGAAGACCTGGAAACCGTTCGGAAGCTGAGTTACAACCCTTAAACCAAACAAGGACCGGAGTTGTAACCCTTCCCCCGAGCAGAACTTAGTCTCCAAACAAGGTAAAACATAAAGGCATGTAGAACATGTGAGTCACTGAATATCATAGCATGGTGAAAAAGTACTGAATGTAGAACAGAACAGAATATATGATAAGATAAGTAAATATAAAATGTGCCTTGAATTATTAGAGCGTTATGTGATCGGCTTGGGAATCATGATCAGGCTTTCCATCCGACCGGCTAAGAATAATGTGTACAATAGAACGGTAAGGTCGGTCACCATGGAAAGCTATGAACGATGTAGGGTAAGGCTTTACTCGTCGTGAGGCGAGGGTATAGCTATGAACAATGTGTACAATAGAATAATGTAGGAATTTGATCACACAACCATTAATAACTCCCCATCCCCCGAATAGTATAAAGGATCCGGACATAACACGTTACGACACGGGATTCAAAAGCAGGTGATCAGCCCACTCCCGAGTCCATGTCTATACAAGTACAAGTAACAAGTCGAGTCATATACCAATATACCAAGTAACCCGGGAACAACATCTCATGACAGGATCCGACATATACTAGTCTGTGAACCATCGTGTTAGGAATCAAGTAAGACACTACAACTGAATCGGATATAGCAGATATCAAGACAATGAAAACTATCAGTGAATGTACTCGCCTGTGGCCCTGAGCTGATAAGGTGAACAGACGCTCAGAGTAATCACAGACCTAAAGATGAGATACTACAAGTCAAAACATGGTTTAATAATGAAAGAAAAGCTAATCTAATCATGATATGCAAGTCTAAGTCAAAACTAGGTCAAACTAAGTTACACCAAGCTAAACTAGGTCACACTAGGTCAACCAAGGTCAAACAAGGTCACAGAAAGTCAATCCAAGTCAAACTAGGTCAATTTGGGTCAAAGGTTGACTTACAGTTGACTTTTGGTCAAATAGTCAACTCTGGTCGACACTGAGTCAACCCTAGGTCAAACAAGTCAAATGTTGACCAACAGTTGACTTTTAGTCAACTGGTCAACTTTGGTTTGGATTTGGTCAAATCTAGACAAAGTGTTGACTCACTCACAAACCCTCTCTAATTTGATTTCCTACATTCCCTTCTCCTTATTCTCCGTCTTATTCTCCTTATTCTCCGTCTCCTTCTTCTTATTCTCCGTCTTATTCTTCATATTCTCCGTCTCCTTTTCCTTATTCTCCGTCTTATTTTCTTATTCTCCGTCTCCTTCTCCTTATTCTCCGTCTCCTTCTCCTTATTCTCCGTCTCCTTATTCTCCGTCTCCTTCTCCTTATTCTCCGTCTCCTTCTTCTTATTCTCCGTCTCCTTCCTTCTCTGTCTCCTTCTCCTTATGCCTAAACTGCTGTTGCTACTACTACTTCCTACTGCTGCTGCTGCTCTACTTCCTACTGCTGCTGCTCTACTTTCTACTGCTGCTGCTGCTCTACTTCCTACTGCTGCTGTTGCTATTTCTTATTCCTTCTTCTTCTACTTCTATTCCTCTCTCCCAAACTCTCATTCTCTTCCTCTAAAAAAAAATATATATATATATATATATATATATATATATATATATATATTCACAAACACATATACCCATCTACATATATATATAGACACTCACACACTCTCTCATATCTATATATATAAATACATACACACACATATCTATATATATATATGATACGTACACACACACACATAGAAATATATATATACACATATTTATATTTCTCTCTAAAAAGGAAAAACCCCTAATAAATCCTTAAACTAGGTTTTTGAAAAACCTATAAAAGCTATGGTTATTAAGTAGAGAATGGTCTCCTCCACATTTATTGTGAAGGAATAAATGCAAGAGAGGAAATTTATGGGGGTTAATGAGCATACCTAGAATTGGTTTCCTTGAGGAAGAAGAAGCTTCAAAAGAAAGAATGAAATGAAGAGAGAGAGAGTTTACTTTAGAGTGAAGTAAAGGGAGGGGGTTTGCCTATACATGGCCGGCCAAGGGGGTCTTAATGGGTTTGGGTGGAGACCCATTAGGCCTCCAAACCCATTAGACTTGGTTTGGTTTAACTCCAAATTGACTAATTATGCCTCTAAATGACTAGTTAAGCCATGGAAGTATTGGTTTATGGTTTCTTGCCTAGTTAGGATGGCATGTGAGCCAAGCCCAGCTAGTATGTGGGTCCCACTAGTGTCCAGACTACCCGGGTCTCCAACTTAAGTCCAAATTGGATAAAATTCAAACTAAATCAACCAATTCCCTAAAATCCTATAAAATCAAATAAAATTCCCAAAATTTTAAAACTTGGAAAATAACGAAAATATCCCTAATTCGAAAACTGGGGGTGAAAAATCTACCCACCTTAAAAGAATTTCGTCCTCGAAATTAAAACCAAATAATAGTAAATTATCAAAATCACAAGTCATGGCTTAATATTTAAAATGATTTAAAATCTCAAAAATCAAAGCATGAATTAAATGACTAAAATGATAAAATTTAAAATTACTCTCAAATAGAAACTGGGTGCTATAAGTCTATCCACCTTAAAAAAATTCATCCCCCAAAAATTAAAACAAAGTAAACACAAAAAAATTATGCAGTTCGATAATCGTATGCGTCTGTCCAATCATCATGATACTCAGAATCTCCATCATGCCAGTGAGCAAGGCTACGATAATCACAGAGTCCTCGACTAAGGTACATACCTCTAGAATTATGGTATTTAAAATTTCCGCATTGCCGCTAGCTTGGCAGCGAAAACCTTAAATTCCCACACCCGAGAAATACGTCCGTAATCCGACTATATGTCCTCACTCTGCCTGCTAGCATGACCCTAGAGGATTCTAAAATCTCATAATCGAGGCAACCTAGCCATACGACTTATCTCAGAAGAATATCACATCACAAGGACAAAATTTTATCAAACGATCAAGGAACAGATGGAATCGAATTTCAAAACAGTTTATAAGAAGGCAAACACGGAAATGAGATCGAAGGATTGGAACCTGCTATCTGCTCTGCTACTGCCTGAGTGGGCTCAGCTGTCATGGCGAAAGCTCGCCCCGGCTGGCCTCCTCTAGCCTGCTGCACTCCATCCTGGCCTGCCTGTCTGGCTGCACGGCAGTACAGTTCTTTACCTGGTGGTCTGGAGCTCCACAGAATAAACAAACTCCTTTTTTATCCTACAAACCTCCTGGGTGTGTCCCATCTTCTTGCAGAAGGTACACTGGATGGCCTGCCTCTGGCCCTGTCCCTGGTGCTGCTGGGCACGCGCTGGTGCCTGCTGAATCTACAACAGAGGCTGCTACTGCTGAAATGGCCTCTGCTGATGCTGAAAGTGGGGGCGCTTGGCGGGTCCCGTACTGGAACTCGCCCCCATGGTATCACCGCTCCTCTTCGGCTTGAGGCCGAAGTCCTCCTCTGTAATATGCGCGTCCATTAATATCTGATCGAACGTCGCGTCACGACGACCCGAGGTGCGGGTGCACACTGTAATGCCCCGCTCCGCACGGTACATTACGCTGAAGCGTTGACTCAACGAGTCGCGTTGACCGAATGAAATGTATCCATGCAAATCGATACGAGAGTTACGTTGTCCCGAGCAACGCATCGAACTAAGTCGATGCGAAGAGTTGCCTTGTCCCAAAGAATGCATCGAGTTGAATCGATGCGAAGCGCCACGTTGCCCCGAAGGATGAGTGCGTTGAATCGGCTCGAAGATTCTAAGAAATCGAATCGACCAAGGCGCAAGTCCGAATCGATGCAAGTATTGATTTTAGTTGGTTTCGTGTGCAGGTTATACTTTGACGGGAAAATATTAGAGGTCGATCTTTTGCAATATTTAGTAAGGGGTCTGCGAAATCAAATCGTCGCCTTGCGACGGGCTGAGACTTGGGCATGCTAAGGCAAATCGGACGTATGATTCAATGAAGCACGAAGTGCTCGAACGGCTAAGTCAGGAGAGTGGCCGTGCAACAAAGTTATGAAATCGAACCGCATCGGCTCGATGAAACGACAAAGGCGTATCGACTCAAGGTGGAAGGATTGACTTCTTTTTACTCCTTCATTCGATAAGTCAAATATATCATTGTATGCTAAGTTAACCTATCGACGCCACGGGCGTGGTCCGATCAGAGATAAATCATAGTGTGAGTCGAACACTAAGTTAGAACAATTGAAATGAAACGTGCATCAAATGTACGAGTCACTACGAAACATTGGATATCGTAAAGGCGAGTGCCTCGGTACGCAAGCCGTAAGAAAATGGGATAACTGTACTCGGCGAGTGCCTTAGTGCACGAACCATACCGTGCCTTTGCTGCACGAGTTAGACGACTAGAACATTGGAAGACAATAGGCGAGCGCCCTAGCGCGCAAGCCCCGAACATTGAATGCTGAGTTATAGAACATGGAAATACGGTCGAAACGTGCCTACGTGCACGGGATAATAAAAGATGGCTTCGTTGCGAGAGAATACAGTTGTGGCACTGAATGTGGCAGAACTGTCGGATATGACATGGTGCCTCGAAAGGTGTTCGAGACCTTCGGGTCGTTCGGTTGACGAGCATTGAGTTGAGGCACGATGCCATTGAATCATTGAAACGAAGTATGAAACGTGAGAACATAGAAAGTTAACGAAAGAAATACAATATGATAAAGTCTGAGCCTTGGACTCAAGGCTATGCTTGGTTGTTTGAATGATAGTGCGTTGCATGGTCGAATGGAATGGACTTGAGATAATTGCGATGATATCTTTCGTGCACGGAATGTTTTCTCCGAACGGGCGCACCGGGGCACCGGGACCGTTCGGCCTAGGAGGGATGTAATCTTTGATAGGCGTACATCTGCGAAGTCCGATTAGCACTCGGTCGTAAATGTAAAAAGACGCAAATGATGGTAGGCACGCGGTAAGTTTCGGTAGTTGAGATAGCAACCCAACCCGTGAAACGCCGGGCTACCCAAACACGATAGAGAAAAGAAGGAGAGAAAAGAAAGTAAGGAAAAATAAAAGAGAAACTCCTTTAGTCCATTCCGGCGCGGATACGCCGACGACCTTCATATAGTTAAGGAACGATGGGTTGAAAGTGTAGGCACATATGTGTCCCGCACGCATAGATCCTGCTTAGAGATGCACATATAACATGACAGGGAAGAAATGCGGCGTATTCACCTTGCGTCGGTGCAAGGGCGAGTGCGTCGACTTGGTAAGGAGTCGCACCACGAATCAAACACGAGATTGCTTGTTTGCTTGCCTATTCAATTCGATAACATGCTGCTATGCTAACATGCTTTACGTTTCGAAGATGTCATGAAATTGACCCTAAGGAGAACATAGCAAGATCATAAGCTAAGTTGCATGATTCAACGTAAATATTAAAATGTCGGTTTGGAAAGAAGATCTCTGCTTCAGTACATGCGAGGACGAACGTACTGATCTTCCACCAGCCTTCATGCAGGGTGCAGAAAATGGATGGTTCGCGGCGAAGCATTGCTTGAACGCGTTGAGGCTTGGAATGCTGAAGCGTATTGAA
Source organism: Iris pallida (assembly GCA_029216955.1). Taxonomy (NCBI): domain Eukaryota; kingdom Viridiplantae; phylum Streptophyta; class Magnoliopsida; order Asparagales; family Iridaceae; genus Iris; species Iris pallida. The sequence continues at coordinate 14,437,089 of JANAVB010033820.1, read as the reverse complement.
GCGTGCGATCGCTTGACACTCGGACTATGCAACTGGATTGATGCTGCCGAGATATAGAAGGCATAATATATGGAACGGTGAAATCCTTTATGGGCAAGAGAGAACCTGAGTGTTGTAGCCAATCTGGCATATATTGTTAGGCTATCGAAAGCCTTTGTAATCTCTGTTTCGAATATCAATAAAGAGAATTCTTTCGTATACTCTATTTTCTTTCGTTGTTATTATCGAATCAAAAGATAACCATTTGAGAACTTGTCATCTTGCCTTGCACGAGCACAACTTCAGGCTCGTGCGGCATCACGCCCCCTGCGAGGACGATGATTCGGGTGATTCTGGGTCGGGGCGTGACAAATTGGTATCAGAGCTCTAGGCTCAATTTCCTCTGGACACTTGCTTCGTTTCAATTCCAAAGAGTTGTCCACCACCACTTGAAATCACTCTTGACTCTACTCGATGCCACACTGGATGTTCCATACAATAAGTCTAATACAAATCATTAAATTTTGTCGCATGTGTTTTGAAAATTTCATGATGTTTGCTAAGAAAGACACAAAAGATAAATTGCATTGAATGCAACGAGCCGTAAAAGAATGTTAGTTGCTGCAAGTGCAACAAATTGTGAAATACGATTTGAGATGTTGTTGCAACGTAACACGTTGAATAAGAAATAAAATGATGCACGAAGTGCAACGAGTTAATGGTGAATATGCGTTAAAGTGAGAATTGATAAGCCAATACCGAATGTGTTGAACGGATTGGGCATTGACTTGGAAAGTCGGGAATAAATCGTTGCACGATGTGCAACGCGTGTTGGAAGTAAAATTATTGCACGTGGTGCAACGCATATCAAATTAATCGTTGTACGAAGTGCAAAGGAAATTGGAAATAAATCGTTATACAAAGTGAAATGAAATGTCGAAAATAAATCGTAGCACGATGTGCAACGCGTATCGGAAGTAAAATTTGTTGCACGGGGTGCAATGCATATCAGATAAATTGTTGCACGAGATGCAACGTAAGGAAAGAATTGAAATCGTAAATCGATAGAATGAATCGTTCGGTTGCACACCAAACTTATGTTGGCAAACGAGAACATTGACCGAATTATGTCGCATGTGATAGAATCGAAGTTACGGTTGTGATCAAGCATGATCACTGCAGAAATTGTGAGTCGGAAGAGATCGTTGGTCTATACTAAGTATAATGCGAGGAAAATGGCTTGAATTCCGAGTGGTATATGCCATACCACGTAGGCGATGAATGACTCGATTCCGAGTGGTATATGGTATAGCACTTGTGCGATAAATTTCATCGACGCGTTATGAGAATTGCGGAAGGTTTGTCCGCAACGGACGGAAGAGTACCGAGACTCGAGGGGAAATTTGTATGACGGAATGTTGATGCAAGTGTTCTTCAAAAATCGGTTGGGACGATAAGGCGAGACTCGTATCGATGAACGATACGTCGGACAAAAGTTATAAGTTGGTCGGACGATCGAGACTAGCGAATTGATTATGCCTTGATGCAATAATCAGATCGACGGGAAAGGGAAAACTCGAGCTTACGAATGAGTCGTACGACTTGCGATCTCGATAAAAATATTGGACGAGGCGAATCGAATCGTACGACTGGCGATCTCGATAGAAATGTTCTGCTAGACGAATCGAATCGCACGACTTGCAATTTCGATAGAAATATTGGGCGATGCGAATAGTAATCGAATCGCACGATGTGCGACTTCGGTAAAGAGTTGGTTGACGTGAGTAATCGTACCTAAGAAATAGTTGGTTACGTTACGGCGAAACTCATTTGAGTACAACTGATAGCACGTGAAACTTAGAGGGCGAGATTGTATGACTTGAGGGTTCGATGTTGGATAATCGGTAACTCAGTTACGCGATTAAAGTATAGCGGGATGCGGCGAATCGGAGAACGAGTAGATGCGTATGGAAAAGTTTGTTGCGAACTTGGATGTATGCGATGCGAGTTAAGTTAACGTTGAAACGGATTCGAAGTCAACCCTCTTGCTATCGAAATTGATATGAACTATCAAGATCGATACGTAAGGAAACGTAAGCACGATGTGAGAATACAAAATGGAGTGCGCCTTGTGCTATCAAAATTTTGTAAGTAATGATACGAGAATGAACGAACTTGGTTGATCGTAAATTTTGTGATTGATCAGGACGAGACTATAAGTCATCGATGATTGTTCGATGCGTATAGAATCTCGTGTGTTGACCCACGAATAAGATAAACTCAAAATCGATGCGAGTAGATGTTTCGTAAATTGCGAAATCATCGACGGTAGTGCATGACATGACTCGGAGGATAGATGCGCATCAGTTGCGCCGATAGAAATGGTTTTGTCCGAAATTGGGTAGTCGTATAGAATCGTCGGAACGTGATTTGGCTCCAAAATAAGATATAGCATGGTTCGTAGTAAGCTGTCCTTCGGTGATGATCCACAGTTATCGAACGTAGCTTCGGGGCAGCTGACCCTAGAAGACTTGACCGCCAAATCAAATTGAATGCTGCAGACCGTAAGATGACCTATGCGATATCGCATATGAGATTGCACCAATAACAAATATAACACGGTGCATGTTGACGATAAGTCTAGGCGATCGAGAATTGTTGGAACAACTTTCGATTGTGAATGATGTAGTTAGATTTTGAGTATTCGTCGGATGAATGCTCGAGTAGTTATGTTGGTCGAAGATCGAACTTGAAATTCACCAACGAACTTGGTGATACGAGTAGGCGATTGCGAGAAACGTGCTATGCACTAGAGGGAACGATAAGGGAATGGCTTACGAGTCATATCTTTAGATTCAGATTCACCTTGCAATTGAGCTTGCATGAATCGAAATTATGTTCGATGTTACGAGACGGATAAGTTGGGAATTTGGCTAGTGAATTCCTACTCGTTAGGAAATTGGATGTAAGATGCATCGTAGAGACTTCGTGCAAAGGCGATCGTTGTCTTGAGCACCGTCGCCTTGATGTAAACTTTCGTGTCGGATAGATTGTGGTCTTTGTGCAATGTCAATTTAAAGTTGCGTCGGGAGAAGTTAAGCATGGTGCTAGGCAAGTCACCTAGCGGGCGTAGTTCCGAATGTTGATAAGAAAATCGTTATCGAGATTGCATAGCCAGACTCCAGGAATAAGTTGGGTAGCGATATCGAACGCAAAGCGTTGCGAAGGATCGTGGCGATCGGATGCGCGACGGCTTGATGCGACGCATAGAGTTGGTAGTCCATATGAAACGTACAAAACGAGAAATGTGATTTTGAATCGTGCCGCGTGCCTTGACTTTTGTTGGATGATCGCGTGTGTATCAATATGCATATGCAATGAAATTGCGAGAACAAGTTCTATGGATAAGTCCGACCGAGAGTACGAGATGGCAAGAATAGGATTGAAATTTACCTGTCAGCTTTGTTCCAATTTGCTATGACTGGACTCAGTCGAAATACATATATCTTCGGGACGCCTTGAATATAGGTATGAATCCAAATCGAGTTGTATACAAAAATTCAAATCGAGCTGCAGGGATGACTTTGAAATGTTAGTGAAAAGCTTGCGAGATAGTGTGAAACTGAACAACATTGGTGGGACGAGATCATGATACGATCTATAAAATACTTAGTCGGAGTGTTGGTTTTAGTTCGAGGACGAACCTTGTTTTGAGTGGTATATTCTGTAATGCCCCGCTCCGCACGGTGCATTACGCTGAAGCGTTGACTCAACGAGTCACGTTGACCGAATGAAATGTATCGATGCGAATCGATACGAGAGTTACGTTGTCCCGAGCAACGCATCGAACTAAGTCGATGTGAAGAGTTGTCTTGTCCTAAAGAATGCATCGAGTTGAATCGATACGAAGCGCCACGTTGTCCCGAAGGATAAGTACGTTGAATCGGCTCGAAGATTCTAAGAAATCGAATCGACCAAGGCGCAAGTCCGAATCGATGCAAGTATTGATTTTAGTTGGTTTCGTATGCAGGTTATACTTTGACGGAAAAATATTAGAGGTCGATCTTTTGCAATATTTAGTAAGGGGTCCGCGAAATCAAATCGTCGCCTTGCGACGGGCTGAGACTTGGGTACGCTAAGGCAAATCGGACGTATGATTCAATGAAGCACGAAGTGCTCGAATGGCTAAGTCAGGAGAGTGGCCGTGCAACAAAGTTATAAAATTGAGCCGTATCGGCTCGGCGAAACGACAAAGGCGTATCGACTCAAGGTGGAAGGATTGACTTCTTTTTAATCCTTCATTCGATAAGTCAAATATATCATTGTATGCTAAGTTAACCTATCGACGCTACGGGCGTGGTCCGATCGGAGATAAATTATAGTGTGAGTCGAACACTAAGTTAGAACAATTGAAATAAAACGTGCATCAAATGCACGAGTCGCTACGGAACATTGGATATCGCAAAGGCGAGTGCCTCGGTGCGCAAGCCGTAAGAAAATGGAATAACTGTACTCGGCGAGTGCCTTAGTGCACGAACCATACCGTGCCTTTTCTGCACGAGTTAGACGGCTAGAACATTGGAAGACAATAGGCGAGCGCCCTAGCGCGCAAGCCCCGAATATTGAATGCTAAGTTATAGAACATGGAAATACGGTCGAAACGTGTCTACGTGCACGGGATAATAAAAGATGGCTTCGTTGCGAGAGAATACAGTTGTGGCACTGAATGTGGCAGAACTGTTGGATATGACATGGTGCCTCGAAAGGTGTTCGAGACCTTCGGGTCGTTCGGTTGACGAGCATTGAGTTGAGGCACGATGCTATTGAATCATTGAAACGAAGTATGAAACGTGAGAACATAGAAAGTTAACGGAAGAAATACGAGATGATAAAGTCTGAGTCTTGGACTCAAGGCTATGCTTGGTTGTTTGAATGATAGTGCGTTGCATGGTCGAATGGAATGGACTTGAGATAATTGCGATGATATCTTCCGTGCACGGAAGGTTCCCTGCGAACGGGCACACCGGGGCACCGGGACCGTTCGGCCTAGGAGGGATGTAATCTTTGATAGGCGTACATCTGCGAAGTTCGATTAGCACTCGGTCGTAAATGTAAAAAGCCGCAAATGATGGTAGGCACGCGGTAAGTTTCGGTAGTTGGGATAGCAACCCAACCCGTGAAACGCCGGGCTACCCAAACTCGAGAGAGAAAAGAAGGAGAGAAAAGAAAGTAAGGAAAAATAAAAGAGAAACTCCTTTAGTCCATTCCGGCGCGGATACGCCGACGACCTTCATATAGTTAAGGAACGATGGGTTGAAAGTGTAGGCAAATATGTGTCCCGCACGCATAGATCCTGCTTAGAGTTGCACATATAACATGACAAGGAAGGAATACGGCGTATTCACCTTGCGTCGGTGCAAGGGCGAGTGCGTCGACTTGGTAAGGAGTCGCGCCACGAATCAAACACGAGATTGCTTGTTTGCTTGCCTATTCAATTCGATAACATGCTGCTATGCTAACATGCTTTACGTTTCGAAGATGCCATGAAATTGATCCTAAGGAGAACATAGCAAGATCATAAGCTAAGTTGCATGATTCAACATAAATATTAAAATGTCGGTTTGGAAAGAAGATCTCTGCTTCAGTACATGCGGGGACGAACGTACTGATCCACCACCAGCCTTCATGCAGGGTGCAGGAAATGGATGGTTCGCGGCGAAGCGTTGCTTGAACGCGTTGAGGCTTGGAATGCCGAAGCGTATTGAAGCGTGCGATTGCTTGACGCTCGGACTATGCAACTGGATTGATGCTGCCGAGATATAGAAGGCATAATGTATAGAACGGTGAAATCCTTTATGGGCAAGAGAGAACCTGAGTGTTGTAGCCAATCTGGCATATATTGTTAGGCTATCGAAAGCCTTTGTAATCTCTGTTTCGAATATCAATAAAGAGAATTGTTTCGTATACTCTATTTCCTTTCGTTGTTATTATCGAATCAAAAGATAACCATTTGAGAACTTGTCATCTTGCCTTGCATGAGCGCAACTTCAGGCTCGTGCGGCATCACGTCCCCTGCGAGGACGATGATTCGGGTGATTCCGGGTCGGGGCGTGACACGCACTGCATGAATGAGTCCCCTACGGAACTTACGAGCCTTCTGCCCCTCATCCTGAATCATATCGGGAGCGAACCTGCTAAGGCGAAAGAACTCTGCTGCATACTCGTCCACCGACGAGTTCCCCTACACTAGACCCACGAACTGGCCCTCCAATGCTGTAAGAGCCACGTCCGGAAAGAACTTCTCCTTGAAGAGCCTCCGGAAGTTCTCCTATGTCAGCCCTCTCACCGACGCACGAGGATCCGTGCAGTACCATTTCAGCACGATATCGAAGAATCGGCTGGCTGCGGCTGAAACTCAAAGTCCTCTAGGAAGCTCTGCTAGCTCCATACTCCGCTGCACGTCCTCTAGCCACTCGTCTGTATAAAGGATGCCCTCCGTGCCCGTGAAATCCCTGGAGCTCATCTTCGTAAAGTCTAATACTGTCCCTAGCCTGGACTGCTGCTGGTACGGCTGCTGGCCAGTAGGGTCCTGCACCGTTCCCGGTGCCACTCTCTCCACGGCTGCTAGTACAAGCTGATGCGAGTTCTCCATGCTCTGCCTCAGCATCTCAATCTGACGGTGTGACGCCTCCGTCTGGCGCTGCGAGGCCTCTGCCTAGGCTCGCTGCGTCTCCATCATCTGCTGAAGGAGAAGAAACATGTGATGTGTATCCGTCGGTATCGGAGGTGGTGGCGGCAGTATCTCTGGAACAACGACCGAAACCCTCTGGGGTGGAGGTGGTAGACCTCCCTGTGCAACTGCCAGGGCATCCGGGATAGTGGAATCACTGGAGGCAGTCTCGTGAACCTCTTCCTCAGCCTGGTCAGATCTCTCGGGCAAGCTACTCGATCCAGTGGCCTGCGGGTGCGTCTTCGTCATCCTGGAGACGAATTGAAACAAGGAGATCAATATGGCACATGAGAAGATATTATCAAAGAAGGACAGTTAATTTAATACAAGGGGAGTAATCATGATAATCAAAAGATCGAAAAAAATTTTAGGTGTGATTGAGAAACTCCTATCATATCCTAGGTCCTACGTCCTAATTGCAGGCTCGTAATTAGTACTCTAAGTCGAGCACCATTACGAGATCGTACTAATTGTGACACCGGGCCTGCGTGGGCCACCACAAAAATGTGTCACGACCCGCACCCTGATTAGGGGCACGAGTACGTGGTTACGTCCAGCCTACGCCGCAGCATCGGCGGTAGAACGCTGTCTAGGTCATCTATAAATACTACAACTAACAGATAAAGGTACCTGTACAGTATATATATACTCCGAATGGAGGTGACATAGCAATACAGTCTCAATCACAAAGCAAACTAGGATAGGTAGCATGAAAGGGAATATGATAGATGAAAAGGAAATAAGTCCAAGATCCAACACAAGCCCAGATATATACACACATCACAGGGTCTCAAAATATAACATAGAAAGCTACAGTCTGATAATACTAGCTGGATCGCAGTCCAGGCAACCCAACTAAGCTACACTACTCTGGGAGTATAAAGTCTAGTGGCTCTACTATAAGGCCACGGTCCTGGACTACTCCATCTGACTCGAGCCCATAATAGGTCGAGCAGTCTGCCTCAGAATCATCTGTAATATATCATAACGGTATCCTGTCAGGAAAATGAGCAAGTACAAACACTAACAGCAGTTCCATGTGAATTGACAAATTCTATAAGAGACAGTATAATGAAATACAAGACAAAGATATAGGAAGACTTGGGAACCGTTCGGAAGCTGAGTTACAACCCTTAAACCAAACAAGGACCGGAGTTGTAACCCTTCCCCCGAGCAGAACTTAGTCTCCAAACAAGGTAAAACATAAAGGCATGTAGAACATGTGAGTCACCGAATATCATAGCATGGTGAGAAAGTACTGAATGTAGAACAGAACAGGATATATGATAAGATAAGTAAATATAAAATGTGTCTTGAATTATTAGAGCGTTATGTGATCGGCTTGGGAATCATGATCAGGCTTTCCATCCGATCGGCTATGAACAATGTGTACAATAGAACGGTAAGGCCGGTCACCATGGAAAGCTATGAACGATGTAGGGTATGGCTTTACCCGTCGTGTGGCGAGGGTATAGCTATAAATAATGTGTACAATAGAACAATATGGGAATTTGATCACACAACCACTAATAACTCCCCATCCCCTGAATAGTATAAAGGATCCGGATATAACACGTCACGACACGGGATTCAAAAGCAGGTGATCAGCCCACTCCCGAGTCCATGTCTATACAAGTACAAGTAACAAGTCGAGTCATGTACCAATATACCAAGTAACCCGGGAACAACATCTCATGACAGGATCCGACATATACTAGTCCGTGAACCATCGTGTTAGGAATCAAGTAAGACACTACAACTGAATCGGATATAGCAGATATCAAGACAATGAAAACTATCAGTAAATGTACTCGCATGTGGTCCTAAGCTGATAAGGTGAACAGACGCTCAGAGTAATCACAGACCTAAAGATGAGATACTACAAGTCAAAACATGGTTTAATAATGAAAGAAAAGGTAATCTAATTATGAAATGCAAGTCTAAGTCAAAACCAGGTCAAACTAAGTTACACCAAGCTAAACTAGGTCACACTAGGTCAACCAAGGTCAAACAAGGTCACAGGAAGTCAATCCAAGTCAAACTAGGTCAATTTGGGTCAAAGGTTGACTTACAGTTGACTTTTGGTCAAAAAGTCAACTCTGGTCAACTCTGGTCAATACTGAGTCAACCCTAGGTCAAACAAGTCAAATGTTGACCAACAGTTGACTTTTAGTCAATTGGTCAACTCTGGTTTAGATTTGGTCAAATCGAGATAAAGTGTTGACTCACTCACAAACCCTCTCTAATTTGATTTCCTACATTCCCTTCTCCTTATTCTCGTCTTATTCTCGTCTTATTCTTTTTATTCTCCATCTCCTTCTCCTTATTCTCCGTCTTATTCTTCTTATTCTCCGTCTCCTTCTCCTTATTCTCCGTCTTATTTTCTTATTCTCCGTCTCCTTCTCCTTATTCTCCGTCTCCTTCTCCTTATTCTCCGTCTCCTTCCTTCTCTGTCTCCTTCTCCTTATGCCTAAACTGCTGCTGCTACTACTACTTCCTACTGCTGCTGCTGCTCTACTTCCTACTGCTGCTGTTCTACTTCCTACTGCTGCTGCTGCTCTACTTTCTACTGTTGCTGTTGCTATTTCTTATTCCTTCTTCTTCTACTTCTATTCCTCTCTCCCAAACTCTCATTCGCTTCCTCTAAAATCACACACACACATCCATATATATATATATATATATATATATATATATATATATATATATATATATATATATATATATATAAACTCACAAACACATATACCCATCTACATATATATATAGACACTCACACACTCTCTCATATCTATATATATAAATACATACACACACATATCTATATATATATGATACATACACACACACACACATATAGAAATATATATATACACATATATATATTTCTCTCTAAAAAGGAAAAATCCCTAGTAAATCCTTAAACTAGGTTTTTGGAAAACCTATAAAAGCTATGGTCATTAAGTAGAGAATGGTCTCCTCCACATTTATTGTGAAGGAATAAATGCAAGAGAGAAAATTTATGGGGGTTAATGAGCATACCTAGAATTGGTTTCCTTGAGGAAGAAGAAGCTTCAAAAGAAAGAATGAAATGAAGAGAGAGAGAGTTTACTTTGGAGTGAAGTAAAGGGAGGGGGTTTGCCTATACATGGCCGGCCAGGGGGGTCTTAATGGGTTTGGGTGGAGACCCATTAGGCCTCCAAACCCATTAGACTTGGTTTGGTTTAACTCCAAATTGACTAATTAAGCCTCTAAATGTCTAGTTAAGCCATGGAAGTATTGATTTATGATTTCTAGCCTAGTTAGGATGGCATGCGGGCCAAGCCCAGCTAGTATGTGGGTCCCACTAGTGTCCAGACTACCCGGGTCTCCAACTTAAGTCCAAATTGGATAAAATTCAAACTAAATCAACCAATTCCCTAAAATCCTATAAAATCAAATAAAATTCCCAAAATTTTAAAACTTGGAAAATAACGAAAATGCCCCTAATTCGAAAACTGGGGATGACAACTAGCATGATGTCAACAAAAGAAGAAGCAGACAAAAAATAAGAAATAAGACAATTGATAATCAAGGAATACACATCGGTCGAATCGAGTCTCATTATAATTTGTTCTTGTCTCTCTTTTTTTATCTTGGATTATTGTAATTTTTTGTTTTTTAAAATGTATTAATTTTATTGTGTATTTTTTCTATTTTTTTAATATCAATTGTCTTTTTTATCTTGAATTTTTGTAATTTTTTATTATTTTAAATGTATTAATTTTATCTTATATTTTTCTATTTTTTAATATCTTTTACAAATATTAAATGTAAATACAACTTGAGACTTGAGAGATTGGAGATAGCCAAACATATCTATGCAAGAATAGAAGTCGACACTGCTGATCTACGTGCCGACGTGTTCGACGTGGAAGCTATGATAGCAACATGATTAATCCGAAGTCTCTGGAACATGAGCTTTTATTTTCTAAAGCAATCCATCCTGTGTACGTGAGTGATACGATTTTTATTTTCTAAAGCAATTAGTTTAATATGCTCTCAAAGTTAATTAATTTGATTGGGGGGAAGTCGACGTGCGGAAAGAATGGATAATGCATTGTATTCCTCCCCAATTCAATTCCCAAGTTAATTACCCCTCATCTTGATTAAACAATTTTTTTATAGTTTCCGAACAAAAAACCAAGCACAAGAAACACTATTTTAGATAAATCTCTCTACAAGCTATGTTGAACAAATATGGAGACGGATACAAATACCTGATACGACAAAGAGGGTAGAAATACATTTATTTTTTATGTCTTTTGGATTCATCTAAAGATTTTTATACTGTAATGTGTTTTTTCATATTGATACCAAAATACTACTTTCTTTTGGTAGTAACATTTTAGTTCTGTCATGCTCTGCGACAGTTATATTTGTCTTAAAGTTGTAAAAACACTACTTTTATGGAGAAAGAATGAAGTCGTACACATTTATCTTGGGATGATGTAGGAAAGAGAACATTACTTGATTCCGAAATTAATTCAGTTATAGCAGATAGATCGTCCCACTATTTTAGTCGATATATTCAATAAGCATTAAAGAGTTATTTAGCATTAGTTAGGAAAATCAAGAATTAGTTAAAGACGAGGTTCTAGATGTTTCCAAAAAAATTAGGAGTTTAGTTTTGAACTTATTTTAACTAAGGATCTAACACCCATATGTCTTGCTTCTAGGGGACACCATTGGATTGAGGCAAGTACATACTCCATCGCTTTACTTTACAATATTGCATTCCATATATAATTGTGCACATTTAATCACGTGTCTTGTTCATCGTGTCGTGTTGGGAGGGAGGACACTATTATGTCATGTAGTCTACCTAGCCTTCGTAACTGGTAGCATCGTTGTGAGACGTGTCGTATGTCTATTACATGCGTGACTAGTAGCATATCATATATGACTTATGGATGTATTATGTAGTTTGAGGATGTTGCATTTATCATTTATCAGATTTGTCCATATCTATTGTAAAAAGACATGTAATAACCAATAAAAAGTTGTGGTGATTGGTAGTGTGAATGCACGATTATAGACTAGCTATGATGAGTGTGTTCAGATATTGATATATTTGAGACATACAAGGTTTAGACAGCTAACTAATGTTGTTCACAACAGTGTAGGCTGGACGTATCCTGATTCATATCCAATTATTTGGGGGCGGATCGTGACACGTTTTTACTTGTGGCACAGTTATTTGTGGATTTATTAAACGGACATCCCTTACTTTGAATATACTTTTTCTTCTCTTTATCTTGTAAGAATGGTTAGTGTAATAACCCTTTAACGTAAAACATAAAAACATATGGGAGCTCTATGTAATAAATATAAAACATAGAGAAGATTAGTGTAATTATATCCAAAATAAGGAAGGTTTGCTTTTTTAGTAAACCGAAAACTAAAAGGTCACGTTTGGTTTGCGGAATTGGAGCATTGGGAAAAGAAAGTGATTCATTCCCTTTGTTTGGATGTCAAAGGAAATGAGAAGGAAAGGAATTTGGTTCCTAAGAGAAAGAAAAATATGGGGGGAAGTGATTTCTTCCACCAATCCAATTATTCTCTTTTTTTTTTTCTCTAAGGTTTCACTTTTTCTCCCAAACGACTGATGATAGAAAACATAGACAAATTGGAGGCAGACACAGTTGCAGAACAAAGGGTTATCAAAGTGAATAGAAAATGTATGAACCCGGTGTCCGTAACGTATCCTTATGTGTCCGTACCATCAGGGGCGGAGCATAAGGTGGGCTCTCCCAGGCTGTAGCCCGGGCTTGAAAGATAAACACTGGATGTACCAATAAAAGTCACATGTAAACCATAGCTCAATTGGTTGAGTCAGTAGCTGTTTACACAGGTTTTTTGGGGGTCGATTCCTAAGGTTGTTGTTTCAGTTTCTTTTTTTCTTTCTTTTGAAGCCAATTTTGTATTTTTTTTTTTTTTTTTTGGAAGCAAGCTATCACATGATTTTATTTAGTCCCCTTTAATATTTTTTTCTGCCTCCGCCCTTGCGTACCATGCAACATAGCCTGTACGCAACTCTTCAATATTGTGTTTCTTAAACAGTATCAAGTAGTCAACAACCAAGTGAGCCGATAAAAATAAAGGTGATTATTTTCGGAGGAGTAGAATATAGAAAACAAATTGAATTATCAATGATAGTCGATGCACATCTTGTTCAGTCATGATTTGTGTCACTTCCTGATCAAACATTTCGGACACAAACTGAACAATATTGCAACAATCAATCAATGAATCTAATTATTCACCATGCATGCATGCACCAGCGCCCTTTGTTTCCCGCACAGCCCTCCCCACAGCCTTCCGAACTCCTCCACCACCTCCCCCACCACCCCGACCTTCCCCTTCCTGACCAACATCCTCACCAGCACCTCCAGCTTCCCGTAAAACCTCCCTCCCCCGACCACCTTCGCCAGCACCTCCCCCTTCGCCGCCTCGTCCGCCCCCTCCGTGCTCTCCTCCAGCACGGCCTGCGCCGCTCTGGCGAACCTCCTCACGTCCTCCGCAGCCGCAGCGAGCGCTCCGTCGCACGCTGCGGCGTCGAGCAGCGCGGCCGCGTAGCCGGTGGCCGCCTTGCGGTGGGTCGGGGCGGCGAGCCTGGCGGCGGGGTGCAGTGGGGAGGGGCGTGCGGGGAGGATGGGTTTCGGCGCGAGCGAGGACGAGTCGGGCTTGGTGGAGAGGTTGGCGAAGGGAGGCGGGGGTGACGCGTGGGAGGAGGGCGATGGTGGCGGTTTCGGGAGGTGGAGTGGGTTGGCCGGGGAGAGGAACTGTTTGGGCCTGAGGGAGGAGACCGTGGGGTGGGTGGTGGTGGACACGGCGTCCATTGGTGAGGGGATGGAGGCCGGCCGCCGGAGAGGAAGGGGAGGGATAGAGAAGCGTTGGAAGGACTCTTATTGGCCACGAGAGTTTTGGAACAATGCACATACGTAAATCTATTGGCAAAGGTTGGAGAAATTATTCAGTGGGCTAGACTTACCAATGGCAGTGATAAATAGTAAGACCGTCCAATGTTATAATTGGTGTATGGTTAATTTTTTTTCCTCCTAATTTACTGCAAGTTCGATCCATTGAATAATTTCTCGAGAGATTGAATATTTGGTTTGAGAAATCAAGTTTTTGGAAAGAAAAAAAAAACTACAAATTTCTTATATTTATATAACAAAAAAAATTTAGCAGGAAACTCATTCATTTTCTATCTATGTTTAGATGGCAAAAAAATAACAAGATAAAATTGATTTTTCTATCCGCTCAAAGGATTTATTTTTCCATTCTAAATATTCTTTTTTTTCTTACAATTTTTTACGTCGAAAATAAAAATTTATAGAAGTTTAAATTTTCCGAATGGAAGAACCAGAAAAAAAAAAAAATTGCTTTCCTTTCCTTTCTATTGAATTCTTCCTCTTTGCTGACCTGTCTTCAAGGTGTCCATGATTGGGTGAAGATATAGTCATGGTTTAAAACTTTGTCAATGTTGTAATTCATTGTAATTCATCTCATCATGGTGACTCTTCACCTTTGTAACTCCCAAGTGACTTTTCACTTTGTAACTCCCAACCTCTCTCTTCCTATATAAAGAGAGGTTGGGATGGCTTGTAGAAGGATATTGACATATATTGATACCATTTGAGAGGTTGAGCTAATTGTCCACAACACGTTATCAGCACTAATTTTTAAACAAAAATCGTTTTTTCAAAACCGTTGTTTTTATTTACGATTGTTTGTTGTTGCTTATACAAACCAAATCCATATAAACCTGTCGTTTTATATGTTGACTGATCAAGATTTTTTCTCCTGTTGTAGAAAAATGTCGATCAAGATTGATTTTCCCATCCTTGAAGCCTCTGGCAAGAACTACTTGGACTGGACGCAAGACATCCAGAACCATCTAGATGCGCAGGGCCTCTTGGACGTCATCTATAACGAGGAAGAGCGTGAAGTGGAAGTCACTCGCTCAATGAACGCCAAAGCGATGATTCTATTCCGTAGGCATTTATCTGACGCTATGAAGTCGGAGTTCATTGAAATATCCTCGCCGAAGACGCTATGGGACTCTTTGAAAGAGCGCTTCGACCACCAGAAGACCATATGGCTACCTGAAGCACGCCATGACTGGTTGAACCTGCGCTTCCAAGACTTCAAAAGTGTAACTGATTACAACAATGAAGTCTGCAGGATTCGATCACTTCTCCAATACTGCGGTGAGATATTAACCGACAGTGAGCTATTGGAGAAAACATACACCACATTTCCTTCCACTGACAACTTGCTCCAGAAGCAATACCGTCAGTCTAAGTTCACCAAGTTTCCTGAGCTCATCACCCAGCTTTTACTAGACGAGAAGAACAGTCTCATTTTAATGAGAAACAATAATTCTCGTCCTGCTGGAACAAAGGCAATTCCAATGCCTGATGCAAACGCTCTCCGTGGACCAAATCCACGATGGAAACGAGACAAGGGCCAGTCGTCCCAGCCAAGGAACAGAGGCGAGTTTAAGTCTCGCCATCCAAAGCGAGGTTCTAACAAGAACCAAGGACCTTTGACTCCTAGGCAGTCTCATGGTAAGAACCAACGGGCCAGTCGTCCCAAAGCGAGAGTGGAAGGCCAAGCGCCTACTCTCTGCTACAAATGTGGTGCTTATGGTCATATGCAACGGACTTGCAGGACGACCCCCCAAGAAGTTAATAACTATCACAAGGGGCGCCGGGCCGAAGCAAATTTGGTCAACGAATGCGAAAATCTAAATCTTGAGACCCCTGATTTTGTAGCAGAAATGGAAGAATAAATCTTCATTTTCTATCTATGTTTGATTTAAGTCATGAAACTTTTGGTGGTTTGTATTTTCTGTTTTCTCGATAAAATTAAAGTTCTATTTCGAGCACTTTCCTCAAACGTGTGACAAACTTTAATTTTTTTTTACTTATAGGCATGGACCACAGGGCAGTGGATTGTCTGGTTGATAGTGGAACGACTCATACTATCTTGAGAGATAAATCATACTTTATCTCCTATACGCCTAAAGTAACCTCAGTGACAACCATTTCGGGACCCTCAACCCTTGTTCAAGGTTTTGGCAAAGCCCGTTTTTCGTTGTCCAATGGTACTCCCGTTGAAGTATCAGAGGCCTTATATTCTCCAAGGTCCAGTCGTACCTTACTGAGTTTTAAGGATATTCGAGGAAAACGGATTTCATGTTGAAACTGCTCGAGAACATGGCTTCGAGTATCTTTTCATTACCTCCACTCAGTACGGCCAAAAGCGTATCTTGGAGAAGTTGAAATGTCTTTCAAGTGGTTTGTATCTCACTACGATACAACACATCGAGAGTAATCTCATCATTCGCCGAGCGCCAGTTGATGAGAGAACTTTTATGCTATGGCATGACCGGCTGGGTCATCCGGGTCAAAATACGATGCTTCGCACTATGAATGCATCACATGGGCATCCTCTTGGAGGAAAGAATTTTGTTATAAATCCGAAAAGCCTATGCCAAGCTTGCTCGATTGGGAAGACGAATCTCAAGCCACTCCATGTGAAACCTACGAGATTGGTTTCCCAATTCCTTGAGAGAATTCATGGAGATATTTGTGGACCAATCCAACCAACATGCGGACCATTTAAATACTTCATGGTTTTGGTTGATGCATCGACTAGATGGTCACACGTAGTGTTGTTGTCCACCCGAAATGCAGCGTTTCCTAAACTCCTTGCCCAGATCATTAAGTTAAGGGCTCACCATCCGGATTATCCGATAAAGTCTATTAGACTTGATAATGCCGCGGAGTTTACATCGAAGACTTTCGATGATTATTGCATGACTTTGGGAATAAATCTTGAACATCATGTTGCTTATGTTCATACCCAAAACGGCCTAGCGGAAGCTTTTATAAAGCGACTGCAAGTGATAGCGAGGACCTTGGTTATGCGCACCAAACTCCCACTATCTGCATGGGGCTATGCAATTTTGCACGCTGCAAATTTGGTGCGTCTGAGGCCCATGGCCACCCAACCACTTTCCGCGTACCAGCTGGTTACTGGATGTGAGCCTGATATCTCATATTTACGCGTGTTTGGGTGCCTAGTCAATGTTCCAATTGAGCCGATAAGGCGTTCAAAATTTGGACCTCAGAAACGACGGAGAATATATGTCGGTTATAACTCCCCGTCCATCATTCGCTATTTAGAGCCCTTGACAGGCGATCTCTTTACCGCGAGACACGCGGATTGTGACTTTGATGAGGCAATCTTCCCGTCGTTAGGGGGAGAAATGCACGCTAACGTTGATGAGGAACGACGTGAATTAGCGTGGCATGTGCCCGCTTTTGCTCATCATGATCCCCCCTCTGCACATAGTGATAAGGAAGTGCAGAGGATTCTAGGTCTGCAAGATATTGCAAATCAAATGCCAGACGCATTTAGCGACCTAGCAAAAGTCACGAGATCAATTATACCTGCTGCAAATGTGCCTGCAAGGATAGACGTCCCTGAGAGACGCCATGTTCCTGTGAAACATGTTGCTCCGGTCGAACCCGCCGAGCAAAGGACGCTGCCATCGGTCGTCCAGTCCGCCGCTATTCCCAAGAAGAAGGGAAGACCGGTTGGTTCCAAAGATGTTCTGTCCCGGAAGCGGAGAAATCTTGTTAAAAGCGTTTTGCCACATGAGATCATTAAGGATCACGGCGATGTATTAGAAGAGCGCGTTCCAGATGAAACGCCTATTCCTAATCATGCCGATAACCTCGAAATATCCGTCGAGTATGCTAGCTTAGACGATATTTTGAAGCGAAACGAAACTGTCATCGATGATGTGTTCATATACTTAGTGGCCACTGACATTATGAACAATGATGACATGGAACCTCGTAGTGTTGCCGAGTGTCAACGACGAACGGAATGGTCACAATGGAAACAAGCAATCCAGGCTGAACTAGACTCCTTAGCGAAAAGAAGCGTGTTTGGACCTGTTGCTCCAACACCACCCAATGTTAAACCAGTTGGTCACAAATGGGTTTTCCTAAGGAAGCGTAATGAGAGAAATGAGATTGTGCGATACAAGGCTCGCCTTGTGGCGCAAGGCTTCTCACAACGCCCTGGAATTGATTACGATGAGACGTATTCTCCCGTAATGGACATCATAACGTTCCGCTACTTAATCAGTTTAGTAGTTTTCGAAAAACTGAATATGTAGCTCATGGATGTGGTCACAGCCTATCTCTACGGGGACCTAGACACAGAGATATATATGAAAGTCCCTGAAGGACTAAAGATGCCTGAATCAAGTAGTTCCCGACCACGGAACGCGTTCTCGATTAGACTGAGGCGTTCGCTATATGGATTGAAACAATCCGGGCGAATGTGGTATAACCGCCTAAGCGAATACTTGATTGGTTTGGGATACGTTAATAACGAACTTTGCCCATGCGTGTTCATAAAGAAATCTACTTCAGGATACGCAATCATCGCGGTCTATGTAGATGACATGAATCTCATAGGAACCGAAAAAGACTTGTCAGAAACTGCTGATATCCTGAAGAAGGAATTCGAGATGAAGGATCTTGGGAAGACACGGTTTTGCCTTGGCCTGCAGATCGAGCACCGTAAAGATGGAATTCTTGTCCATCAAGCGAACTACACCCAAAAGGTGTTGAGACGCTTTAGTCATTTTGACGTTAAGCCGTCCGCTACTCCCATGATCGTCCGCTCTCTAGACATTACTAAGGACCCATTTCGTCCAAAGGATGACGACGAAGAGATATTGAGTCCTGAGTGCTCTTATCTAGGTGCAATAGGCGCTTTATTGTACTTGGCCCAATGTACTAGACCGGACATCTCGTTTGCTGTGAATTGTCTAGCTCGACACAGCACCGCGCCAACACGCCGCCATTGGAATGGCATAAAAGACATTTTCCGCTACCTTAAGGGTACTACGGACTTGGGCTTGTTCTATCCCTACGCAGTTTTGAGTGAGTCCAACGCTCTTGGCACTCGAAGCAACGCGACCCTTGTTGGCTACGCCGATGCGGGATACTTATCTGATCCGCACAAGGGGCGTTCCCAATCTGGTTATGTCTTTACCATTGGGAACACGGCGATTTCTTGGAGGTCTCGCAAACAGACCTTAGTGGCTACTTCAACGAACCACTCTGAGCTACTCGCGCTTTATGAGGCGACTAGAGAGTGTGTATGGCTTCGAGCTATTATTGGCCATATTCGAAGTACATGTGATCTTCCATATGACCCAGATGAACCTGTTGTCGTCTATGAGGACAATACCGCTGTTATTGATCAAGCGAAACATGGTTACATCAAAGGGGATGCTACCAAGCACATATCGCCCAAGTTGTTCTTTACACATGAACAACAAGCGCTTCAGAAGATTGAAGTGCAACACATTGGATCGGAGAATAACCGTGCAGACTTGTTCACCAAGTCACTGCCAAAACACTCGTTCCAGAAACATGTCAGAGCGATTGGACTTAGGAAGCTTTCAGAGCTAGCCTAAGTGAAACATGTTTCCCGCACCCTGTTGTGTGCATGTGAGGGGGAGCGCCCCAACGAGCGCCCCCAAATGCCCTGTTGTGCGTATATCCCGTGCCCTGTCGAGTGCGAGTGAAAAGGGGAGCATCCTGATGTATGCTTGTGTACTCTTTTTCCCTTAGACCAAGTTTTTTCCCATTGGGTTTTCCTTGGCAAGGTTTTTAACGAGACACATTTCAAATCTCTTATTCACTAAGGACTATTGTGATCAGGGGGAGTATCCAGTGTATACCTCTAAACTATCGTGTACTCTTTTGTCCTTCGATCAGCGGTTTTTCCCACTGGGTTTTCCCTGACAAGGTTTTGACGAGGCACCTTTGCAATGGTTAAGTTTACCCCATCACACTGACCTGTGTGTACTCTTTTGTCCTTCGACCAAAGTTTTTTTTCCACTGGGTTTTCTTTGGCAAGGTTTTAACGAGGCACAAATAGGTGGTCATTTTTGAATCTGCAAGCTACAGACCGACAAAGAAGCTCAGAGGTGTTTACAAGCAGAGTTTGTGAAGAGCCAAGGGGGAGTGTTGTAATTCATTGTAATTCATCTCATCATGGTGACTCTTCACCTTTGTAACTCCCAAGTGACTTTTCACTTTGTAACTCCCAACCTCTCTCTTCCTATATAAAGAGAGGTTGGGATGGCTTGTAGAAGGATATTGACATATATTGATACCATTTGAGAGGTTGAGCTAATTGTCCACAACAGTCAAGAAGATATGCATTGCAAGACTTGTAAGTTAGCTCGAAATGTCACACTTGATTCAAGTCAAATTATATCGACCTCGTGATAATAACCTATTATAAGAATAATCAAGAAAATTATAACATTTATATAGAAATGCAAGAAAAAAAAAACAAAGAGAGTGGGGAGCTGATGCAACTGCTCCAGTCGACGTTGTTTCGACAGCATCATAAACCCCAAAATGTGAAGTTAAAAAAAAACACATTTACAGGTCCTATGATTCAATGGTTACATCAAATCAAAAAGCCACTGCATGGCATGGCGGCTTATTTATTTTGGACAATTCTGAGTAGACAGATTACAATAACTTTGAGTGACCATTTTGGTCACTGAGAAGAGACGTAAGATCTTGGTTGGATGACAGAATATTAGTGGATTAAGCCACGGGATGTATTATTTTTTTCATTTATAAAAAATTGTAGGAGTGGGCCCAAAAAAGATGCAATACCACAAAGTTCCGCCGCTAATGTTGGTATGTATACATGACATGATTACCAAAATATAACAACTTAATTCGACTTTGTTACGTAATGTCGGACATCTAAAAAAATATGGTACAATTATCAATATAATAACCTAACAACTGATCAATCAACTAAACGCATATAAGGGACTGTTTGAATGCTTGTAACTCCTCAAAAGTGTGAAAGTGGCACTTTCAACTGCATTTCCAACGTGTAACAATTTCCAAAATGTGTTTGGATACGTTGGTTTTTTTCCTCCGTAAGTGAAGAGTTTCCAAAAATATGGACTTTTAATGTTTGGATCGTTAGGTCTTTTTCACCGCAAGTGAAGAGTGTCACCGCTGCCTCCCAACCTCAACTCCCACCTTCACTACCGCCTCTCGACCTCCAGGACGATCCCGTAGGCCTTGCCGACAACGAAGCCGGTGGTGTGGTTGGCGTCGTCGTGCTCCATGTCGAAGGTGCGGATGGCGGTGACCTTCAAACAAATGTTTGTTGATTTCATGAGTATATTTCATGTCATATGTTTGTTGTTGATTTACCACTTCTAATGGCATAATAACCTTGTTATGATACATCTCTTTGGAAATCCTTGCTGAATAGTTCTCATAGTTCTAGTTTTTTTTTTTTTTTGAAAACAGGGTATTCATTAGTGAATGTCAAAGAGTTACAGAGAGCATATCATGGTTTACATGAGATCCAATACAAGAAGGAATCTCTTCATACCAATTACTGATATTAGAGATGTTGAACAAAGGAGCATTAGAAGCTAAGATATGAGCACATTGATTTACACTCCTGGAGCAATAGGAAAATGAAAGGTTAGAGTCCAATTTGAGCATTGATCTCGCATCTTCAATAGTTTGACGTGCTTTCCACAGAGGTATAGTTACTGAAGTATTGATGGAGTCGATGAGAGGTTGGCAATCTCCTTCAATGATGATTCTGTGACTTTGATAATAACCACGAATCTCCATAGCAAGACGAACACCCAGTGCCTCAGCTTCAATTGGCGACCCTCCCTCCTCTGTTTTTGAAATTGCTACAATGAAACTTCCTTTAGCATTGCGAAGAACAGCTCCTGCAGCCATCTTTTCATCCAGATAAGCACCATCAAAATTGATTTTCAATACAGATTCAGAAGGTGGAATCCAGTGAAGATTGAGAGGAGCCTTTGAAGTTGAGTTAGCAGTAAAGAATAAGCATCTATTAGTGGCCTCGAACTTCTCCTTCATAATGGTTGCTGTATCATGGATTCTTCTAATGTTGATCGGTTGTTGCTTGAAAATGTAATTGTTCCTTGCTTTCCATATATGCCACATTATGTAGAAGCACCTTGAGATTTTATTGTGATCTCCCTCCTTCAACAGGTTAGTAATGATTGTTGAGATTGTACTACCTCCATGAATTAGAGGTAGTAAATCCGGAAGATGATTCCAAATTGTACCTGTTGTTTGACAGAAAAGAAAAAGATGGTTAGTTGTTTCAGGTTGTACCTTGCAGATTTGGCAGGTTGCTTCTATATGGTTGAGTCGATGATGAATGTTGTCGTTTTTAGGTAATGGGTTTGTGAGAACACGCCAAATAAAGAGCACTACATTTGGACTAATAGATTTCAAAGACCACAATTTGCGCCATTCAGTAAAGTTGTCTGCTTCCCGATTGTTGACATTTGAAAGAAGTTTTTCATGTATAGCTCGATAGGCTGACTTAAGTTTCCCATCAGAAGTGTGTTTCCAGATAAGCTTATCATCAGTACAATTTGGAGAAATGTGAATTCTCAGTATAGCAGAAGCCTTATTCGAAGGAAATAACATATGAACCAAAATTTTCTTCCAAGTATGGGTAGTACTATTAATGAGATCTGAAACTTTAGTCACCCAGTGATCACTGAAGACAAAACCTTGCACTCTATGATTGGGAATAGAAGGTACCCAAGGATCTTGCCATATATCAACTTGAGACCCATCACCAATAGACCAGATCACATTATCAATCAAGAATTCTCTTATTTGCAATATACTGTTCCATGTACATGAAGAAGTTCTCAAGGGAGTAGCAGTCCAGAAAGAAGTATTGTGAAGGTATTTGCTTTGAAGTAATGAAGCCCAAGTAGTGTTCTTTTCAGTAAGAAATCTCCAAGCAAATTTGAGAACAAGGGAAAGATTTGATATGTGAGGATCTCTGATTCCTAACCCGCCTTGAAATTTAGGCTTTGTGAACTTATGCCAAGCTGTGAAATGCAATTTCTTCTTCTCAATAGAGTTCCACCAGAAATTACGCTGATTTTTGACAAGGTTGTTAGTAACCTTCTTAGGAATTAGATAGGATGAAAAGTAGTAAGTTGGGATGGAGGAGAGTGTGGACTTAATGAGGATTGTTCTCCCGGCATGAGAGAGGCTTTTCCTGTGCCAGCCTTTGAGTTTAGAAGCACTCAAATGAAGCAGAGATGAGAAAGTAGTAATCCTCTTCTTGGATTGGAGAATGTGATGGCCAAGATATTTGTCATTTAATTGCATAGATTGGACTCCCAAGATATGGATATATAATTCTCTCATGATCAAATCAATTTTTTTTGAGATGAAAACAGAGGATTTATCAAAGTTTATTCTCTGTCCAGACCAACTTTCGAAAGTTTTGAGGATGATTTTGACCTGTGAAAATTTATGGAGAGAACTCTTCCCAAAAAAGAGGAGATCATCTGCAAAAGCAAGATGGGAATAGAGTGTGGTGGAATTTCGAAGAGTAATGCTTTCATACAAATTGTTCCTAACCATGATATTTATGAGAGTGGAAAGGATTTCCATGCATAAGATGAATAAATATGGTGAGAGAGGACATCATTGTTGAAGTCCTCTAGTAGGGGAGAAAATGGTCGAAGGCTCACCATTAATCAAAATTGAGAAAGAAGAAGTGGTAATACATTGCATAATCAGGTGATTTGATGTACCAGTGATCCCAAAACCCGATAGAACTTGACTGATAAAACCCCATTCGAGCCTATCATAAGCTTTTGACATATCAACCTTTAAAACAAATGAACTGTTGGTAGGAGAGGAATGAGATATAGAATGGAATAGCTCATGAGCAATTGCAACATTATCTCCAATATGACGACCGGGTACAAAAGCATTTTGTTGTGGGCTAATCAAACGATGAAGGTTTGGTGTCAATCTGTTTGTGAGGATTTTTGAAATAACTTTGTAAATGACATTACAAAGAGATATTGGCCTGAAGTCCACAGGTTTTGTTAGATGAGCAATTTTTGGAATAAGAGCATGTTGATGTTTTATTCTATGTGTTGTGTGTGTTCACAACATTCTATTGTTAAAAGATAGTCCCACATCGGAAAATCACACCAATATGTATCTCTATATATTACTTATGAAGGAATAGAGAGATGCACACGGGTTGAGGCCCAATGGAGGGTGCCATGTGGGGGGATTTTACATAGAGGTGAGAATAAGAAACCAACTTTTGGCCAAAATAAAAATAGATTTGAGCTAAGCCCCGAAGGGGCTTAGCGACTCGGACTCGGACTCGGACTCGGACTCGGGCTCGGACTCGGACTTGGGCTTGGGCTTGGGCTAATGGGCTTTTGAGGCTTATTGTGGCTTTTTGTGGCTTTTTGCACTTAGCACGACAGCTCGTCGCAAGGCGCATTGTGCGCTTTAGTTGCGCTCGTGCGCGAGCCTCTGCGCGGCCCTGCGTGGCGTGCGAGGCGTACGGAGCGTACGGAGCGTACGGGTCGAGTGGGCCGTTCAAATTATGTAACGTCCGCGGGTCTTGTGGGCTCAGATCCGGATATGGCTCAGATCCAGAAAATCCGGATCTGGCATTAAACCTGAGCGTGCGTTCAGAATTTGAAAAGCCCACCTCATGCCTATAATATCAGCAGCATCTCCTCTCTCCAGGGTTACAGAAAATAATCAGAGAATTTCCAGAGAGAGAGAGAGAAGTGCTGCTGCTATTCCGAGGAGTCGTCGACATTTTTGGCTAGCGTTCTAAAGTTCTCTTCGAACTTGCTGGTTCCTGGAGGCTTGTCCGTAAGGCGGATATAGCTTTGAGCGCCGGTGATCTTTCACCCCAGCAGGCTTTCTTCTTCCTCTGTTGCCTTCGAGAATACCGTCGCTTCTCTTTAGAAGTTATACGGTTCTGTTGCCTTCGAGAAATATTACGAAATCTTTTTAGATTCCCGTAATACAACATCACCTTCTTTAAGGTGTTGTTGCTGGAAACATTGTCTTTACAATAGTTTCTGAATTCGTAGTTTTCCATCGATTGTTCGCCAAGGGACTAACAATTTCAAAGCTATATCGAAAAGATGGATAACTCACGTGCATCGCTCGTCAATACCGACTTTAACAAGTTGGAGAAATTCGACGGCGAACATTTCCAAATCTGGAAACGGAAAGTAACCTTAAACATTCAACTCGTGGAAGTTGATCACGTGCTGAATGAGGAAGAACCGATCGTTCCAACAACCGGAACCGCGGAAGTTATTGCAGCTGCTAAGTCCAAGCAGGCAAAATGGATTAGAGAAAACAGTATCTGTAAACTGTTGATTCTCAATAGCATGGAAGACTCTCTGGCAGAGTCCTATTCCAAGAAGAATTCTGCCAAAGAGATTTGGGACTCCTTGGGGAAATTGTACGAAGATGACGAGAATCGGTCCAAGATCTTCTTGGTTGAAAGATACCACAAGTGGACCTTCGAAGATGAGAAGGCTATGCTGCCCCAAGTAAAGGAGTTTCTGAAGCTGCGCCAAAAGTTAGATGACGAGAAGATGTCTCTTGTCGACAAGTTTGTCGTTGGAGGAATCGTCTCTAAACTTCCTGCGGGTTGGAGCAACTTCTATGCAAGGATGCACCGCAAGAAGCTGGACATATGTATGGAAGATCTCCTGCAAGAGATCCATGTTGAGGACGAGATGCGCTCTCAACAGAAGATGGATTCTCTGTCCAAACAACTGGCGAAAGCAAATCTGGTCCAAACCAGAGAATACAAGGGGAAGCAGGCGGCTTCTCCTCATAAGAAGCAGGACTTCACTAATCTGAAAGTGAAGAGTCCTTCATTCAAGAATCAGAAGTCCAAGTCCCATGTGACTTGTTATAAATGTGGCAAGAAGGGCCACTACAAAAGTGAATGCAAGGAACCAGAAAAAGGTGAGCCTAGTAAGGTTTCTTTGGTTACTAATCTGGTTGCAATGATAGCGCAGGTTACAAATGTGGAGGTTGACTCGGACTGGTGGATAGACACTAGTACGACATGTCATGTCTGCTCAGACAAGAAATGGTTCGACTCCTATGAGCCAACTTCCGAGAAAGTCATAATGGCAAACCAGGCACAAGCTGAAGTACTGGGGATTAGGACGGTGGAGCTGAAACTCACATCGGGGAACACTCTGACGCTTCAAGGAGTGAAGCATGTTCCTGCAATTGTTAAGAACCTGATCTCTGGGAGCCTGCTTTGTAATGCAGGCTTGAGGATGGACATCAATGCTGGCCAGATGGTGATGTCCAAGAAGGGTACATTCTTCGGAAAAGCTTTCCAGACTGAAGGAATATACAAAATTCAGCTTGTTGTAACCCAGAAAAATGATATTAATGCTATTTCTACTTTGAACTATTCTTTTGAGTTGTGGCATAATAGGCTAGGACATGTTCATTGTAAAAGAATTAACAAGATGTCTAGCCTAGGACTTATCTCCAAGTGTGGGGGTAAGGTAGAGAAATGTGAAGTGTGTGCTCAAACGAAGATCACAAGGAAACCATTTCACAGGGTCCATCGAAGCACAGATCTTCTAGAGTTGGTTCACTCAGATATCTGTGATTTCAAGCAATTCTCTACAAAAGTCGGGATGAAGTATTTTATTACTTTCATCGATGACTTCTCAAAGTATGCTTTTGTCTACCTGCTCAAGTCTAAAGACGAAGCATTCGAGAAGTTCAAGGAGTTCAGGGCCGAGGCTGAACGGCAAACTGGACAACAACTCAAAAGGCTAAGGAGTGATCGAGGCGGGGAGTATCGGTCTCATGATTTCTCATCATTCTGTAAAGAACATGGAATCATAAATGAGACGACGGCTCTGTACTCTCCTCAATCCAACGGAGTAGCAGAAAGGAAGAACAGAACGTTGACAGAGATGATGAACTCTATGCTGTTGACTGCGGGTCTTCCAAAGAGCTTCTGGGGAGAAGCTGCATTAACGGCTACTTTCATTCTCAATAGAGTACCGTATGCAACTTCGGACATAACACCTCATGAACTCTGGTTCAAAGTCAGACCTAACTTGAATATCATTCGAGTGTGGGGGTGTCTGGCTTACGTGAAGCTCCCAGATCTGAAGATTCAGAAGCTGGGGACTAGGACCACTAAGGCTATCTTCTTGGGTTATGCCGAGAAGAGTGATGCTCGAAGATTCCTTGATATAGAATCAAATTATATCATTAAATCTCGCGATGCTGAATATTTTGAAGACAAGTTTGCAAGGCACAAAAATATTGTTCTCGTGGATCTTCCGGAGAATGATGAGAGAGCAAAGCAGACAGAAGTCCTTAAAGAACCAGTAGTCCAAGAAGAAGCTATTGTCGAAGAGACACCAGTTGAACCAGAACTCGTTGAGCCGTCAACTAAGCGAGTAAGGAGGCCGAAAGACTTCGGAGATGACTTCGTCACTTATCATGTGGAAGCAGATCCGCTTACCTATGATGAAGCGATGAAGACCAGAGATGTTGTATTCTGGAAGGAGGCGATAGACAATGAGATTGACTCAATCACCTCCAATAATACATGGGTGTTAGTTGACCTGCCAGAAGGAGCAAGACCCATCGGATGCAAATGGATCTTCAAGAAGAAGATGAAAGCAGATGGAACCATCGACAAATTTAAGGCCAGGCTAGTGGCCAAAGGGTTTGCTCAGAAACAGGGGATCGACTATTTTGATACTTATGCTCCAGTAGCTCGGAAGACAACCATCAGATTGTTAATTGCTCTAGCAGCAATACACAAACTAGTGATACATCAGATGGATGTGAAAACGGCATTCCTTAATGGCGAGCTGACAGAAGAGATCTACATGCAACAACCAGAAGGTTTTGTCGTCAGAGGTCTGAAAGACAAAGTCTGCAAGTTGATGAAGTCTCTGTATGGTTTGAAACAAGCTCCCAAAATGTGGCACGAGAAGTTTGACAAAGTAATAAGGTCAAATGGCTACAAGGTCAGTAAAACAGACAAGTATGTCTATACTAAGTTTGCTGACGGAAGAGGAGTTATCGTTTGTCTATACGTTGACGACATGCTAATCCTAGGTACGGATTTAAGCTGTGTCACAGAGACAAAGAAATTTCTCTCGACCAAGTTCAGTATGAAGGACTTGGGGGATGCCGATGTTATCTTGGGGCTCAAGATCATCCGGACAGGCACGGGAATAGCACTGTCACATTCTCATTACATTGAGAAAATGCTCACTCAATATGGGTATCAAGATCTTTCTATAATTGATACACCGTACCGGAGTGATCAGAAGCTGGAGCCAAATTTGAGAGAAAGCGTCAAGCAATTGGAGTACGCCAGCGTCATCGGAAGCTTGATGTACGCTACTACTGCCACAAGGCCTGACATAGCTTTTGCGGTGGGAATGCTGAGTCGGTTCACTAGCAACCCAGGCGTTGAATACTGGAACGCTGTGAAGCGTGTTATGAGATATCTAAAAAAGACTCAGACATTTGCACTATACTACAGCGGAGATCCGTCAGTAGTGGAAGGCTTCAGTGATGCTAGCTAGTGTTCAGAGGTGGAGAGCGAGTATTCTACAGGTAGATTCATATTCGCCTTGGGCGGAGCTGCTATATCGTGGAAATCGAAGAAGCAGACAATGTTATCTCGCTCCTCCATGGAATCTGAATTCTTTGCATTTGATGCTGCTGCAGATGAAGCAGAGTGGCTTCGGGAGCTCATGTATGATCTTCCAGTAGTTGGAGCTCAGATACCGGCAATCCCGATATGCTGTGACAACCAGGCGGCAGCAGCAGTAGCATCAAATGAACTCTTTAACGGGAAGAAGAGGACTGTACGGTTAAAGCACAGAGCAGTGAACGATCTCATCAAACGAGGCGTCATTGCAGTGATCGATGTTCGGAGTCAGGAGAACCTGGCGGATCCGTTCACGAAAGGCCTCAAACGACAGCTGGTCGAGGACACAGCAAGGAAGATGGGTTTGAAGGCATTCTAATATTGTGTCATTATAATCCTATCAATAAATTTTATGTTATTGGTTCAAAGAGAAATCTACCAGATATCTAATTTTTTGATTCAAGGGAGGACTATTGACTGAAAAAATATTAGTTAACAGTGGGTACTTGTTCTGCGAAACATGGAAGGGTTTCGGACCCAGAACCACTGTTGTCTACTATGAATTTTCTACGGAAAATTGATCCTGTGGGAAGGATGGCATAATGCCTTAATGAGTTCTCAGACTGAGTAAAGGTCTGTTATGCTTTACAGGAAGCATGGTAGCACAGCACTACAAGGAGTGTGACTCCATGCTATGTGTGGCGGTGACTCCACCATGAGGTTCTCGAAAGAGGTAAATCCTCGGCTATGTTAGCCAAGTCACAGCGACGTAGCACCGCAAATAGGCAGTTGGCCTAATGCTGTATATTGAATTAAAGAGGGATGTAGTCAGCACTACAAAGAGAAGGTGTTCCTCATGTTACGGGTGGCACGACACCACAATGAGGTAAACCCGGCTAGGGATAAAGCCTCGGCCTTGCAAGCCATGTCATAGTGGCGTAACACAGCACAGAAGCGTAAGGCTTCATGCTGGGTAGTTTGGCACTACAAAGGGGCTAGACCTCATGCTACGGGTAGTATGACACTACGATGAGGTTCCCGGTGATTCGGGGTAAGGTCCTCGGCTTAAGGCCATGTCATAGCGGCGTAGCACCGCAAAGGAAGCGTTGGACGCTTCATGCCATGTCTCTTTAATAAAGAACTCACCTATAATGTATGGACACAGAAAAATAGGCCGTTTCTTGAAGGTAAATTTGTAGACGCCCAAAATACATACATTGAAATCCAGGCTAGCACAAGGCCTTTAATGTACAGCCAGAAGCACAGATAACTATATTATGTGAGTGGGAAAAAATTACAGTTGTGGTACAGAATTCAAGGCGTAGTCCATTCTTGTATCATACTGTTGTTCAACCCATGCAGGAAGATTCAAGTCGTCAGCGACATCTATCCTAATGTATAATGGACAGTTATTATGTGGAACGCTTAACTCATATATATAGAGATATGTGGGGGATTGTTGGTGTTTTATTCTATGTGTTGTGTGTGTTCACAACATTCTATTGTTAAAAGATAGTCCCACATCGGAAAATCACACCAATATGTATCTCTATATATTACTTATGAAGGAATAGAGAGATGCACATGGGTTGAAGCCCAATAGAGGGTGCCATGTGGGGGGATTTTACATAGAGGTGAGAATAAGAAACCAACTTTTGGCCAAAATGAAAATAGATTGGAGCTAAGCCCCGAAGGGGCTTAGCGACTCGGACTCGGACTCGGACTCTGTCACGCCCCAGAACCAGAATACTGAAGAACGGGGACGTGCACAGCCAACTACGTATAACGGAACGGCAACCATCCCGCTATACGGTCACGGCTGTCTAGCTATGTGAGGGTACGCTACAAACCATCAGTCTCTTAGGGTCAAATCAAACTATTGTCTCAATCTCAACAAGTAATGATAGTAACAAGATATCAGACCACCAAATATACAATTGTAAGGCGTCCCAAACATTACATATCCAGATGATCATGAAGCTAGTCGTACAAAATGTAAGGACTAGCAAGAGTTAAGTCATACATGATCAACCTCGAGTTGCCAATCATGATTACAGCCCGTAGGCAGACAGAAAGTAAAGTACATCGAGCTAACAAGTGCTCGTCGGCTAAATGCCTCAAAAGAATATCAGTTAACAATACAGTGGGAGAAACAAAAAGAGAAAACCCACTCGTTGCCCGGGTTTCGTCTAGTATTCACCATCGGGCTGGAAAGCAGGTAGATCCTTTGCTGCTGCTCCGGTATCTGGCCATACAAAACCAGCTGGGTCAGACCCCAGAAAGAGCAAGTACCACAAAGGAGGCCACAAAATAAGAACAAAAGTCAGCAATCAGCACAATAATATAATTACATAACAAGTGACAGCAATTTAAGAAAAAGGCATGATAGTTAGATATAAAAGACAAATCTTGTACAGAATCGATAAAAGACAGAACATATGGAAAGGCATGACAGGATGATATACGATGAGATGACCATGGGACTATTCAGATAGCCAGGTTACAACCCGTAAACCAAACAAGGACCGGGGTTGTAACCCTTCGTCTGAACGGAACTTGGTTTCTCCCACCATTTATCGGCAAGATAAAATACGCGAATTCAAGACTTGCAATTAAACATGATTAAGGTAAAGCACGAGTAATCATGTCATGTCATGACCTTGCACAGGATCAGGACAGGACAAGGGAGACTAGACTCCATCCAATCAATCACGGCCAAGCAAGTACTACGGCTTACTACTTTAACTAACTAGGGTTATCACAGACCTGATTACTAACAAGATGCAATGAGAATTCCAAGTCCGGTTACCTGTTTGTTACTACCTGAATGCTCCCAGCAAGAAAAAGAAAAGATAGCATGATATAGCAGACACACTGTAGTAAGATACATGTGTCCTAAGGTACCACGCTCGACGGCGGGCTGGAAGTGCGCTCATCTCGACGGATAGCAACAAATCCCATGTATATATATAAGGCCGGGACCAAAGGGGCAACAGGTAACTGGGAAATTTTCCATGAACTAATTGATCAATCTAGTCATTAACCTAGCCAGATTCAGTATGAATCCCTGACCGTGGGAACCAGGGAGTCACGTCCTAGACATGATGCAAGACAAGACGAGTGGATTGCACAAGCAAGCAAGCAGGAACACCCACGGTGTTAAGACAGGTCAAGCTAAGTTATCAAGTCATGTCAAGTCAGGAGTGCGCCGCCACGGGCCACTATCAAGTTATCAAGATAATTCATGTCAGGGTACTTGTCAGGAGTGCACCACGACGGGCCACTGTCATGTTATGCTAGTTCCTTGCCATACCGTGCCATGTACAATAGTCATTCCAACATATTAACTAAAATCAAGTTCATGACAAAAGGCGTAAGGATATAAAACGGGCATAAAATATCTAATAAAATATCAATATACAGGGCTATAGAAGAGCCAAGCTCAAGAAATAAACAAATTCATCATAGACAAGTGGGTTGTACAAGAGGGTCAGGGGTTGGGCTGCGCAGGGTATGCACTGCGCATGGAAGAGCTGCGTAAGAGTTGACTGTGCATAGTATGGACTGCGCAGGAGCAGATTGCGCATGAGCAGATTGCGCATGAGCATGAACTGCGCAGGAGCAGATTGCGCATGAGCAGACTGCACATGGGCATAAACTGCGCAGGAGCAGATTGTGCATGAGCAGACTGCGCATGGGCATGAACTGCGCAGGAGCAGATTGCGCATGAGCAGATTGCGCAGAGATCTATGCGCAGTCGGGTTGAGCGCAGTTCGCCAAGGGGCAAGCTGCGCGGTCGGCGCTGCACTAAAAAGCGCTGGCCGAGGGGGATGCGCAATCCAGTACTGCGCTAAAGAGCGCAGGCTGCAGGCTGCTACTCCAGGCCGAGAAGAACACCAAGAACACCAAAAATTCAAATTTTCATATCTTTGTCAAATCAAAGCCAAATCTAGATTTTCAAAGTTCTAACTTGAGTAAAATTGAATTCTCTTCCACATGGAAGCATCAAAATAAACTAATATCTAAGTTAAATAGATCAAAATCATGCAAATCCGAAAATAGTAAAAACCTAGATCTAAAACAATGGAAACTCCAAATCACAAAATGCCAAGTTCTAAAGTTAATCTCTATGGCCTAATCTAGCTAATGGACAAATAAAAGTGGTTCTCATGTGGTGGCAAAGTGCACTTGTCTAATGGGTTGGAGAGTTGTGTGGAGGAAGAAGAAGAAGAATTAATGGAGGAAAATAATGAGGAGAGAGGGTGTTAGGTGGGGATTTTAATGGGGGAGGATAAGTTGTGTTGAGGGTGGAGGTTAGCTAAGATGGTCCAAAGCATAATAAACCAAACCAATTTCTTCTCCTATCCAAATAAAACCAAGCTCCATTAATCAGAATTTATTCAGGAATGATAAATGACAATTAAACTACAATGCTAAGTATGAAATATACCACAACTTAACTGGTCAAGAAAAAAATGAAAAATACTGGTCAGAAATACGATCACGTATAAAATACGTATCACGAATTTCGGGGCACTACAGACTCGGACTCGGGCTCGGGCTCGAACTTGGGCTTGGGCTTGGGCTTGGGCTAATGGGCTTTTGAGGCTTATTGCGGCTTTTTGCGGCTTTTTTATGGCACTTTGCACTTAGCACGACAGCTCGTCGCAAGGCGCATTGTGCGCTTTAGTTGCGCTCGTGCGCGAGCCTCTGCGCGGCCCTGCGTGGCGTACGGAGCGTACGGAGCATACGGAGCGTACGGGACGTATGGGTCGAGCGGGTCGAGTGGGCCATTCAAATTATGTAACGTCCGCGGGTCTTGTGGGCTCAGATCCGGATATGGCTCAGATCCAGAAAATCCGGATCTGGCATTAAACCTGAGCGTGCGTTCAGAATTTGAAAAGCCCATCTCGTGCCTATAATATCAGCAGCATCTCCTCTCTCCAGGGTTACAGAAAATAATCAGAGAATTTCCAGAGAGAGAGAGAAGTGCTGCTGCTATTCCGAGGAGTCGTCGACATTTTTGGCCAGCGTTCTGAAGTTCTCTTCGAACTTGCTGGTTCCTGGAGGCTTGTCCGTAAGGCGGATATAGCTTTGAGCGCCGGTGATCTTTCACCCCAGCAGGCTTTCTTCTTCCTCTGTTGCCTTCGAGAATACTGTCGCTTCTCTTTAGAAGTTATACGGTTCTGTTGCCTTCGAGAAATATTACGAAATCTTTTTAGATTTCCGTAATACAACATCACCTTCTTTAAGGTGTTGTTGCTGGAAACATTGTCTTTACAATAGTTTTTAAATTCGTAGTTTTCCATAGATTGTTCGCCAAGGGACTAACAGAGCAATGTGGGTGTGATTAATATAAGGAGGCATTATACCAATTGTGAAATTTTTTTGAATAAATCTGGTTACCTCATTGCCAATAGTATCCCAACATTTTTGATAGAAATATGCTGGAAAACCATCAGGTCCAGGAGATTTAAATGAGCTCATGCTCTTGATAGTTGATCTGATCTTCTCTTCTTGTGGTACTGAGCATAACAGGTCATTATCAATTGAAGAAATTATAGGTAGCTCGGCTAAGATATGGTAAGGAACAGGATTACAGTCCACTGATTGGAAAATTCTACTGAAATGTTCTGTGAAAGCATGAGAAATATCAATATGATCTGTTGCAATCCCTCTATCCTCTGTGATAATACTGTTAATGTAATTCCTTTGCCTCCTTGCAATTGCTGAAAGATGGAAAAATTTGGTATTTTTATCACCTTCTTGAAGCCAAGATATATTGGATCATTGCTTCCAGTATAGCTCCTTTTGTAGTTGAAGTTTATTGAGAGTAAATTGTAGATGTCGCTCTTCAAAATAGGAACTGTCAGTAGGAGGTTGAGATTGTACCCGGAGTAAACATTTTTCTTGAATTTTGATGTCCTCATCCAGCTTGCCAAGTCTAGATTTTCCCCATCTATGTAACTTAGGAAGCAACATTCTCAGTTTGTATTGAACATCAGTTGAACTGATATTATTCCAGGAATTGGAAAGAACTTGTTGAAAATCATTTTCATATACCCACGCCACCTCAAATCTTGTTGGTGTATGTCTTCTTCTGATAGATACATTCGGTAACAGGAGTATCGGATTATGATCACTATTAAAGCAAGGAAGATGAAGTACGCCTGCATTGGGATGAAGAGATTGCCATTGGATATCAACCATGGCTCTGTCTAACCGTTCAGCCACATATTGTTGAGGTTTTCTTCGATTATTCCAAGTAAACGTAGGTCCATAATGTCTGATATCCATGGTTGCAGCCTGATGAAACCATTGAATGAAGCCTTTGTGGTGATTATAATTGAAATAATTGCCTCCATATTTGTCTTCAGCAGAGAGAATGCTATTACAGTCACCAATGCAAATCCAGGGGTCATATATGGTAGCAATAGTGTGCTCCATTTGTTTCCAAAAATCCTGTCTATCCCTTATCATTGGAGGGCCATAGATACATATGAGATGCCAAGGTTTATCATGACTCGGTGGGATAAGACTAGCATGAATATGATTAACAGATGAAGATTTGATATCAAGAGTAATGTCTAAATCCCAACAGAGAAGGAGTCCCCCAGAGAGACCATTCGATGAAATAGAGTAATACTTAGAATAACCCAGATTTTGAGCAATTGAATCAGCAGCTGTGGACGTACATCTAGTTTCAGCAAGGAACAAAATCTTTGGCCTAGATGCACGGAGGAATGATTTCAAAGTACGAATTGTAGGGTCATTCCTCAAACCCCTACAATTCTAAGATAGAATCATGGATTTCGAGGCTGTTGGAGGCCAGTCGCGCCTATTTTTTCATCAGTGGAAAGCAGTAGTTTCTTGGTTGGTCTGATCTCTGGGTTATCAATGTCATCATCAATACTGAGAGATCTTGATCTTTTGATAGTTGAGGTGTGAATAATTGATGAGGTAGAGTTGGTAGGATGTGAAGGAATCGTAGATGGTGGAATAGGAATGTCAGGAGTGAGAGATTTCAGCAAATTGGTGAAGGTAGTCGTAGTAGGAATGGTGGACATGATAGACGTATTGGAGATGGTAGCTTTTGAAGTAGATGAAGTAGGTTGGTGGGAGCTTGAATGTGATTCAGAAATGATATCAAAGAAAGATGACAGTGGGTTAGAAAAGGGAATATCGTTTGTGATAGCAGGTAAGAGTTCAGTAAGAGTTTGGATTGGATCAGGGACCACTTGTGAATTTGATGGATTAGTAGGAGATACTGAAAAACTCTTGCTCAATGTACTATCAATAGGTGTTATTTCCTGAATATTCAGTTGGTGGGTTGAAGATTGTTTGATGGTTAATTCTGGAGAGTGAGAAACGGTTAGCGAAATATCCGAAGGTGGTGGAGGCATGGTTAGTAACTGATTTGAAATCTGAGATGGTGGGAATGAGGAATTGGCAGCCGCCGTTACCGGAGGGTCGACGGTGATGTTAGTGAGGGAGGATTGTGAATGTGAAGAAATATTCTGATTGGGTATTGATGGTGGATCAATGGACATAGTTGTGATAATAGAAGGTGAAATAATGGGAAAGGGATCAGTATTAGATTGGATCAAAGTAGGGGTAGTTGGATCATTGATAGGAGAAGAGATAGAAGTAAAAGTCTGTTTTGATTTACCTCTTGTATTTGAGATAATCTTGAACTTATCCGCATGATTTGCACATATAGAGAGATCCAATCGCTTATCCAGTAGAAGTTGAAATTGAGCTTTCTGTTCCACACTCCAATTTTCATTCATCATACTCCCATATTCCTTGTGAGTCATTTTTTTATACCATGCCCTAGGCGACCACAAAATTGACAAAACTTTGGAAGTCTTTCATATTTCAGTATCACAGTACATTCCTTGTTATTTCCCATAGGTACTTTCAGTGATCGAAGTAGAGGCTTTGTGATGTCAATCTTGATTCTAACTCTTGCAAATAGTGTCCATTTGGAGGCATCCTCAATAGACGGGGATTGAATATCACCTATTCTCGCTGCAACAGAGGACACAAAATCGATGTTTAGCAGATTTACAGGAAGCCCGTGGAGTTGAACCCAGAAATCACTGGCAGAGAAAGTATAGGCACTGGGAAGCTTGTTAGGATAGCATCGTTCAATAATCAGCAGGTTCTTGTTGATTTTCCATGGCCCATTAGCTATAACATTCTCGAGATCTTCCTTTCTTTTGAATTTTGCAGAAAATGACCCCTCATAATACTCTGAAACTTTAACAGAGTCCTGCAGTTTCATAATTTTTGGAATAGTAGAAGAAATGATGTGTGTTGGATAGGATTTGTTGGTGAGGATTTTGAAGAAAAGGAATAATTGCCAATCATTCTGAGAATTGGTAAAGCGGATTTCCCGATTTCATCAGAATCAGGTTTTGAATTCATAAGCAGAGCAGCAAGTTTACCAATGATATCTTCGTAGGAAGGGTCTTGTGGAGAGGCCATGACAAGTATAGAGTAGGGGGATTCGTGAAGAGAAGGAGGTGGATGATAAGTGGGGAGATAGCAGACCTGCTATTAGGGGAGTGATGACAGTAGGGAAGCAGACCTGCTATGGAGAGGATGGGGAAGAGGAGAAGACAAGAGGGCAGTTGATAATCCCCATTCGTGAAGAAGGCGTGGGGAGTATAGTGTAATTATTTTATTTGCACCCTCATAGTTCTAGTTGATTGTGTGAGAAGGTGGGTAAGTAGTATACCATGCATGGGTTGTGGTGCCCACCCACAACACAGAAGTTTACTCCTTTTTTTCTGCCAAACAAAGTATGAAAATACTACTTCCAAGTTCAATTCTATGTTGGCTATCAAACAAAAGAACTATTCAAGATCCCACTTTCAGGGGTCAAAGAAGCCACAACCAAATATATTTTTGTAACTCGTAAACAGGCATAGGGTCGATTTGTCACTTTCACACTTACATTGACTTTCAGCCAGCCCTAACTGCAACTACTAAGAGGGTACTTGCATGCTTTGGCACAAGCTACCTTCTTGAAGAATTCTACTCTATATGGACCAAAAAGACTAAGGAGCCTCTCTCGTGTAGACAATCGATGGTGTCGCTGAAGTTTGATTGCGCTTTTGATCTCATCCAACTCCATGATAAGAGAATACTCTTATTGAACCACCACAGCGCATGCGTAACTTATTACGGGAATAAGCAGCAACTAATAGTGCGAATGTTCTGAGCCCCATTTACTGATCTTTCTTCTTTATTAGATACTTAACGGCTCTGTCTCAGGATCCCTCTCCTTTAGTGATGTCCAATCTTGAGATTCTGCAATATGTTGTCCACAATCAGAACACAGCAAAACACAAAATTATGCATCCATGCCTTGAAACTGAAAAAATGCAACAAATGGAAAAAAGAAAAAGAAACGTGGCTGCAAATTTTATTTTGACAATTTCGGATATATTTCATTTTGTTGAAAAATTGACAGGTTCCATGAAAAATTGATTGGAACGTGAACTAAAACAAATGTACATCCTGGATACCCCTTGTTGTGGGGATACTAATTCTGAGATGAAGATATTATAGACCAGCATTCCAAAGTTCAACTTAGGAAGAGTACGGAAAGAGGGAAGAAGACTGCTCGTGCTACCAAAATTCATTCGTAACGTCTTAGGCACAAGTTATGAGGCAAATTAAAACAAGATATAGGGCTTTGGTCAGATTTCGGCATGGGACAGGACATCAGCTTTTAGCTAAAGCAGATGGCTTATATCAACGATGAGCATTAGTTCCATTAACATTCATTGAATTCTGAGATAGCTATTACAGACCAGCATTCAGAAGTTCAAAACTAACCAAGAGTTTCAGAAAGAGGGAAGAAGACTACTTTTCTAACAAAATTCACTCATAATATATTAGGGACGAATTATGAGGCAAATTGAAACAAGATATAGGACTTTGGTCACATTTTTGCATGCAACACGACATCAGCTTTTAGCTACATCAGATGGCTTTTATCAACGATGAGCCCATTACCATGCATTCAAATTGTGTAGGTCTTAAATGCCACTTATACAGTTTAATAGGTTTCTTCTTTTTATTTTCAAACTTTCAGTTGTTTCTTGTTAAATGACAAACAGAAACTTTATTTATGACCAAATTCTCTTGCTACCAAGGGATTGTAGTTTGTAGTGGGTCAGATCCTTTGCTACCATAGGATGGTGATATGGTATCTTTGGTCTTACTTAAGAAGACAGATCTGCATAAAGAACAAAACTCACAGGTACAGGGAGCTTTAAATAATAAGGAACGAGGGTGCAAAGGATATGATATTAGAAGAAAAATTTGCTAAACAAACAATATTCGATAGAGGTTTTAATAATGAGGATACATGGGGTCTAATATTAAAATAGTGATCTCCTAAAGAAACAAAATTCAAAGGTGCAAAGGAGCTTGCAATGATGAAATTACTCTCTGCATGGATAAAGTGCATTGAGGCATAGGCTTGTAACATACAAGCCAAAAAACACATTTTACTCAGACCATCTTCTACAAATTGCGAGCACAAGGTTTGCCCATAAGGTCAAGTGTAACAGAAAGTAGCATATGAACGCTTGAGAAATGAGAAATATTTTATATGATAATGAGTCGAGAAACCAACTTTCCTTGTGGTTTGTTTGCATAATCATAACTATCAGAATAAATGTAACTTTAGGTTTATAAATATGGTGTACATAAAGGACCTGAATTTTTAACTTGATTCTTGAAAAACTATATTCCTTTTGTTCAGATATCATATAGAAACTATGATAAACTTACTTGATTTGTGGATATCAGCAACCACCATCAGTCTCCTTTGCAGAACAGACGCCATGAAAAGGAAAATAGAGCACATGCCAAACATGATAGTGATAGGGAATGCATTTACCTTCAAAACAACATTCAAACATTTCATAAGAGAACAAGATTCTTGTGCATAACCTCAACATTTGGATTATTATCTGAGTTAACAATGCAAGAATGTTCCACGTAGTTTGCATCAAGAAAATTTAATTTAGAAAATATGGCAAGAAATCACTTCCATGTCAGAAAAAGTCTAGCCTAATATCTTTAGAAAACTATTAGAGATTCAGAACTATTTTGTGAAGAAATTTCACTTATGCTATAATATGCCACTACAAAACATATCATTTGATAACTTTTATAACGTTTATAGATACTTTTGCAGTATCATGTATCTTCAAAACAACATTCAAACAATTCATAAGAGAACTAAGAGTGTGGTGCATAACCTCAACATTTGGATTATTATCTGAGTAACAATGCTAGAATGTTGTCCTTCAATCTACCATGTTGGTTAGGTCAATAAAACTTGATTAGCAAATATTGCAAGAATCACTTCCATGTGAGAAAATGTCAAGCCTCGTATCTTTAGAAAAGCATTAGAGATCCAAAAATATTGTGCAAAGAAATTTCAATTATCCTATAATAAGCCGCTATAGAACATATGATTCTATCACTTTAGAATGTTTATAAATATTTTTGCAGTATCATGTACCTTTGAGCACTAAAAAAGGCAGTAAT
The DNA here is from genome assembly GCA_029216955.1 of Iris pallida. NCBI lineage: Eukaryota > Viridiplantae > Streptophyta > Magnoliopsida > Asparagales > Iridaceae > Iris > Iris pallida. The sequence continues at coordinate 14,397,155 of JANAVB010033820.1, read as the reverse complement.
TTTGATGGAAACAAAACCAATAGACATTACTGGTGAGAGAGTGTACACATCCGAAACAAAGGTATTAGATCCAACATATGTGTTGCTCTGATAAGTTGATAAGACAAATGTCAGGGTAAGGATTTAAGGTTCAAACAAAATACTACAAATATAAACATGCTCCACAAGATGACCAGTTGAAGTAGGTCCTATACATAACCAAAAACCTCTATATAATATGATACTAAATGAAACAAATCAATATGGGAAACAGAAAGCATTCATCTAAGCAAATGTGTACGAGTACATATTAAATAGATGCACTAAATATGCTTTAATATGGATGCAAACATACTTGTTGGAATTGTCGTCTAACTCATGATCTCTAATTCGTATATGGGATGAATATAAAAAGAGGTATGTAATAACATCCATAACTTTAAGAGAACATATAGGAGTGATATTATCTAGAAAAGATATATATATCATGAAACCATATTGTAGTGGAAAGAGATTTGACAGCATTAACTTACATTGTAAAGTACAATGCACACAAAGATGTTGAGGGGAATGCGGAAGAAGTTCATGATTGTACTTCTGGCCTCCTCGGGAATGTATTGGGATCTCATTTTCATTATAGATGGCCAAAAGATGCCCACACATGCCTCAAAGGTACAAAAACCGAAGAGTTGGATACAACCTGCTAAAGAGATGCTCCCATGTTGCTCCGAAGAAGATGGAACAAGGAACTGTTTCACATTATTAGTCAAGCCATACACTGGTAGCATTTGAGAAGTATTCAGCAGTAGCAGAAAGGACACTTACAGTGGTCAGAATGGGAAGGAGGAGAGTGAATGCAGAAACTGCAAAAACTATCTGCATGTAGCTTTCAACTTTCAAGGAAGCACGGGACATCAGCCGAGATGCAATAGAGCTTCCCAACATCGAAGACAACATAAAGGTTGCAAAGATAAAACCATGGGGAATTTCCTCATCATTTGGGCTTAAAGCAGGGGTCCATAAGAACACAAAGGTATACATAGATCCTTCAAACAGAGATTGTATTGCACCCAGCAAGGCAATTTTCTCATCTGCAGTTGCATAAATTGTTCATATTGATGTTTGACAAATAAGATACCATGAAGAGCTCATTAGACATTTAATAAAGACAGTGCCTTCTTACCGGAAGCAATGGCTAGTGCTGCACCCTTAAACTGAGTAAGTAAATCCTTGTTGTCAGAAGGATCTCCATAATTCTCCGTCCAGGTTGATAAGATAATTGCCATGCCAATTGCAAGGAAGCATGCAGCAGCATCAAATGGGGCTACTGGGCCAAAACCCAAGTTATCAGCCAACATGTTTGCAAATAGCCCAGCTACAATGGCAACTAGACCATTCCCGAGGAATATAGCTTTCGAGAAAGTTAAGGACAGCCATTGTGGCTCAAAGCCTCTCTGTAAAAGAGTGATAGACGAGACTTTAATTTAAAGAAAGTGAAAATCGTTACTATAGGCATGAAGTTAATATATAGCATCCTGATCTAGCAAATTAGTAGATCTAGTTTAACACACACACCCAGACATACAAAATCCAAACAACAATTAGTAATTATCACGCAAGAAAACTGACATCACTTTGTAGAAGACAAGAACCTTAAACAATCACAACTGGCCCACTATAAGACATCCAAACAAACCACAAGTCTATAATATTAATTTCTCATAAGTATCAGTAGCTTTTTTGGACTCTTAAAATCATTCAACATATTTGTGATATTCAAGTTTTTTGCAGTAGGAAAGTGAGAAAAGGCATAGATAACCTTATAGGCTTCGGTTTGCAGGACAATTAGTAGTAGAAGTTATATTCTTCATCTAGAAAAGAGGACTGCATTAAATGTTACATATATGGCTGTGCATATGAATTATTGCCAATGTTTGAACCCTATCTGACAATAAAGGAAAGAAAACAAGTAACACTACATTACTATTAAATATTTCTTTCTTGAATTGTCATCAGAATAGTTTTCCAATTCTTATTACGACTTCAATCTAATGTAGTTGAACTTCCTAGACTTCTTGAGAATTTGTTGTAGACAACATATTGGAAGGACAATAGATTTGATTGAGTTATTCTATTTTGCTGTCAGATTGCTTAAGTTTTACATTTTGCACTTTTCTCCTTCAAGTTTGCTACATTTGCTTAAATTTCCCCTATTGGAAACACCAAAACTTGTGCTCTTGTTAAATCACCAATAAGCCATTACTAATGTAAGAAGATGAGTTGATTATAAAAGTAAAGAAACAACCACATATCACAACAACATAAACTAATTGCACATCCCCATGAGGAAATAGACGAATCAAAATCTCTGACAACCCACCCTAGTTTCTACAACTGAGCAAATATTTAACCGATACTTGAATAAAACATTTCCTAAAAGAGAAAAGTATCAAAAGTTTCATAGCAGGTAAACTTCACCTTATTGTGCTCTGCAACAAGCCATGACTCAAAGGCAGAAAATAGAAGAGAAGTCGCAACTCCTCCCAATATACGGCCCAACATCAACACCTTATACTGCGGAGAATGCTTGGTGATACAGCTGAGTATGTACGTTATGCAGTAGGTAACGCATGCCCTTTTACGCCCCCTACATTTGAATTGAACAACAGCACCCTACGTAAATAAATATGTACAGATATTGACGGGTCCAATCAACCAAATATAAATCAAAATCACAGAGTAAGGCTCACTGTTTGTCAGCCAAAGACCCAACCACAGTTCCAAACAGCATTGAAGATCCGAACCCGGCGATGAAGAGTCGGCCGATATCTCCCTTGTCGAAACCATATGAACTATAGAGGAAGTAGACATAAGGACCCTGCAACCAATCTCCAGCTGATACCAAATAAAGGACCACAATTAGAATTAAAAAAAAAGAACACAAATAAAGTAGATCATGCCAATCACCTCTAGCCTAGTGGCTGAGGTAGGAGGCATTTGCCCCATCTACCCGGGTTCGAAGCAAGGTGGGCGCGTATTATTCCTTCCATTTATAAAAATGGTGGGAGTTGGAGGAAGTGGGCCCAAAAGGCATGCAACGCAACGTTCACAGAGTGCCGAGACTTACTGGCATCGCAAAAAAGAATCGTAAAAAAACATAAAAGTACTCCAAGCTTTTCTTGCAAGAAAAAAACTGACAATTACAGATCTCCCGAATACTTGGCATTCTTCAATAAATTAGAACGTTACAAATGTGTCAATACGACTACCACCAACGACAAGGCCATCAGCTTAGCAAGCATAACATAAACAGCAAAGAGTAAAGAAAACCCGAAAAACATTGTGCCTAAATATCACTCCAGCTTCTCTGCCAGGGAAAGCTGACAATTCCAGATCTCCTCAAATGAATGGCACCATTAATAAATGAGAATGGCATGAATGTGGCATTAATACTAGTGCGGGCAACACGACCATCATGATTTCTAGAGCCTGAATCTAGTGCCTAACTTAACTCGAGTGGCTCTTGTGGTTACCGAGGAGAGGTATAAGACCTCGGCTGGGTGGTGGAAGATCAGTGGATCGAGCCAAGGGGACGTATTATTCCTTCCATTTATTTGGTGGGAGTTGGAGGGCAGTGGGCCCAACATGCATACTAAGTCTTATGAGTATCGCCGGGCATCTCAAAAAAAAAAAAAAAATCTAGTGCCTAAATGTCGCTCCAGGAATGCCAATCTGAACTTTTCGCCGAAATTGTTAGCATTCTACAAGAAAATGAAACAATTATCATCACAGACGACACGACCACCAGCGCAGTGAGCACCAGCAGCAAAACTAAATATATATATCACTCCAGAACTACCCACATAATTAGTCCGAGCTGGCGCAGCTCAAGATCTCCCAAATTGCCGGCATTCTAATAACACTCTGATCATTACCGACAAATGGCAATCATCACCCACAAAATTTGATGCACCAAAACCCTAATTCCATCAATCGGAGGAGGAGGGGGGAGGGGAGATGAGATCGGATCCGGGTCCGGATGGGGGATCCGGATCCGGCCCAGATCTAGAAACGCCACGAAATTGGGGAGAACGAGAGGAAGGGGGTTGGCATGTATACCCATCATGAGAGAGTAGACGACCAAGTAGTTGTTCTTGAAGGAGGTGAAGGCGGAGGAGGTGGCGACGCGGTCCTTGCTGTTCTTGCTCAGCTCCAGCACCGCCACCACCATCGACAGGCCCCCAAAAACCAAGTAGTAGAAGAGCTCCATTGTTGTTCCTCGGAAGAATGAGGAGGAAAGAGCAGAATAAGAGAGCGTAGATCTAATGGAGAGGAAGGGGGTCGTTATATATACGGAGAATTTTTTGACTTTCATCCCACTTATTATAATTATTAATTTGTACTTACATTCCACTTTTTAATTTTATTAAATTTATATTTTATTTTATTTTGTCAAAAAAAACATATTTACTTTGTCATAAAAAAATATATGTAAGTCTAGTAAAATTTAAAAGTAAAATATAAATACAATTTTATATTAATAAGAGGGATGAAAGTTAAAAAAATCTTTTATATAACATGTATAATACAAACACTTTGTCACAACATTTCAAATTAGGGTTAAATTGACTAGTGATAAATAGGACGGTACGAAGAAGAATGTATAATATGAAAGAAAACGAAAAAGATGAGGATTGTTGAAACTTAAAACCACATCCTATTGCTTATTTTTTTTAGAGTTTTAGGAACACTATATTTTTTTTATAGAGACATCATAATTTTTGTCGTCCTTGTTATATTTTAAACTGTTAAATTTTTAACACTTATGTGCATATTCAAGACTGTCAAAAAATTATGTTTTCAGAATTATATAAATTTTGATAACCTTTTTTTTTTTTTTCAAGGCTATCAATTGACAACGTTTTCAGGACTGGCAATTAAAAAAAAAATTACCAAAATTTTGACAGTATTGTCAAATTCTAGCAGTTCTAGAATTATATAAATTATGATGCCTCTATCAAAAAATAATATAGTACTTCTAGTAATCTTTTTTTTATGGCTTATTTTGCACCTTTCGCAATCAAAGTGTCTATAGCTTCGATTCATATTTGGTTACCCGAGCCCAATGTATTTGGATCGAGTCGGATTGGACAGTGTGGTAACATGGACTTGAATCATTTGTCCTAGTTCAAAACTTCGACCATAAGACCTATTTGTATCAAGAGTGGTCGGGCCGGGTGTGGTCGAATCTGGCTTTATAAGGTCCTAACCTAATCAGGTTTTGATACTTACTACAGTCTATAAACTAAAATCTTATACATCATATACAACCGTTGCATGAATAACAACATTAATCTTTCTAATATAGATAACAAGTTGATATTGTCCACACTAATATCAGTCACGTGTTTGTTATCAACAATATAGTGGTAGTAGTACTGTTATTGCAATACTAATATCGATATTGTGTTAAATTTCATTGTTTTGTTATACATAATACTTCTAATAATCCTTAATTTTTTAACAATTGATTAGGCAAATAATTGTAAGGCATTTTATTAAGTATCGGTTTTCTTCTAGTCGTATATATAGAGGGGGTTTACAACTTAAAAAGGACCCTAAAGGATTGGAGGGTATAATGGTCCCTCTATTGTTTTATTTTGCACTATTGAATAATATCAATATTAACCATCATCGGTTGTCAAGAGTCTAATTTTGTGAAGTGACCGAGACTTGAACATAATATTAGAGCAATCTATATCCAAATCATCTGTCATGTATTAATTTTTAAGCAGATTTAAAAAGTATATATCATTGCGTAAATTCAACTCTAAAAAAATAGATATTAACATGTGGAGACGTGTTGAATAATATAAATACTAATCATCACAAACAATCTAAATATTTGTCGTCTGTCTCAAGTGGTAAGAACTTTAATATGTTTATTCAATTAGGGTTTTGTAGACTTAGGGATCTAGAAAAAAATATAGTCTTTTGAGTAGGGAGAATAATTTTTACAAAATGCAAGGAACATGTACAAAATAATTTCCTTTATGGAAAATGATTAATTGTTGATATTAGTTTTGCATAATATTAACTAGCAATTCTAACCTATTAATGAATAACAAAGGTTTATTTAGTTTTAGGTTCTCACATGTATATGCATACTAGGGTTTGGATATCGAAATTGATCGATGTTAGGGTTTGGGTCTCGAAATCACTGTTCATTATACTACGTGAACAGTGATTTCGAGACAACATCGGTCAATTTTATTGGGTAAAGTGCATTTAAATCCCCCTTAGATTTGCCTCGTTAGCAAAATAAGACTCGTTAGAAAACTTAAGCAGTTTGTCCCACCTTACATTGTCCGCGTGAGCAAGAAAGCCACTACCGTCTATTAGCCGTTAGAAATGACTGTTAATGACTTTTTAAAAAAAATTAAAAAAAAAAACTACTTAAAATACTCCCCTCCCCTTCCCTACCACCCCCCTCCCCCCACCCCCCCCCCCCCCCCCCCCCCTCCTCCTCCCTCTGCCTACCAGCCCCCGCCCTCCCCTCCTCCCTCCGCCGACCCGCCCCCCGACCCCTCCCCCCCCCCCCCCCCCTCCTGCTCCCTCCGCCGGCCAGCCCCCGCCCTCCCCTCCTCCGGCCAGCCCTCGCCCCCCGACCCCCCCCCCCCCCCCCTCCTCCCTCCGCCGGCCTGCCCCCCGACCCGCCCCCACCACCGGAGAGAGGGGGAGGAGGGGAGGGGAGGAGTAAAATCGTCTTTTTAGACGATTTTTAACGGTTGTTAACGACCGGAGGGAGGGGGGAAACGCTGAATTGAGCAAAAAAATATATATATATGATTCTTTTCAAACTATGGATCTTTAATTGCATTTTTGTCACATCTAAGAAAGATTTAAATACACTTTACCCATTTTTATACCTAAATTCTAATATTTATATATATGTGAGTCCCTAAAACTAAATATGGGCAATAACTAACAAATTATCGGATGCCATGGGGGTGGTCCAACGGTTGGAGCGGTGTAGATTACTGAGGAGGTCATAAATTTGGATCCAAGGTTCGGTGTAGATTATTGGAGAGGCCATAAATTCGAAACCAACCTACGACAAAGGGACAAAAAAGAGTCCAAAGTAATCACATTGGCACAACGAGTTGAGGTTTGGTGGATTCATGCCAAATCTAGTACAACCTGACATTCGTGTTCGGTAAAAATATAAGTACTCATGTTATGTCCCTTTCTGAGTGTTGGACATGGATCGCACTCCAATACCAAAAAGTAATGGTGTCATGAAAGAAGGCAAAAATATCAGTTTCTTTAACCCAAACATTGGGTTAAGTCCTTGGACCAAGTCCCTGACTTTAAATTTGGAAAATTAAAGACGAATTCTAAAAGTGCTGCCATCAAACTTTGATGTTGATACAAAAAATATATTTATCGACAATGATACAGTAGAATTATCAAGGTTTATTTACATTAACTATTTTTAAGTTTCAAATTTATAACAAGAATACACTTACTTTAAATTAATTATATTATAATTGTAATTTGATACCCTCAACTATTTCAGTTTTTCAACTTGATATTCTAAATTTTGATATGTATCAACTTGATATCATCGACTATTGAACTATTTTCACTTTAATGCCAAAAACAAAAAGGACGAAAATACCCCTTCGACACCCCACCCCCCCTCTTCCGACTGTCCACCGCAGCGCCCCTCCCTCCCACCCCCCCCCCCCACCACCACCCCCAACCCACACTCGGGGAGGGACGGGCGGGGGGGGGGGGGGGTACGTGGGCAGACTCAGGGCGAGAAGGGGGGAGGTGAGGTGAGGGGAGGCAGCAGGTGGGGGTTGGGGGGGGGGGGGGGGGGGGGGGGGGGGGGAAGAGTAAAGGATATTTTTGTCTCTTTATTTTATGCTATTTATAAGGGCACATCAAAAAGTTGAGAAAAATTTACTCAGAACAGCTCATTATTTTACTTATGGGGCTGTCCCAACCTCCAAACTCCCTCCCCCCAAACCTCAATTTTGAGTTTTATTTTCACATTTCACTCTCTCTCTCTTCCAAAATTTTATTTTCTCTCATCTTCTCCACCATTTCTATCCTCACAATCTCCATCAAAATTCTTGTTTTTTTTTTCTCTTCTTCTTCTTTTCTCCACCATTTCCATCCTCACCATCTCCATCAAAATCCTAGTTTTCTTCTCATCTTCATCATCTTCTTCTACACCATTTCCATCATCACCATCTCCATCAAATCCTAATTTCCTTCTCATTCCCAATTTCGATGGCACCCAAAGGCTCCTCACAAACAATGTACAAACCCTAATACTTTTTGTCTCACAAAGAATGCATAGAAATAAACTCTAAAATGTATATTTTACTCCATTATCAAGATAAAAATAAACCCTAAGATATATTATTTTCATTCAGCAATTTCGACTTTAGTACTACCAGCAATTGTGGCAGTCCTAAAATGGACTTGCTGTACAGCAACTCCCTTTCAGGACTGCCATAATTTCTGACAATGCTATTGAGGACTGTCAAAAATTATGGCAATCCTGCTGTAGAGCAAGTCCCTTTCAGGACTGCCATAATTCCTGGCAGTCCTCAATACTTCTAGGACTGCCAGAAATTGTGGCAGTCCTGCTGTAGAGCAAGTCCCTTTCAGGACTGCCACAATTCATGGCAGTCTTCAATATTTTTAATACTGCAAGAAATTGTGGCAGTCCTGCTGTACAATAAGTCAATTTCAGGATTGCCACAATTCATGACAGTTCTCAATACTTCTAGGACTGCCAGAAATTGTGACAGTCATGATATGGACTTGTTGTATAGCAAGTCCATTTCTTCTACAACTAGGATTTCATCCATAATTTCTTCTACAACTAGAGTTTCATCCATAATTTCTTCTATTAATGAAAAAAATTTGATTAACAGATTAATAGATTTGATAACCCAATTTCTTATACAACTAGGATTTTATCTATAATTTTCACAAGTTGGGACCACAATTTCAAAATAAAAGTTCCATGATTCCCACAAGTTGTTCCATGATCTGAGAAATTAGAAGAGAGCAAAAAAAAAAACTAGGGTTTGGAGAAAGAGATGTTCTTCTTGTTCTTCGTGTGAGGAATGAGAAGCAAAAAAAATAAAAAGTTGACTATATACTTACATTTGGGCTAGTCCTGAGTAATTTTTTCAATGGTAAACTTGTAAATAAACCAAAGTTAGATTTAGGCTAGCCCTGATCAACTTTTGATGTGTCCTTATAAATAGCCTTATTTTAGGTTATTAAGTTGTACCAATTTTTTTTAAGGCAACAAGTTGAAAAACTGAAATAGCTGAGCATATCAAGTGAAAATTAAGCCTAAAAATTTTGACACTTGAGAGTACATAAGTATTGCATATGCACATCATGTGTACACATATTTTATGAGTTCTTTCATTTGGATGGTTATTGAAGTGAGTGGAAAAAATATAACTTTTTGTATTTAATATGTTTTTTTTGTAATGAAGTGATAGTTGAGAGGTGATACGGTTTTCACTTTTGAATAGGGTGAAGTTACACCCAATTAGTATTATTAATTATTATTATTAAATAATGTTAAATAAATATTAAGTTTAATCTCATATTATTATTATTAAATTAAGTATTAATATTATTATTAAGAATGTAGGGCCTCTCTCCCTTCTCTCCTCTCTCCCACACTTCTCTCCCACACCTCTCTCTTTCCTCGCACATCCCCACATGGAACGACACTGCCTCCCACTCGCTGAGGTCCGCTCGCTCCCGTACATCACTGTCTACTGCTCGAGGAATTCTGTTGTCTCTCTCTCTCTCCCTGCACGCCCCTAGTGCTCAACGTAGTCGCCTCTCGCACGTTGTCGGGGTCATCGTCGAGGGAGAGTTTGTGCTAGTGAAGGAGGAGGGGGCGGTGAGCGGATCTCATCGGTGGAATTTTATTTTCACTTCACCGTAAAAAAAAGAATGAATGAAATTAAAGAAACAAGAGGAGACATGAACTACTCGGGCCTGTTTGGTTGCCTGCAACTGGGTTGAATCTGGCAATTTTTTGGAAACTCGTCTGAACTCATCAGAGTTCAAGCGTTTGGTAGCCTGCAATGAAAGTCGTTTTTTTTGAAGATGGGACTCGTCGCAGTTCCTGTTCCCCAATTTTTTTCATACTTTCACATTCCAAAAAAAATGAAAGAACTCCACCGGGAAAGAGAGAATAGGAGTTGAGTTGCAAAAAATATTTTGTTGGATCTGGTCGACACCCTGTCTCGTCTACGGGAACTCCGGCATGCTTCGACCACGGCCGACGGGAGCAGCGTCTGGTCAGCCGTCGAACACCGGACTTCATCGGACGTAGGCGAAGCCGTCGTTGGCCGCCGGAGAATTGTCTGGGTTGTCCTTGGCCGCGTGGGGAGAGGAGGAGGTGGAGAGAGGAGGAGGTGGCGGTGGAGAGAGGAGGAGGAGGAGGAGTTGGCGGTGGGGAGTGGAGACGGTTGGGCGTGGAGGCGGTGGAGAGAGGAGGAGGCGACGGTGGAGAGAGGAGGATGAGGAGGCGACGGTGGGGCGTGGAGGCGGTGGAGAGAGGAGGAGGAGGAGGAGAGAGAAGTCGGTGGTGGGAGAAGAGAGTTTGTTTTGGGGGAGAACACCAGGAGAGAGAGAGATAGAGAGAGAGAGAGGGAGAGAGAGAGAGAGAGAGTATAAGATATTTATATTAGATATTAATTTAGGGTTAATTAATTCGTCTAATAAAAATAATTTATTTGTTTAATTTGTCTAATAAAAATAATTAATTTGCTTATTTTTTAGTTTAATTTATTTAGTTTGTCTAATAATTTTGGGATTTGCAGGAAAAAGATTGGCATATTTTCCAGTTTTTGGGTTGACCAAAAACGGAGGAGATGCTGCCGAATTTTTTCGTAAATTTTATTATATTTTAAAAAAATGATTTTAAAATGGATTTCGGTAATATATTAAATATTTTGGTTTTGGGCGACGACCGTATCGGTCAATGGGCCCCGGCTAAGTGCAAACGAAACCGGCTACACCCGGACGTTGAGGCATTAGCCTAGTTGACGATTGGACCATATCTGAGACTCGTTATTATTTAATTTATTTCTATTATTTAATTTATTCATAATTAATTATAGGAAGTTTTAGAACTAACGACCATTTTGTCTTATTTCAATTTATGTAAATAAATTGTAATGGGCATAAGCCCAGCTGGTTGTTGGTTCTGCGGCTTGTAAATTGGTAGTGTAGGATTTTTGTTATTTGCTGATTTTGCGAGTTTTTGTAGCATACACATAAATCTAATAGTAGTTATTTTCATATAGAAAATTAATAAGATTTCTCACAATAAAATCTGCAAGTTTTAATACTTAAACAACGATCATCTATTTTTCACTAAAATAAGAAATTTAGTTTTATATTTATAGTTACAGAAATACAAAGTTTTAATCAACTAAATTGGTATCGACGAGTTTTCCAAAATACAAAGTTTAAACGATCTTTCCCTCGTTATAAATTCAACGCACCAATACTCGTGTTTTTGTTCGTGTTCTGTTAATAAAGAATTAAAATTGATTAGGACACAATTAGAGATTTCAACTAGCGTAGTTAGATTGGTAATCCTGGATTCTGAGCCAATTTCTCGAATGTAGGAATTCGAGAACGATCCTAAATTCCCAACTCGAAGTCTTCATCCTCTCCAGTCCAGTCTATTTTGAGGCAAGTACATTTTGTGTTAGTTTACAATTATTTAGTAATCGTTTTAATGCAAGTTTAAACCACGATGCAACACGGAACTCTCTCTGAGAGCACTGACTGTAACTACTGTAACTGTTTGGGGACTGGGGGAGTAGTGTAATGATTATGACCACATCCAAAACAATAACTTAGGCCAGTATTAGCTTACCCCTCTTACACACGGGGATAAGCCGAATCGTATCAATAGGATACAACTGTACAACCCAAGCCGGTCATATTCATTGCCTACTCAAATCACACTGTTTTACTGCTAGAAAACTGTTTACTTCAAATTGTTTAAAAGTACATAATTCTATTATTATTTTAATTGTCAAATTAGCATGAATTGTACTTTGCTCTCTCCTGACTGGAGATAACATTTTTAGGGAACATCGAGGATGCTGAGCTGTTATACTATACAACAGCTAATATGACCCGGTTCTGTACCCTGTTGGAGGACGCAGGACTTGAGGCCGGCGAGCTGAACGCTTAGCTAGATTTTCTGTTTCTAGATTTGTTGTTTTAGAATTTTGTAATTTGATTTCAGCTTTTGTCACGCCCCAGAACCAGAATACTGGAGAGCGGGGGCAGACATAGCCAGCTACGTATATGAAATGGGATCCATCTCGCTATACGGTCACGGCTGTCTAGATATATGAGGGTTTATCTACAAGCCAGCAGTCTCTTAAGGTCATGAACAAGCCTAGTGTCTCAATCACAAGCAAGTAAGTAAAAGGTTACAAGAAGTATGATCATTAAATATACAATAGTAAGGCGTCCCAAACATTACATATTCAGCTGATCATGAAGCTAGTCGTTACAAAATGTTAGGACTAGCAAGAGTTTAGTCATACATGATCAACCCTAGGATCTGTCAATCATGTTACAGCCCGTAGGCAGACAGTAATGCAATCGAGCTAAACAGGTGCTCGTCGGCTAAACGCCTCAAAAGAATATTTTTACAATAGAGTGGGAGAGCCAAAAATAACCCACTCGTTGCCAGGGTTCCGTCTAGTGGTCACCATCTGGCTGGAAAGTCGGTAGATCCTCTGGAGCTGCTCCGAAATCTGGCCACACAAAACCAGCTGGGTCAGACCCCAGAAAGAGCAAGTGCTACAAAGGAAGCTTCACTTAGGAACTAAAACCAGCAATCAGCACAGTTATAAATAAAGGTAAGAACTGGAAATAAAGAAAATACATCAGGATGATATACGACGAGATAACCATGGAACTATTCAGATAACCAGGTTACAACCCGTAAACCAAACAAGGACCGGGATTGTGACCCTTCGTCTGAACAGAACTTGGAATTCTCACCATTTATCAGTAAAATAAATACAGGCATTCCGGTCATGCAGTATTCTGGAACAAGATCAGGGCAAGACTAGACTGGTTAGACTCCATCCAATCATTACACGGCCAAGCAAGAATTACGGCTTGATGCTTTAACTAACTAGGGTTATCACAGGCCTAGTCACTAGCAAGATGCAGTGAGAATCTTCCACAGCCACAAGTCCTACAGTCCATCCAGGTTACCCGGGTTAAAAGAATTAGAGTTGAATTCAGGTGGGTACATCGTCCAGGAAACGAATGTACCCTTAGGTAGCTTGAAGGGTGCAACACATGACAGTGTGCTGGAAATGTACCCTACTCGACGGCAGGCTACAGATCCCAAGGCGTGCCCAGGTAACGGGATTGCCTGTAGCTTGGAGATCTCTTTATGACTAATGTATTAATCTAGTTATTAGCCTTCGTCCATTTCAATAGGTACTCCTGACCGTGGTACTCAGGAGTCCCCCTCCTAGACATGATGCAAGACAGGACTGGATTATTTGTACAAGCACAATCGCCCACGGTGTCCAGGATTAATTATACAGGTCATGTCATGTCAGGTAGCCGTCGCAACAACTATTCGAGATAATCATGTCAGGTTTATCATATCAAGTGTACTAGTCAGGAGTGCGCCACGACGGGCCACTATCAGGTCATGTCAGGTTATTATGTCAGGAGTGCACCACTACGGGTCACTATCACGTCATGCTCAATTATCAATTCCAAACATATCAAATGAATTCATGATTATCACGTTCATGACAAAAGGCATAAGGATATAAAATGGACGTTAAATATCTAATAAAATATCAATATTCAGGGCTATAGAAGAGCCATGCGGCTAAAGCATATGCGGTCAGGAAAGGGTAGACTCATGCGGCCCAATTAGGAGAGCGCATGCGGCCAGGGTCACTGGATCCCATACGGCCAAGATAAGGGGGCGCATGCGGCTGGAGGTGCAAGGGCGCATGCGGCCAGGGGGACGAGGACGCATGCGGCTCCAAGATGTTGGGCCTCATGCGGCCAGCGGAAGAGTGGGCTTCATGCGGCTGGGAGGAAGCAAGTTCATGCGGCTGGAAGGATGTTCATGACCCCATGCGGCTGAGATAATTATGCGGCTCAGAAGAGACTCAGCCTATGCGGCTGAGAATCTCATGCGGCTAAATCACTTGCCGCATGAATTGTCATGCGGTCAAGTCAAGTCTAAGCACAGTTCATCTTCTCCAAATTTCTGAGAAGAAGAACACCATGAGAGCCAAGTTCTCAAGCTCCATAACTCCATCATTCGGAGCCCACATCCGAACTCCTATAGGTCAAAATAGGGTAGAACGAAATTCTCTACAACATAGAACTATCAAATCTCGAAAATAACAAGATTAAGTAGATCAAACCCAAGAAATTCGAAAATAATATAAATATAGATCTACAAGAATCTAGCCATGGAAAGTGAAAATGCCAAGTTCTAAAGTAAGTTAGAATGCTGTAAGGAAGAGAATGAAGCAATAAAATCGAAGTTCCTCCATGAAGCAAGTTGCACTTGCCTAGACCTCTCTCTTCCTCTCTCTGGTAGGTGAAGAAGTAAATGAGGAAGAAGAAGATGATAAATGAAGAGAGAGAAAGGAGAAGGGTTAATAAATGGTAGTGGTGGTGGTAGGTAGGGGGTTCACCCCTTGGTTCATGATGAACCAAGAGCAATCCCAAACCGAACCAAGCCAACCCAAACCAAGAATAAACCAAGCCCAGGGAGGAAATTAAGCAAGGAAATCATGCAATACAAAAATAAATACGTACACGTATTCCAAAAATACGTAATACGAACCACATGCATTACAGCTTTTAATTCAGTTCTTTAACATTCCAGTTGTACTTATTTCAAATATTTAATAAAGTTTTATTTTCCGAATTTTGAGTTGTGACAAATATAGATGTTGTTGTGGATTACCTGCTAATGGAACAGCTTACTGCCGCCGTCTCAACAACGGTGCAGGCTGGACATGATCCGGTTCGACCCAATTATTTAGGATCGGGTCGTAACATGTTTTTAGTGGTGGCCCATGCAGGTCCATACAACAACTTAGGAAAATATACCTAGAAACAAGTAGAACACTAGAACATTGATTTGTCACAACATAGGTCCGAATTATATATAAATAAATATTTTTGTTTGATTATAGACTGGTAGGCTACCTTGATTATGTTTGCACCCTAAACCTTCCAGAATATAACCAAGGCTAAGACCAATCCTGCTGGCGATGAGGTGTCATCTACGGATCATACCCTATCTCCTCAACCAAGTCCAGGGTTTATTCTCTCGCGGCTGATTGACCGTCCCCATGATGCATCCAGTGAAGTTTTTAATACACTGGCGAATCCTATCTCTTCTCAAACTGAGTTGCATTTCCTTGGTGGAGTATCCATTCCTGTTGCTCCACCAGTACCAGCAAACACCTTCCAAATGGTTGCCCTATTCCAAAAAATCCTGGAGTTCCAGAAAGCTCAAGCTGAAGCCCAGCAGGAACAGATGGATATCACGAGAGAAGTCATGAAGAACGTCAATGATGTAGCCTTAGCTATCTTAAACGAAGTTGGAGCGGAACCTTGTCCTAGGAGGGATACCCCTGAATATAGAAGATATTTGGGCCCTATCAAGTACTCTACTTTCCGGCAGTCTTGTCGTAAGAGGCTTTTTGGCTTGTGGCTACTGCAAAAGGCCTGGACATCAGGCCGTTAGTTGCCGCAAGAGATTGGGACAATGTTTAGCATATGGATCTGTTGAACATCGGGTAAAGGACTACCCCTTATCTTTCCATCAAACCAGAGCACATATCCCAGCAACACCTGTTAGGCCACAACCTAGGGACTCTTTTCCTATCCAGCTGACCTTGCCTCCTACAATAAAGCATGATGCAGACTCGAGGTTCATAGAAGATGAAGCAGTTGGAGACTGCTCATGCAAGAGCCAGAACTATGAAGAATAGTACCTAGGACTGCTGACTAGCATTATCTATTTTTGGAAGTTGTAACAGGATGTCCTTAGATCAATCATAAGAGTTTTTGCTGTAATTCTTTACATGAATAAACTTCTTAGTTATACCTTTATGGTAGATGTTTTCCCTGATAGTCTTCCCGGATTACCCCAGATCTAGACATAAAGTTCACAATTAACCTAGTCCCCGGCTCTCCCTTATTTTTAAGGGATGCTACAGAGTCAACCTGAAGGAGGCCAAGGAGATGAAGGACCAGATCAATGAACTGAAGGCTCTGGGATTCATTCGAGACGGAGCTTCACCCTGGGGAGCACCTGTCTTGTGTGTGCCCAAGAAGGAAAGAACAGTACAGATGTGCATCGACTACCGGGTACTGAACAATATCACCATCAAGAACAAGTACCCTCTGCCCCGGATCGATGACCTATTTGATCAATTGAGCGGGGCCAAGGTGTTTTCGAAGATTGATCTTAGATCTGGCTACCACCAGATCAGGGTCAGGAAGGAAGATATTCCCAAGACGGCATTGAACACCAAGTATGGGCAGTTTTAATTCTTGGTCATGCTGTTTGGACTGACGAATGCTCCTGCTGTGTTCATGAACCTTATGAACAAGGTTTTCCATGAATTCCTAGATCAATTGTTGTTGTCGTCATCGATGACATTCTGATCTATCCAAAGACGGAAGAGGAGCACGAAGAGCACCTCAGGAAAGTTATGGAAAATTTGAGGAAGGAGAAGCTGTATGGTAAGCTTTCCACGTGTGATTTCTTTCCAGAAAAGATGGATTTTTTTGGCCATATTATCACAGGAGAAGGAATTTCGGTGGATCCGAAGTAGATAGCCGCTGTTGAGAAGTGGTCTATCCCGAGCTCAATTGCTGAAATCAGGAGTTTCTTGGGCTTGGCTGGCTACTACCGGAAGTTCGTGAAGGATTTTGCCAGAATTGCTGAGCCGATGACGAAGCTTACTTGAAAGAATGAAGAGTTCATCTGGACGAAAGATTGCCAGGCATCATTCGAGGAACTGAAGAAGAGACTTACCACTGCACCAATCCTTGCGCTACCCGCAGGAACTGGTGGTTTCTCAATCTATAGTGATGCCTCAGGTAAATGACTGGGTTGCGTTCTTCAACAACATAAAAAAGTGATTGCTTATGCATCTAGACAATTACGGACTCCTGAGAAGAACTATCCCACACATGATTTGGAGCTTACAGCGGTGATAGTTACATTGAAGTTATGCAAGCATTACCTTTACGGAGAGAGAGTGGAAATATTTACAGACCACAAGTATAATTTCACTTAGAAGGAGCTGAACATGAGACAAAGAAGATGGCTGGAGCTGATAAAAGATTTTGACATCGATCTACAGTACCATCCGGGTAAGACTAATGTTGTCGCAGATGCACTTAGTCGATATCCTGTGGCGATGTTTTTGACCAAAGAACGACACCTGCTAGAGGACATTGAGAAGCTTGGACTGGAGACTATACTGCCTGGAAGGAAGGAGCTGGATGCTGATCCATTGTTGATGAAGTTGCAAGTGAGCTCGAGTCTGATGGACAAAATCAAGGAGACACAGTTTCAAGACGAGACACTTTACAAACTTAGAGATCAAGTGCTGGCAGAAACACTTGAAGGATTCTCAATCGCCAGTGACGGAGCGCTGAAGAATGGTACGAGGCTTTGTGTACCAACTGGGGAACTGAGGAACGAGCTGATGCAAGAAACGCACCAGACGCAGTATTCCATACATCCTGAAGCCAACAAAATGTATCGGGATATGCGTACCATTGCTTGGTGGTTTGGAATAAAGAAAGACGTGGCCAGGTATGTTGCTAGATATTTAATTTATCAACCAGTGAAGGCTAGCAGACAGAGACCAGCAGGACTATTGCAACCGCTTGACATCCCGGAATGGAAATGGAAGCACATAACGATGGATTTTGTATCGGAACTGCCTCGATCCCAAGGAGGGAAGGATGCCATTTGGGTTATCGTGGACCGACTGACGAAGTCAGCTCACTTTATCCCCTTCAAGGTTGGTCTATCCACCAAGAAGTTGGCAGCACTGTACATGCAGCATATCTACCAGATTCATGGAGTTCCGGTAAGTATCGTATCTGACAGAGATACTAGATTTACCTCTCACTTTTGGAAGAGTTTGCATGACAGTTTGGGAACACAACTGAAGTTCAGCGCCGCCTACCACCCCAGACTGATGGGCAATAAGAGAGAACAATATAGACGCTAGAAGACATGCGAAGATCGTGCGTCTTGGAATTTGGAGGGTCTTGGGAAGACCATTTGTACTTGGTAGAATTCTCCTACAACAACAGCTATCAAGCTAGTACCGGTATGACACCGTTCGAGGCACTCTATGGACGTCGTTGCCGCACTCCATTTGCTCGGGACGACGTCGGAGAACGAGCGTTGCTTGGACCTGAGAAGGTGACCGATGCAGCAGAGAAGGTGAGAATGATCAGAGACAAGCTCAGGATTGCCCAAGACAGACAGAAGCATTGGGTTGATAGTAGTCGTCGACCAGTGAGGTTTGAAGAAGGAGATAGTGTTTCTGTGAAGTTTTCTCCTACCAGAGGAACAATCAGTTTTGACGGAGCTGGGGATTGAGGCCAGGTACATCAGGCCATTTGAAGTTTAAGACGAGTCGGAAGTAGCGTACCAGTTAGTTCTACCAGCTAATCTTGAGAGTATACACAACGTCTTTTACGTATCACAGCTCAGACGCTACATTCCGATCCGAGTCACATATTGGACAATTCAGAGCTGAAGATTAGACTCAACCTTTCAGTGCCAGAGAAACCAGTTGCAAGTGTAGTCAGAAGTGAGAAGAAGATCAGAATTTGAGCCATCACATAAACTCCTATTTCTTATCTTTTCGTTCTAAACTTGACTGATGCTGCTAAGTTAGCCTAGTTTTGCAAGCTATCTCTTTATCAAGCTTGATCATGACAATATTTTATTGGATGCACCCACTAATATATTGTCTAATCAGGACCGGTGCATGATGGTCTGATCAACCTCGTGTACTTTGGTTCGCTTTTGTATTTTTCTGTATGGATGATATCATAAATGAAACTTATCTCTAAACCGTCTCATCCACGACTGCCTTGGAAATTCTTATTGTTGGACCCGAGTTACGGACGTAGTACCCGTACTTGCTTGATTTGAATTTATCCTACCCCTAACCCTGCCTTTAATTTCGAGGACGAAATTTTCTAAGGAGGGAAGATTGTGAAACCCAGTTTTGAAATGTGTAATATTATTATTATTATTTTAGTATTATAATATTATTACTAATAATAATAATTATTATTATTATTAATGAGCTTGGAAATTAATTTCAAAATTAAAACATAAATTTTTGGGTGCTGACCCAGACCCGAGCCCGGACCCGACTTCCGAACCCAGACCCAATCCTATTCTTGAAACCTGGTTTGTTTTAAAAAAAATATATATATATATCTATATATATATTTCTTTGAGCTGGTCCACGTTGGACCAGCACAACACCCCCACCCTATTCCTTCACCCACATTTTCCTCTACTCCTCACGTTCTCTCCTCCCCACCAACTCATAACACCACTCCCTCCTTATAACCCCTTCACCAAACCACTCCATAACTCCAACCATCTCCCTCACTACTTTCTCCAGAGAACACAACTCCACTTATCTTCCCTCCCCCTCTATTCTTTCAAGAGAACCCCCACTTCTCTTCCCCAAACACTTCCCTTTCACTCCAAACCCCAGAGCCCCGAGCCCGAGCCCGACCCCTGCCGAGCTCCCGACGGCCGCGACCCCGCCCTGTGCGGACCCGACGCCGGAGCCCCCTAGCCCCGGCCACCCGCGGCTCCCCGGCCGTCCGACCCCGCAGCCCCGACGCGCGATCCTGTGCGGCGTCTTCCGGCCACCGCGCCGACCCCATCAGGCGCCGACCCCCTTCGCAGCGGACTTTCGCAGCCCCCGGCGCCCCACGCCGCCGGCCAGCGCTGACCCCGCGGTTTCTCGTGCCCTAGCACGCGGACGCTGTTCCCCGGCGCACCCCGAGACGTGTCCGCTGTTCTGGACAGCCCTGTCCAGCAGAGTCTCGGATTTTCCGTCGCGTTTCAGATCGCTTTATTTCTGTAATTTTTCATCTGAGAGCTCTAGCCGAGCAATCCAAGGTATAACCCCCTGTCCCGTTCCATTTTATTCTGTCTGTGATGAGATTGGTCCCCGATTCCCTCCCAGGAATTCGGTTTTTAGCGACGTCGTAGTTTCGGAACCTGCGGAAAGGTTCTGTTGGTTGTTTTGCTTTTCCGAAACTTTTCGGAAAATGGATTTCTAGATATTTTGGGTTTTCGAATTTTTCCGGTAGCGTGCTGTGATGTTTTGTAGGGGTGAGCATTCGGTTTATTCGGTTTAAACCGAACAGAATAACCCAAAACCGAATTGGATCGAAACCGAATAAGCAAAACCGAAACCGAACCGAATTGGCCCAAAACCGAATCAAACCGAACCGAATTAAATCGGTTCGGTTTTCGGTTTATTCATATTTTTTTTGATTTTTTTGAGCTTTTTTTTTGTTAATATATATAGTAACTAAATATACATAGACATATTTAGTATATACCTATATATATTTAGTATATACCTATATATATTAATACTTATATATATAGTACACACAAACACTCATATACACACACACACATATATATATAAATTAATTAATTAATTTTTCTTATTTGGTTTTCGGTTTTGGACCGAAACCGAAACCCAAAACCGAAACCGAATAAGAAAATTTAGTATTTTCAAAACCGAAACCGAACCGAATTTTTTTAAAACCGAACCGAACCTCTTATTCGGTTCGGTTCGGTTCGGTTCTGTTTTCAGTCCAAAACCGAATAATGCTCACCCCTAATGTTTTGGTTGGTTTCGGACTTCCGAATTCGTTTCGGGTCGTCCCGAATTAATATTTGGGAACGTTGGTGGTTATTTTCATATATATATTTTGGGATTCCCTGGTTTGGGATTTGCAGAAAAAAGAATGGCATATTTCCCATTTTTTGGGTTGACCAAAAACAGAGGAGATGTTGCCAGATTTTTCCGTAAATTTTATTATATTTTAAAAAAATGATTTTAAAATGGATTTCGGTAATATATTAAATATTTTGGTTTTGGGCGACGACCGTATCGGTCAATGGGCCCCGGCTAAGTGCAAACGAAACCGGCTACGCCCGGACGTTGAGGCATTAGCCTAGTTGACGATTGGACCATATCTGAGACTCGTTATTATTTAATTTATTTCTATTATTTAATTTATTCATAATTAATTATAGGAAGTTTTAGAACTAACGACCATTTTGTCTTATTTCAATTTATGTAAATAAATTGTATTGGGCATAAGCCCAGCTGGTTGTTGGTTCTGTGGCTTGTAAATTGGTAGTGTAGAATTTTTGTTATTTGCTGATTTTGCGAGTTTTTGTAGCATACGCATAAATCTAATAGTAGTTATTTTTATATAGAAAATTAATAAGATTTTTCATAATAAAATCTGCAAGTTTTAATACTTAAACAACGATCATGTATTTTTCACTAAAATAAGAAATTTAGTTTTATATTTATAGTTACAGAAATACAAAGTTTTAATCAACTAAATTGGTATCGACGAGTTTTCCAAAATACAAAGTTTAAACGATCTTTCCCTCGTTATAAATTCAACGCACCAATACTCGTATTTTTGTTCGTGTTCTGTTAATAAAGAATTAAAATTGATTAGGACACAATTAGAGATTTCAACTAGCGTAGTTAGATTGGTAACCCTGGATTCTGAGCCAATTTCTCGAATGTAGGAATTCGAGGACGATCATAAATTCCCAACTCGAAGTCTTCATCCTCTCCAGTCCAGTCTATTTTGAGGCAAGTATATTTTGTGTTAGTTTACAATTATTTAGTAATCGTTTTAATGCAAGTTTAAACCACGATGCAACACGGAACTCTCTCTGAGAGCACTGACTGTAACTACTGTAACTGTTTGGGGACTGGGGGAGTAGTGTAATGATTATGACCACATCCAAAACAATAACTTAGGCCAGTATTAGCTTACCCCTCTTACACACGGGGATAAGCCGAATCGTATCAATAGGATACAACTTTACAACCCAAGCCGGTCATATTCATTGCCTACTCAAATCATACTGTTTTACTGCTAGAAAACTGTTTACTTCAAATTGTTTAAAAGTGCATGATTCTATTATTATTTTAATTGTCAAATTAGCATGAATTGTACTTTGCTCCCTCCTGACTGGAGATAATATTTTTAGGAAACATCGAGGATGCTGAGCTGTTATACTATACAACAGCTAATATGACCCGGTTCTGTACCCTGTTGGAGGATGCAGGACTTGAGGCCGGCGAGCCGAACGCTTAGCTAGATTTTCTGTTTCTAGATTTGTTGTTTTAGAATTTTGTAATTTAATTTCAGCTTTTAATTCAGTTCTTTCACATTCCAGTTGTACTTATTTCAAATGTTTAATAAAGTTTCATTTTCCGAATTTTGAGTTGTGACAAATATAGATGTTGTTGTTGATTACCTGCTAATGGAACAGCTTACTGCCGCCGTTTCAACAACGGTGCAGACTGGACATGATCCGGTTCGACCCAATTATTTGGGATCGGGTCGTGACACAACCGAACCGAATAACCGAAAACCGAATTGGACCGAAATCGAATAAGCAAAACCGAAACAGTCACGCCCCGATTCCGTTGAATCGATAGTCGTCCCCTGGGCGTGATGCCGTGCGAACCTAATTTGCGATCGCACAAGGCATAGTCATAAGGCAATCCGAGACACGAGATCTAAGAGAGTACGCAGACAAATTGAATCACACAATAAGTAAAGGAACTTGATTCTTTATTGATAATGAACATCATTTACAGACTCTGGTACAAGACTTACTGCCGCACGGGCTACAACATGACTCGATTACAAAAGAGTGCCGATGAGATAGTCGTTCCATACATTGCACACATCCCTCAATATACACAAGTACTCCATTGCCCTGGATGGGGGGGACGCTGAGTCATTTTTCTTGGACTGTCGAGAGCCTTCAAGAGTGGAGTCGCAGAGAGAGAGTCTTCGACGCACGGCCGAAGCTTCAAAAGTCACAAATGTCGTCGAGCTAATTGGCGCGTCCTTCCTAGTTCGCGGGACCTGCAAGGAGCGAGGATCAGCACAGAACACATGTACTGGCGAATGACTAATTAAAATCCAAGCTCTGCATTTGATTCAAGAAGTTTCGTAAACAGGTTAGCTAGCTATTTCAATGATCTTTCTAACCATCCTGCTCGATTTGCATGTTAACATGTTTTGAGGCAAGCATATGAAATTGTGTAACATTAAGCAACTATCATATTCACCCCGTGCCACGTGTATTTGTTAAGCAGTGAGAAGGGTGTGAAGGCCACTGGCAATTTCAAGCCATCGCGGACATATAGCTGAGTTAGACGGTAACCCTTTTGAAGAACAGTTTGGCAACTCTAGAGGGGGGTGAATAGAGTTTATATAGAAAAATAGCCAATTAAAAATAACTCTTTCACCAACAATAAATAATCAGAGTAAAGTGCGTAAAATAAATGAAGAGCAAAAGAGCATACGCAAACACAGCGATTTTAACCTGGTTTCCCTCGTGGAGGACTAGTCCAGGCCTGAGAACTCTAGCTCAGGATTAAATCCACTATTTGTGAAATAGTAGTTTACAACCCGTGCCTTTTCTTCAGAAGAGCACGTCAACTTCTAACAGATGATCGCAGTGGCGATTTGCTTGGAATTGTCCAAGCGACTTCTTCGACTCTTGCACAAGAATCCTAACTGAGAGATGCTGAGCACTCGACACTTAGGAGGCTTGTGGCTAGTAGATGGGAAGGGTATGGCTTACTTGAGCTTATAAGAGAGAAGAGAAAAGAAGATTGGATGGATTGGAATGAGAGAATTCATGCCCTATTTATAGTGTTTTTATAGGCAGAATTCGGCCAGAATTCGGGTAGGAAAATTCAAAAATTTGGCCGTTGGACAACTAGCAACCAGCTAACCCTAAAATTAGGGTTCCTGATTTCTAGGGGACAGAGTTCGGCCCGAACTCTGTGTGGAGGCAGAGTTCGGCCCGAACTCTGTCTCCAGAGCACAGAGTGGTTCTAAGGGAATTTTTGGGCAGTGTTTGGTTCAGTGGAGCTTGGGATTTTAGGTAGGCTGTAGACTAAGTGTCAAGAGCTCAGCAAGACTCAGAGTACACAAGTCTAGACTTAATGAAAATATAAAATACAGACTCGAAAACACACTGAGAGCCGGAGACTGAGCTGTCGTCTGTCTTGAACTGTTATGCAGACGTCGTGTGTCGTATTGAATTAATACAGATATTATTTAGTCAATGTAGTCAATATTTGGTTGACTGTGACTTTGTGTCAACAATCTCCCCCATATTGATAATTGACAAAATAATATATGTATATTCAATATTCATACCTGGACACAGTTGATTATAGCAACATAGCTCCCCCATACTTGATGCCGAGCTAGAATGTAATAGCTCCCCCGTAATCAATGAACAGTGTTGAGCTAGAAGCAATAGCTCCCCCGTAAATAGTGCATGAAACCTGTATAATATCTCCCAAAAAGCACAAACAAGCACAGAAATACGAAAAGATAGGATCTGATACCAAACAAGTATATCCAGCCATATATATCCAGGCAGAATATACATAGTTCTCCCCCTTTTGGCAGTTAGCAATATAGACTGCAGAGAAATGAATAATAAAAGAAAACTGCAGTAGACAATTAATAGTAATACAACCACACCAAGCAGAGAAGAAACAGTATAGAAATAATCAAAAGAAGTACTAGCATAAAGTGTCATAACCAAATGTCAAACACACAACCAGAGTTTAAAAGCATCCAAGTACATAAAACTGAAACTAACTAACTAGAAAAGAAAATGCATCAACTAATGTCATCATCAGCAGCAGCAGCAGCAGATAGTAGCCAATCTCCATCACGGAGCATGAGATGGTCCAGGAGAGTTTGAACGTCTGGGATCCACAAGAGCAGCACCCGGATCCAGGTAACGCATGACCCACGGATCATCAATGCGATATCCTTTACGATCGGGATCCCGCTGCATGGGAATGGCCATAGTAGGATGATGGGACATGGAGTACCGAATATCATGCAGCGAGTTGCTGAGTGCACTCATCTGCAGGGTAGTGCGGTAGTCCATCTGAGCCCATCGATCGTCCTCTAAGTCGAAACGATCCCGGAGCATGGTCTGGATGGAGTCAAGAGTGGCAGGTGGAGGAGGTGCATCCTGACCGAGTGGAGGGGCGTCTGGCTCCTCATCATCAGAATGCTCAGAAGCCTCAGGAGAGGCGACGACTGCTTGAGTACGTCGTGCCTTGGACAGGAAAGCAGGAGCAGGCAAGAACTGACAGTCATGAATAGGAATGATGAATGCACGAAAAACCATAGGAAGGTATAAAGGATAAACCAAAGCTCTTGGTTTCTTCCTACAATTTATCATCCAGTCCATCATTGTCCTAGGAAGATTGAAGGGGATACGAAAATGAAGGTGATATAAAGCAGAGATCTCAAAGTAGGTAACTTCATCAGTTGAACCAGCTTTTGGTAAGATAGTATTGAACACGATGCGATGAAGTTCATAAAAGTAGGGGGTGAGATGCTTGGCCTTTAGCTTGCGAGGACTTACGTTAGGAGCACATAAATCCTCCTTGAATCCTTCAAGGGAAGTATCGCCAACAAATTGAAGTTGACGTGCTTCCACAAGCTTGTCCCACACATCAAGATCCGGGAGAGCAAGAAAGTCTCCCAACTCAGAATCATTGAAGGCAATGTTAATGCCAGCAACCCGGGAATAGATGTGGGTTGCATCGTAAGTCAGATTACAGTAGAACATTTGGATTACGCTACGGTAAATGACAAAGTTGGAAGCAACTAGTTCATCCAAACAAAGATCACAAAATAAAGATTCATATTGAGAAAATATTGTGAAATTGATGGGATGGCCCCCAAACACCGGACGAGTCCTAAAATCGCTAAACCATTCATTAGAGGCGTCTAGCGACACAAATAGACGGTCGTCGTATGTATTAGGGTCATCGGGATGCGGCGGATTGAACAACGGATGAATGGGGTGTTGTTCAACAACTTGTTCAATCGGAGGAGGAGGAACCGAAGAGGAAGCTCCCTCATGTCGAGTCCTTCTCCCTCGTTTGGACAAGCGAGATGCCATTTGCAAAGAAATAGGAGAACTTGAAAATGATAGAAAGAGAGAGTTATACCTGAAAATAATACCAAACAGTGGAAGAGAATGTTGAAAAACCCCTTTCCCTTGATTTTGAGAAGAAATGGAGCTCTCTAGATCAAGAACTAGGGTTAGGGTTTGGAAGGAAGAAGGTTGAAGAGGTGGAGAAGAAGGAAATATGGGAGGAAAGAGAAGGAATCCCGAAATAAAATAGGGGTTTGTCTTTGGTCGGATAGAATATTGACCATTGGATCTAAAATGATCCAACGGCAGAGCCAGATCCCGACGCTGGAGCAATTGGACCGAACTCGGCCCGAACTCTGTTAAGGGCAGAGTTCGGCCCGAGTTCTGGATTAGTGGTCCAGAACAGAAAACAGGCTGAAAGATAAAAAAATTGGTTAAGTGTTGAAGAAAAGTGATGGTTGAGGATAAAAGTTTGATGAAATCAATGAAGTACATAGAGAGGTACTCAAAAGTCAGAATGAACTTTAGAATGTAGTAATTAGACAGTATTAAGTCGAAACAAACCATATAATAAACAAGGAAATATATTGTAATTCAATATTTCAAATTTGCCATGGGTTAGCTGCAGGGGCCGGATCCCAGCTAGCGGTAGTCCTGAGGACTAGTGCACCGTGTCGCTTAGGCTTTTACGCCTTGTTGTCAGAAGGACCCTTTCGGCTTGTACCCATACCAAATTTGTCGTAAAAGAATCAAAATATACTCGATATTTATGCAGGCGAGTCTCAACTTATAACTGCTTCATCCAAAATTCCGAGTTCATAACATAGGAAATTGAAGCGCTCTTCGGGTAATGGCTTAGTAAAGAAATCTGCTAGCTGATGATCAGTGTCGATAAATTCTAAGTTAATCATGCCATTTTGCTGATGATCACGCAAAAAGTGGTGTCTGATCTCAATGTGTTTAGTGCGTGAGTGGCAGACAGGGTTCTTAGTCAAATTAATGGCACTTGTATTGTCACAGAATATAGGAATATGCATAAAAGATAACTTATAGTCTTCAAGGATTTGCTTCATCCATAGAATTTGTGCACAACAACGCCCAGCTGCTATGTATTCATCTTCTGTTGTGGATAGTGCGACAGAGTTCTGCTTCTTGCTAAACCAGGAGACTAAAGCTTTTCCTAATAAATGACACGTGCCGCTCGTACTTTTACGGTCGACCTTGCATCCAGCGAAGTCAGCATCAGAATAACCAATAAGATCAAATGATGTTGACTTAGGATACCATAGGCCCACTGTAACCGTACCCTTAAGGTATCGAAAGATACGCTTAACCGCGGTCATGTGTGATTCCTTAGGATTAGCTTGATATCTAGCACATGGGCAAACACTGAACATGATATCGGGACGACTAGCAGTTAAATAGAGTAAGCTGCCTATCATACCTCGATACTTACGTTGATCAACGGGTTTGCCGCTCTCATCTGGTTCGAGTTTGGTTGAAGTAGCCATTGGTGTGCTGATTGGTTTGACGTTGTCAAGATCGAACTTCTTCAGCATGTCCTTGGTATACTTCGATTGGCAGATGAAAGTTCCATTAGCCATTTGTTTCACTTGCAGACCAAGAAAGTAGTTGAGCTCTCCCATCATGCTCATCTCAAATTCTGTCTGCATACATTTGGCAAATTCTTGACAGAGGGTTTCATCAGTAGAACCAAAAATGATATCATCAACATAAATTTGAATCAACAGAATAGTGTCTTTAAAAGATTTTATAAACAGTGTAGTGTCAATTTTCCCTTTTGAAAAACCTTTCTCAAGTAAGAAGCTACTTAGCCTTTCATACCAAGCTCTGGGGGCTTGTTTGAGGCCATAAAGTGCTTTCTTTAGCTTGAACACATGGTCGGGAAATTTATGATTTTCAAAGCCAGGAGGTTGTTTCACATAAACTTCCTCCTTAATAAAACCATTCAAGAAAGCACTTTTCACATCCATTTGAAATAATTTAAAGTTTTAAAAATTAGCAAAAGTACAAAGCATCCGAATGGATTCTAGTCTAGCAACAGGAGCATACGTCTCATCGTAGTCGATACCTTTCTCTTGGTTGTATCCTTGAGCTACTAGACGAGCTTTGTTACGTGTGACTGAACCATCTTTATTTACTTTGTTTCTAAAAACCCATTTAGTACCAATTATCGAGTGATTAACCGGTCTAGGAACGAGTTCCCATACTTGGCTTCTCTCGAATTGGTTGAGTTCTTCTTGCATAGCAGAAATCCAAAATTCATCATTAAAAGCTTCAGAAATGTTTTTAGGCTCTACTTGTGAAATGAAGGCAGTGCTAGCAACGGAGTCTCTTAGTGATGATCTAGTAGTTACTCCACGTGAAACTTCTCCTATAACTAAATTTTCTGGATGAGAAGGTTTGAAAGAGAATTTCTTAGGCAAACCCTCCAGAGAATTAGTTTCGGTCGAAGTATTCATTGGAGTAGAAGTTGATGGCTCAACGTCATCATCAAGAGTACTTACTGCACTGTTGTCTTCATCAAAAGTCACATTTGTTGACTCTTCCACAATAAGTGAGCGTTTATTAAAAACTCTATATCCCTTACTCTTGGCGGCATAACCAAGAAAGATACCATCGTCAGCTTTGGCATCAAATTTGCCTAAGTTGTCTTTGGTGTTAAGGATAAAACATCTACAACCAAAAACTTTAAAATAAGAAATATTGGGGGTTCTCCCAAACCAAAGCTCATAGGGTGTTTTCTTCGTAATGGGACGAATTAGCACCCTATTCAAAATGTGGCATGCTGTACTGACAGCTTCTACCCAAAAGTATTTCGGAAGTGAAAATTTATTCAACATGACTCTGGCCATATCGCCGAGAGTTCTATTCTTCCGCTCCACAACACCATTTTGTTGAGGAGTTCTAGGACAAAAAAATTCATGATCAAAACCATTTGCATTACAAAAATTTTCAAAATCATAATTTACGAATTCGCCTCCATGATCACTTCGGATTCGAGTAATCATGTACCCTTTTTCATTTTGAACTTTCTTTACAAAAACTTTGAAACAGAGATAGCATCGCTCTTATTAGCGAGAAAGAAAACCCAAGTGAATCTCGAAAAATCATCAACAATAACAAATGCATAAAGTTTGCCACCAAGGCTAGCTATTCTACTAGGACCAAATAAATCCATATGAAGTAGTTGCAAGGGTCTAGTAGTACTTACAGAGTTGATGGAATGAAATGAGGATTTAGTTGCCTTGTTTAGTTCACATTCGGCACATACCGTGTCCTTTTTGAATGTAATGTCAGGCAATCCTCTCACTAGCTTCTTGGTAGAAAGCCTGGATATAGCATCCATGTTGGCGTGACCAAGATGCTGGTGCCAAAGTAGTCGTTCGTCTTTGTGGGCATATAGACATCTACCTGCATTGTTAGTATTTACAGAAAGATAGAAAATATAGATGTTGTCCTCTCTTTTCCCTTCAAAAGCAATGTCTCCTGTTGACCTATCATAGATGTAGCAACTGTTTTGTCCAAAGTTAATATCATATCCATGATCAGCAAGATGACTAATGCTGAGCAGGTTATGTTTTAACTCGGTCACTAGGCAGACATCCTTTATTACAGGAGAAGGAGGATGACCAATGATACGATTACCTATTATGTGCCCTTTGAGATTGTTACCGAAGGATACATATCCTTCTCTCTTCATCGATAGTGATGCAAAAAGATTTGCGTCTTCCGTCATATGTCGCGAGCATCCACTATCGAGAATCCACTTACTTTCAGTTGAAGAGGGAAGGTCCACCTACATCAAGAGTAGATGTGACCATTGGTACCCGAGTTCTTGAGGGTCCTGAAAAATTAGTCTTTGGAAACCAAGTATATATCTTTTTATCTACAAGTCTTCTAAATTTGCACTGTGGTGAGATGTGTCCATGTAATCCACAGTAAGTACAGATAGCATTCTTATTTATACTAGGAGCATGAGAATAATATCTATAAGCAACAGGATGAGGATGGTCATGATGTGAAGAGTTAGCATGGTGATGATGATTATGCATAGAATGAGTGGCATGGTGATGGTGTCTATGAGGCATATCATGATGGTATTGTCTATGATGTGTGACATGCTGATATTGTCTATATGGCATGGCATGATGATTTTGTCTATATGGCATATGATGATCTTGTCTATATGGCATTGCATGATGATCTTGTCTATATGGCATGGCATGATGATTCCTATGTGTGGAGTGATGTTGATTGTGTCTTTGTGCATGATGATTGTGTACTGAGTGAGAATTATTCTTACGTGCACGTGGTTTGTGAAAGTTTGTGTATATAAATGCATGGTTATGTGCTGCATGAGAATGACGTGGTTGACTAGCATGAGTGGTGTTGTGCCCATGTGATTGGGTTTGAGGTTGAACAACCTGTTTACCCAATTTGGTTTCTAATCTTTTAGAAACAGCTTGCAGTTCATCAACCTTAATATTTAAGCCATATATCTTAGTCATGGAAATATTGTGTCTACTCTTTTCTTCAGCAAGCAACGTGTTGAGTGTAGTGATTTTTTGAGTTTGTTGCTCAATACGTGCTTCAGCATCATGTAAGCTTAATTTAAGCTTGGATACTTCATCAGGGTCATTTGTGGGTGTCGTGTTTCTAACATTATCAAGAAGTAAGGAAATTCTTTGTATCTCATCTTCAAGACTTTTGATTTTGTCCTTGGCATGTTTGTATTTACCGATGACCTTTTTGTGATCATCGAGTAAATCAGTGAAAGCATCACCAAGTTCATCAAAAGAGAAGTCATCTAGAGTTTCGTTAGATACCTTGTTGGAAGTTGCCATTAGGCACACATTTGCTGTATCTTGAGGAGAGCCTTTTTCTTCCTCGGAGTCACTCGCTTCACTTTCATGCCAAATTCCTGTATTGGCATATTTCTTTGATGAGTTCTTTTTGTATGGCTTCTCATAGCGGTTGCTCTTCTTCAAGAATGGGCAGTCTTTTCGGACATGTCCAGTCTTCTTGCAACCGTAACAGGTTGGCTCTTCTTCATCATCTTCTGGTGAATCCTTCTTCCTTCGATTGAAGCGAAGGAATTTTCTGAAGTTGTGAACCATGAGAGCTTGGTCTTCATCATCCGAGTTATCGTCTTCGGTCTCATCGTGATCATCCCTTCGTCGATGAGCTTTGAGTGCGATCTCCCTGGTCTTCGGAGCAGGCTCTTCGAAGTCCTTGAGGTCAAGCTCGTGAGTCATGAGCTTACCCATCAAGGTCTCCATTGACATTGTTGTGAGATCGTTCCCTTCTATGATGGCTGTCACCTT
Source organism: Iris pallida (assembly GCA_029216955.1). Classification (NCBI taxonomy): domain Eukaryota; kingdom Viridiplantae; phylum Streptophyta; class Magnoliopsida; order Asparagales; family Iridaceae; genus Iris; species Iris pallida. The sequence continues at coordinate 14,365,448 of JANAVB010033820.1, read as the reverse complement.
AGGGTTCCAAATCTTTGGTAGCCCTCTGAGCAACTTACGAATCTTCTCGTGGTTTGAGTACTGCTTTCCAAGCGAGGATAGAGGATTGATGATGTCGAGGAATCTTGTGATCATTTGAGTGATCGTCTCACTTGGCTTCATCTTGAAGGCTTCGTATTCTTGAGTGAGACGGCTTATTTTAGATTCCTTGACCTGTGTGGTTCCTTCATGCGTCACTTCTAGAAGTCTCCATACTTCATGAGCAGTGGTGCATGTAGAGACCCCGTTGAACTCATTCCTGTCTATAGCACAGAATAAAGCATTAATAGCCCTAGCATCTAGACTTGCCTGTTTCTTCTCCTCGACAGAATATTTGTCGTGTGGTTTCTCAATGAGGTCACCATCGACAACTATCCTGGCGGGCTTTTTGTAACCGTCAGTGACGACAGTCCACAGGTCAAAGTCCAGAGACTTAAGATAGAAGCTCATCCTTGTTTTCCAATATGTGTAGTTTGTCCCATCAAATAGGGGAGGCCTATGAGTGGACTGACCTTCACCATGATTGGAAATCAAGGATTGTGTGGTTGCCATGGATCAGCTCTTAGGATGTTAGTCCTTAAAAAGAGAACAGAGCTCTGATACCAATTGAAGAACAGTTTGGCAACTCTAGAGGGGGGTGAATAGAGTTTATATAGAAAAATAGCCAATTAAAAATAACTCTTTCACCAACAATAAATAATCAGAGTAAAGTGCGGAAAATAAATGAAGAGCAAAAGAGCATACGCAAACACAGCAATTTTAACCTGGTTTCCCTCGTGGAGGACTAGTCCAGGCCTGAGAACTCTAGCTCAGGATTAAATCCACTATTTGTGAAATAGTAGTTTACAACCCGTGTCTTTTCTTCAGAAGAGCACGTCAACTTCTAACAGATGATCGCAGTGGCGATTTGCTTGGAATTGTCCAAGCGACTTCTTTGACTCTTGCACAAGAATCCTAACTGAGAGATGCTGAGCACTCGACACTTAGGAGGCTTGTGGCTAGTAGATGGGAAGGGTATGGCTTACTTGAGCTTATAAGAGAGAAGAGAAAAGAAGATTGGATGGATTGGAATGAGAGAATTCATGCCCTATTTATAGTATTTTTATAGGCAGAATTCGGCCAGAATTCGGGTAGAAAAATTCAAAAATTTGGCCGTTGGACAACTAGCAACCAGCTAACCCTAAAATTAGGGTTCCTGATTTCTAGGGGACAGAGTTCGGCCCGAACTCTGTGTGGAGGCAGAGTTCGGCCCGAACTCTGTCTCCAGAGCACAGAGTGGTTCTAAGAGGATTTTTGGGCAGTGTTTGGTTCAGTAGAGCTTGGGATTTTGGGTAGGCTGTAGACTAAGTGTCAAGAGCTCAGCAAGACTCAGAGTACACAAGTCTAGACTCAATGAAAATATAAAATACAGACTCGAAAACACACTGAGAGCCGGAGACTGAGCTGTCGTCTGTCTTGAATTGTTATGCAGACGTCGTGTGTCGTATTGAATTAATACAGATATTATTTAGTCAATGTAGTCAATATTTGGTTGACTGTGACTTTATGTCAACACCTTTCGCGTCAGGTAGCGAGCCCTGTGCGAAAGTTTCCGCATAACTCACGCCGATGAAGGGCTGGCGCTTGCTATACACTCGTTCCTCCCGGGTCGAATCGGTCCCTTGGCCAAGGTAACCGTTCGAGGAAACTACACCTTGTCGACAAGTTGTCCAATGACCGTTTTCTTTGGAACTTAGTTGATTTTACTCATTTATCCGTATCATTGCGATAAGCGTTAATTGATTCATTCATTGGTTCGGCATATACCAAGTATAATTGTATATGGAAGCATGTTTTCCATTTCCAAAACCGACAGTTCGTTAACAAGTGTTTCGTGAAGTATCGTGCCACGATTTTATTGATTCTACACTATTATGACAAGCATTTATTTTACTTCATATATTGAGTTTTGAAGTAGAGGGACGGGACGAAAGAGGTCAGCCATTCGCCTTAGCCTTGCTTCAAGCGAGCGACCGGTTGGCTGCGCTGACGATGCCTACGCGATTACCTGCAATCGCATAAGCAACTGATTAGAACACTGTATAATTCAAGGATATTCGATACAAAATGCATCACGAAAATCCATCGAAAACATTCACGAAAACGCATTCACGAAAACCAAAGCCAAAGCCAAATCAAGTGCGGCACGAAAACCAGAGCAACGGAAGGTCTCTCCCGACTCAGTCGCAGAGCCAATCCTCGAGGCTCAACCCGCTGAATATGGAACTTGGTTCCGAAGAAGACATTCCATAACGACGAATGGATCTTAATTCAACCATTCCCGTTCGATCGACTCGGTCGATCCCGACCTATCGGTCCCGACCGAATCGATAGCGACAGTGTTCCTTTCTCGCGCACCCCGCAGATAGAGTACGGGGCACGATATAGAGACGGGGCACTACACCATAACCAACTAATAAAAAGTTTTGTCCTCTAAACTTAAAGATAGAACCTTATACCTCTACGAGAATAACGAAGGAAATTTCTCCTTCATTTCCGATTCAAGCTCCCACGTCGACTCTTCGACCGAATGGTTTCTCCAGAGGACGCAGACGAGAGGGATCGCTCGATTGCGCAGCAGATTATCCTTGCGTTCTAAGATTTGAACTGGCTCTTCAACATAGGATAAGTCAGACTTTAGCTCCAGCTGGCCAAAATCTACCACGTGGCTCGGGTCGTGCACGTACTTCCGCAGTTGAGAGACGTGGAAGACGTTGTGTACACCTTCAAGCGCCGGCGGTAAGGCAATTTTATAGGCCACTGGTGCGACCCGCTCGAGTATTTCGAACGGCCCAACGAATCTCGGACTCAATTTTCCCTTCGCGCCGAACCGAGTAACTCCACGCATGGGCGACACTTTGAGAAACACGTGATCGCCATCTTAGAACTCGAGAGGTCGACGATGAACGTCTGCATAGCTTTTCTGACGACTCTGTGTGGTCTTTAATCTTTTTCGATTGAGCCGAATCTTCTGCACGGTCTGTTCAACCAGTTCCGGACCGAGAATCTGCCGCTCTCCGACTTCGTCCCAGCAAATGGGTGATCGGCACTTGCGCCCGTACAAGGCTTCATACGGCGCTATTTGAATGCTGGATTGATAGCTATTGTTGTATACAAATTCGGCCAGCGGTAGATGATTGTCCTAGCTTGATTTGAAGTCAATTGCGCAGAGTCGTAGCATGTCTTCGAGAATCTGATTGACGCGCTCCGTTTGGCCATCGGTCTGAGGATGGTAAGCTGAGCTGAACTGCAACTTGGTACCCAGCACCGACCGAAGGCTACTCCAGAATCGCGACATGAACCGTGAATCCCGATCAGAGACGATGGATACTGGAACTCCGTGCAACCGTACTATCTCATCAAGATATATCTGCGCCAGGCGATCAACGCTCCAAGTAACTTTGATGGCAATAAAATGCCCTGACTTGGTTAATCGATCGACGATGACCCAGATAGCATCATTTTCTCGCAGCGCCTTCGGCAGACCAACAATAAATTCTATGCACACGTGCTGCCACTTCCATTCTAGAATCGCCAGATTCTGCATCTCCCCGCTCGGTCTTTGGTGCTCAGCTTTCACCTGCTGACAGGCCATGCATTGCGACACGAAGAGTGCCACGTCTCTTTTCATCCCGTGCCACCAGAAGTTTGTGCGGAGGTCCTTGTACATCTTTGTGCTACCGGGATGCAAGATGTATTTCGCATAGTGGGCCTCCGACAGGATCTCCTTTCTGAGTTCTGAATTGTCCGGAACGCATAGCCTACCCTTCAATCGAAGCACGTCGGTTTCATCTTCCGCAAAGTCGGTCGTCCTGTCCGTCGAGATTAGCTCTCGTACTTTCTTCAGGTATGGATCGTCCGTCTGAGCGGTCTTGATCTTATCAAGCAAGCTCGGCTCTAACTGCAACTTTGCCAACTGCACAATCCGAAATCTGACTCGGAGCTCGATGCCCATCTCTTCTAGGTCACGTAGCAGTCTGGGGTCGATGGATAACGAGGCAATGTACTTTCGACTCAAGGCGTCTGCCATAACATTTCTCTTTTCCGGCGTATAGTCGATAGTCAAGTCGTAATCCTTGATCAGTTCAAGCCAGCGCCTCTGCCGCAAGTTCAGTTCCCTCTGCGTGAATAGATACTTGAGGCTCTTGTGATCGGTGTAGATCGTGCACGCCACGACATAGAGGTAGTGACGCCACAATTTCAACGCAAACACAATCGCCGCTAACTCCAGGTCGTGCGTGGGATAATTCTTCTCGTGCGGCTTTAGCTGTCGGGAAGCAAAAGATATCACCTTATTCCGCTGCATCAGCACACACCCCAAGCCCTGACCGGACGTGTCGCTGAATATTTAGAAACCCTCAGTCCCATCTGGAAGTGCGAGTATCGGGGCCGAGACGAGCCGTTGCTTTAATTCTTGGAATGAAGCTTCACAATCGTCTGACCATTCGAATGCGACTCCTTTCTGAGTGAGACGAGTCAGAGGCGATGCGATCTTCGCGAAGTCTTTCACGAAGCGTCGTTAGTACCCCGCTAAGCCAAGGAAACTTCGAATCTCGCTGACGGACGTTGGCCGCTTCCAATCAACGACGGCTTCAACTTTCTTTGGGTCGACCGCGATGCCTTCAGCAGAAATGATGTGTCCGAGGAATGCGATACTGCTAAGCCAGAATTCACATTTGCTTCGCTTCGCGTATAGTTGATTTTCTCGAAGGGTCTGAAGCACGGACCGCAGATGCTCAGTGTGTTGCTGTCTATTCTTTGAGTAGACGAGTATATCGTCGATAAAGACTACTACGAACTTGTCGAGGAATAGTCGGAACACCCGATTCATTAAATCCATGAAAGCGGCAGGGGCATTCGTTAGGCCGAACGGCATTACCCGGAACTCGTAATGGACGTATCGAGTGCAGAAGGCAGACTTTGGCACATCATCCGATTTGATCTTGAGTTGATGGTAACCCGAACGCAGATCAATTTTAGATAACACCGTGGCTCCTTGAAGCTGATCAAACAGATCGTCTATACGGGACAGGGGGTATTTGTTCCGGACGGTGGCTTTGTTCAGCTCGTGGTAGTCGATACAAAGACGCATAGAGCCATCCTTCTTCTTGACAAACAGCACGGGCGCTCTCCAGGGCGAGATGCTGGGTCAGATGAATCCCTTGTCGAGCAATTCTTGTAACTGCACCTTGAGTTCTTTAAACTCTGCAGGGGCCATTCTGTACGGGGTCTTCGAGATCGGTCGAGTGTCGGGGAAGGTATCGATAGTGAACTCAATCTCTCGATCGGACGGCATGCCGGGCAGCTCGTCCAGGAACACATCGGAAAATTCTGCCACAACGTCGGTCTGACCCGCGTTTGCACCATTCGCATGTCTCGAACGGAAGCTAGATAGCCTTCGCACCCGGAATGCAGCATCCGTCGAGCAGATATTGCGGAGATCACCATGCAGGTCGGAGACGCCTCACCACACGAGTAGCAGAATTCAGGCACTCCAGGTATGCGGAATGTGACCTTCTTTTCAGCGCAGTCTATGGTTGCGTTGCACGGACCGAGCCAATCCATCCCCAGAATGATATCGTAGTCCTTAATGTTTAGAACTATCGCATCAAGACTGACCTTTTGACCACCTATACAGATGATTCTGTCTCCGCAGACTAAATTTGCAAGTAGTGGCATACCCGACGGTACGTTGACAGTGAGGTCGAGGCCCAGTGGTGTCAAGGAGAATTTGTGCTCGGCGACAAAGTCCGCCGATATGAAACTATGCGTGGCACCTGAATCAAACAATACACGAGCAGGTTTATTATTGAATTGCAGTATACCTGTCACGACTGTATCAGATGCGAACGCCTCGTCGCGAGTCATGGCGTAGACGCAGCCCTGAGCATTGGGGCGATGGTCTTGGCTATTTTGTTGTGCGGTAGGGGGAGCCCGAGGTGCTTGGCCTCGGTTCTGATGGTATTGTTGTCGGCGCTGGTTTGACTTCACCGGACAGTTGCTTACGATATGGTCGGTTCGGCCGCACGCGAGGCACGCGCCGCTCTTCAATCGGCACTCGCTGATCAAGTGCCCCTCCTTGGCGCAGAAAGTGCAGACCACTCGATCCTTCGTCTGGTTGCCACCTCCGTTGCCACAGTTTTGACGCTTGAGTGCGTTGTTGCCTCCCGCATTACTATGGCGTTTGTTATTAAAGTGAACAGCGCCGGTAGTAGTAGGAGGATACTCGGACTCCAGACGGATGGCGTGGTTGAGTGCCTCGCCCACAGTTTGGTATTCACCCACCGAAACGTGAGCGCGGATAGTGGAACGTAGACCCACTTCAAATCGTCGAGCTCGACTTGTAGTGGTAGGTAGGAAGTCCCCAGCAAACATGGCCAGTTTGTTGAATTTGGCCGCATATTGTCGTACAGTCATATTGCCTTGCCTTAACTACATAAACTCATCTTCTTTTTCCTGTCGTACGGCTGCAGAAAGATATTCAGTCTTGAACGCCTTTTTGAACGTCGCCCATGAGATCGCCGTCGTCTCGTCTTCACGTCGAATTGCCCGCTTCTGCACAGTCCACCAATCGTGCGCGTTCATTCGAAGTAGAAGTTGAGCACATGCGACTTTCTTTGAGTCCTCGATACCCAGGAGCTCGAACTTATCTTCCAGCGCCTCCAGCCAGTCGATCGCCACCGAGGAATCTTCTGTACCGTTGAAGGAAGTACGATAGCTTTTAGTGAATTTTGACACGTCGAAGTTAGAACTTCTTGGTGCCGCAGTTGAGAGCACGGGCGCCTCTGGTTCAGCTTCGTTAGATCGAACCGTAGGCTGGGTCACGGCAGGTGTCATCGTTGAGTTGTTGTTGCCGACGACAGACTGTCACTACAACAAATAGGGTTTATAATAGCATGCAGGAAACGCCATAAAAGCCTTACTATAGCATATTGTGCACGCTATAATAGCCCCGCTATAGTACCCGAACGCTATAATATTATAGCGTTCATGAACGCTATTAACTGGTATAGCGTTCTGAAACAAAATGCTTTTAAGCAATAGCGTACGCAAATGCTATTAACCAATAGCGTACACAAATTGCTATTAACCAATAGCGTATGCAAATGCTATTAAACAATAGCGTACACATGCAACAAATTAACCAATAGCGTACACGAACGCTATAGAGTAATAGCTCAGTAAAGTAAATAAGCATCACAATTGCAAACGTAGTTTATAACATTTTCTATTGCAATATTTTTGATGTTGTCAATACAAAAAAATGCAGGTTCAACAACAAACAATATTATGTAGAACAATGATAGGCCTGTATCGCCAAAACTCATATGAAAAAGTATTTGGTAACACAAATTCTTTGTCCCAGAACATCGTATAACATGATATCAAATGTAAAGTATTAAAACATATTGTCATATAATAAGCTAATAATTCAAATATCGTAAACAAATATGGAACTTTATTACAATTTTACATTGTTCAATTCCCATAATGATTCAGAATTCTTCAAGCAGTTTATTGTTGGAACATGAGCCTTTTGCTAATTTTTCCCAAAGGTGCAGCTCATCGCTTCCTCAGAACTTTGCATTGCCTCAGAGAAGAGAGGAGAACAGAAGGGCAGCTTCCATGGGCACACAAACAAATTAAGTAATGAGGAACGGGGGTACAGTTAGAGGACTCGGTGGTGAAATTTGCTGATCTGAGTACATCATGTCCTTCTCCTTGAATTTCTCAGTCAGTCCCTGCACATTTTCCTTGAATTTCTCAGTAGTGAGGCAGCACACCTCTGCACAGGCATCCAGAAGACCAAACAGCAATAAATTAGTTTGCTGATATATACATTAATTACAACTAGAGATTGAGAACTTACTCGATGAAGTTATCGTATTCGATGGATTTGTTCTTGCCACTGCTCTTGTCGAACTTGGAGACGAGCAAGTCGAGGACCACAGGGGATTTGAATTAAAAATTATCCTATTCCAAATGTACATAATATCATCATCTTAATTACATTTTTTTTCAAAAACATATCCAAATACATATATATATATATATATATATATATATATATATATATATATATATATATATATATATATACATCTTATTGTTTCCTTTTATCATATCAGTCCCAAGCACAAGCCCACCCCTGCCATTGTCGTTGCCAGTATAGATCGGGCAGAAGACCCTGTCAAAGCCAGCAAGGAAGAATAAGGTCCAAAATGCAAAAAAAAATAACAAGAGGAGAGCAACTGTCATTGAAATAATATTTCAACTTACCGAAGTTTGTGAGAAAGCTGATGAAGACCTATTCCAACCATACTAAAAATAATCCAGTAATGCATAATTCTAATATATGTCTATTTAGGGGAATGTATATCTTTCATAGTAGTTAGGCTTGATTAATAGGGACTTAAACATGCAACACAACCTGTAGAACCCACATCAAATTAGGATGATACCAAGCTAGTGGGTGTTCCACCTGGGAAGGAAGATACCCTCACTTTCCACTACATCTTTGTTTTTCCCCTTAACGTTCCCCAGCACAAACTTAATCATATAGCACACAACACTTGATAATTGCCTGTTCCTCATCCAAAATTTCACTAAACATATGGCAGTAGGAGAATATCAAGGGGTATGGTTTTAGTCATTTAGAACCCATCAAGAAGAAAGCTCAACTCAGATATGACAGTAGGAGGATGTGACATGAAAGGAATATACAAGAGATTAAAGTCCAACCTTCATATTGTCCTTGCTCAGATTGGTTATACATTTCTCTACTTCATCACCGAAGCTTCCTTTAACAAGGGATTGAATCCTTATGTCTATATTACTTATCGACATATCGTCGGTGGCCTTGTCATGTTATCTTTTGCCTATTTTCTTAAAATTAAGGTATATGCATGATTTGATTTTCAAATACTTAAATCCTTTCAGTAGCTCTATTAAAAAAGCCATTTAGTGGCACTAGAATCTTGTCTATTCATATTTTAGTAGAAAATAAATCCCTTCAAACGAGCAATACAACCATACTTACAGTAAAAGGAAAAAAAAGGAAATCAGTTCCATTTGTATAACTTATGGTCAGTCTAAATACTAACTGCTTGTGACTTCTCTTATTCTTTTCTTTACTTGTGTCAGGAAATTAAGACCAAAGCTGACATGGGCATTGTTTCTGGATATTTTTGTGTTTTCACTACTAGGGTAAGAGTAAGACACCAATAATTTAATTTATGTACAAGTAGAGTAAGTTATGATACTAATAAATAAAATCTGACAGCAACATTTTGTAATAACAAGGTCGGCCAAACTCTAAACATGTACTTTGTAAGCTTGAGATATACCTCACCTTGTCAATAGCAAACAAATGCAGGCACTATTCACCTAATAATGCATCCCATTGGATATCAAACTGCGAGCAACAACAAAGATGCCAATCAGATTGGTCTTTCCCTTGCACAAAAAAGTCACTATACCCTCCAGATTAAGCAGATGGGTTTGGTATGCCGAAGATACAAAAAGAGGATACATGTGGACAAACTCCTATCATCCTTCAAATGTTTTACATACTGACAGAGCTTCGCATGGAGCATCATTAGATCAGTGCTCTCAGAAGCAACGACATATTTTATCAATGGTTTCTCCCTACAAACATTAAGGTATGAGGTGGTACAGGGAGACGCAACAAATCTTACCATCTCCTCGAGTAACTGGCAGTCAAACAACTAATTGTACTAGTTTTTACGGGTCAATTGGGACCAAGAAGGAAAAATAGTTGGTTATTTGGAAGATTCAGCAATATTCCCTGTAGTGAACATATGGCAACATCCTTAGATGTGTGATACAAACATGTCACTAAGAGAATTACATAAAAGAAACAATTAACTGTGTGACCACCAAGGTACAATACCCCAGCCTTTATTCACTAGTGTTTTAGACTTAAAATATCAAGAATAAACAGTTTGTTGTTAACCAAATACTCAAACCAGCTACTGGCATGGGCAACAACAAATACCTATATGATCATGTATGTGTACCGTCTAGTATGAAATTGACTACCTATATCAGCATTGTCCTTATCAAAGTATCCGTGGTATAGGTTTTTATCTATTAATTATCCTTAATAATGTCAACAAACAAGTACAGTGCCAGCACAAGCTTTTATGTTTCATTTGATTTTTTTAACTTTTTATGTTACGGGTTTGGGAAGGTTCCTAATGTATGCACAAAATTCTCCAAGAATACAGATAACTTAATAAAGACTAAAATATCTCATGTAGATAACTTCCCACTTTTAAGTATATCCAGGACTAAAATATATCATGCAGATAACTGGAAGTCTGAAAAGGCAACAAAAGCGTACACACAAAAATGGATCAGAAAAAACAACTATTAGTTCATGACACCGCAAACCTGAGGCTCATGAGGGCATCGCACAGCTCTTCCATGTCGATCTAATTACCGCTGCGATCGCGATCGAACCTCTCGAAGTTTGACTGCATCAGATCAAAAGTTGAAGTAATGGTAGAATGTTCAGTCGGAATTGTTCGGTAAGTACTAGTTAAGTATAACTTTGATTGTGATGAGTAACATACTCTCCAATTCTGCTTCTCTTGCCACAAAACAATGATAAGCTAATCAAATGAGAAAAGAGAATGCATTTTGATTCATACCATCAAGAATTTGATACATAACTACCCAGGCTTGCAAGAATTTTAATAAACAAGTTACCCAGATATCTTAAGGATAGGAACTTCTGGAACATTATTGTTGACAACAACTTCTCTGGTACTTTTAAAACTATACTCAGGTATAGAGGAGTCTGTTTACCCAAAATAAGGAGAGCTATTGCAAATGGGGAGCACATTAAAGTTTTGTTTGAATGGTTGCCACAGGGAAGTATTGACAGACATTCAGAGAGAAAACACTAGAGGAAGACTACTGGGTATGGGATGGCACTAGATGGGACTCTTCACCCTTCAATCTGCTATGAAGCTAGTCAGGAAGCATCTATCTATATAAGGCTATTCTCAACAGATTGCTCACCAAAGATAGGTTAATAAGTTGGGGCCTGCAGAATGATATTTGATGCCCACTGTGTAAATCAGAACTAGAATCAGCCCTGCTCCTTTTCTTCAAGTGTACTAAAACATCCTATATACGGAAACTGAGCCTACTAAAACTTGGAATCCAAAAAAGTAGCCCATGCCAGTTAGAAAAGGAAATCAAGACCCTGAACCTGAAGTGGCACAACAAGGAAAAGAGCAGAATTTGCATCCTCGAGTGTTATAGCCGTTGTAGTTAGACATATATAGAAAGAGAGGAACAGAAGAGTATTCATCAACAGAAGATTAACAAGAATATAATGATGAAGAGAGTTCAAGAAGATAACAAGATGCATATATTATTATGTCTATGAAGGTTAAGGATACTCTACAAAATAGGGATATACTCTCCAATTGCGTACCTAACCTAGTGATGTAAATATTATTGGTCAATAAATTTCAACCATTTTTGCAAATATGTGTGCGTGCGTGCGTGCGTGCGTGCACGAAAAAGATGAGACGATGCTCAACTGATAAGATCCATAATTCAGAGTGGCTTTAGATGTATATTGATCAAAATTTGTCTTATACATTGAATCAAGATATCCACGTAGAAGTCTTTGGCCTGCAAATTACTCAATTTTAAACAAGAATTTGATACATAACTACCTTCCATGTGAGGAAATGATGGTGTGATCTGGACCCTCCATTGTATGTTAGCTTGTACATGTTCCTCTTGTATACAACTCAATCTTACCAAGTAGTTTATACCATATTCACTTGTCGGTTAACCCCAGCCATAAACATAGGGAGAGATTGTATGAAACTAACCTGATAGTTCCATGAAGGCTTGAATTGAAGCAACGAAACCCTTTTCAGTAGTTACCTAGGCCTGCAAATTACAATTGGTGTGATCTGGACCCTCCATTTTAATAAACAAGAATTTGATACATAACTACCCAGGCCTGCAAGAATTTTAATAAACAAGTTACTCAGGCCTGCAAATTATTCAATTTTAAACAAGAATTTGATACATAACTACCTTCCATGTGAGGAAATGATGGTGTGATCTGGACCCTCCATTGTGTCTGTTAGCTTGTACATGTTCCTCTTGTATACAACTCCCCTGACAGACTTGGCAAAGAAAATATTTGAATGTTTATACTTTAGGTGTTCTTTACTGCAAAAAATTAAGAAAAATAATCGATAATATGTGAAATACCAACTTGAGATGTAACTTCTGAAACATAACAGTCAAGGAAGTCACCATTAACCGAAAACTACATCAGATAAGTTGTGTAGTTAGAATCTTACCTTGAGAACAGACTCATGTATATGGTCATTCATAACCAAGCATCTTTCCAATATACTATTCCAATACAGCTGTACAATTCCCCAGATAATAAGCCAGATAACCAAAAGCAGCTCTAAAATGTACTCTAGATAATAAGCCATATATACCATATGGTCATGGGTCGATCATATAAAATAAACGTTATCATATGAAAGCAAAGAGTTGAAGAAATATTATCAACATTCAAATTGTACCATTAATCGTGAAGGGGCATCAAAAGAAAACTAAGTTTGTAAATGATAGAAAACTTAAAAATGTATCACTATGTATCCAACTCTAATTATCAATAAAAAAACCCAACAAGTCTAGTTTCCATCCCAAATTTACTTGTAGCTTCTATCCACATCCAAAAAGTATCTACTTCATCGCCAACCTACACAAATTTGAAAAGATAAATTTGTACCTACAATGAAAAAAAAAATATAAACAACAATATTTATCATGCATATATATACCTATTCATCCAACATCACAATGTGTTTGGTCGGCCATGCAGTAGCACTTCCTTGTATTTCTTCTATTGTTTCATTACCGAAACATGGTCTATATAATGGTGCTTTGGGTTGTAAAATCAGATCTACCCAAACTCGAGAGACATCTTTTCCAAGAGCTTTACCATGAACCACCGTTTTTGGGTCATTCGTAACCCAACGTCCAATTGCAACAATTTCCTTCGGTTTCTTCCAATTTAGCAACTTGCATTTTTTGTCTTTCGACAAACGGCTAATACTTCCATTATGTGACTAAAACAAAAATGAAGAAATGTTATATTTAATACTCGTAAGTAATGGATTCTTCAAGATAAAATATCGTATATCTTACCTGTGGAGTAGTAGATGGAGTTGTTGAAACGTTGTTTTGCTCATTTGATTTTACATTGTTTCCTTCTGAATGTAGATTCCCCTCATCAACGTTCTCCTCTTCATCAGTGTTCTCCTCATCAGTTTTCTCCTTCTCATCTGTGTTCTCCTCATCACTACTATCTTCATCGTCATTCTCCTCATCCTCCTTTTGCTTTTGTTGATCATGACCCTATAGGAAAAAACATATAAGGAATCATACATATACCAAAAAAGGAAAAAGTTGTCCATGCATATTAGAATTAGTAAACTTACTTGATTTTTCAGTAAAGTATCAATCAAATTGTTTTGTTTTTCAAGTAACTTCGATATTGAGTTAATTTGCCCTTGCATGGTATCAACTTTGCTTTGGGAATTCATATCTTCATCCATATTCACCTCATCGTCATTATCTTGTTCTTGTTGATCACATTTCTAAAGAAGGCAAACATCATAGGCTATAGGTGCAAAAAAAAAGAATTATCAAAGGCACAATAAGAACTAATTACCTGATTTTTCATTAAAGTATTTATCAATTTGGCTTGTTTTTCAACTAAATTAGACATTGAGTCAATCTTTCCTTGCATTGATTCAATTTTACTTTCAAGCCTAACAACTTTTTTAGAATACTTCGCTTGTGCCACTAATTTAGATTTAGTTGCTCCAGCCCCGGCTCCTTTAAGCCTATTACGTTGTTCGGGTTGTGTAATTACTTGTGAAAGTGCATCACCATCACAACCTGATTTTGGGGATCCCTCTGATGATGGTGCAAGTAGGATTTCCTTAGCCTTTTTCTGAAATTACAATAAATGAAAATTTTAATTAATTCTTCATCCTAATTGAATTTTTATCACTTACAACATCACTGAATTAGCCATGAACATAATTGGGTTATACATACGATGAGTTCATTGTCCTTTGGGTTTTTAGCTTCACCTTCTTCATTAGTATATCCTCGAATCCAAGCACGAAGTCTTACTTTTTCTTTAGGACATGGACCCTCTTTTTTCTGCATTATAGTTAGATAAAGTCTACTTTCAATTGATAGGTACATAAATAAAAATATAAAAACAATATGAATTGTATACTTACTAATATTTCATCCGCAATGCGAGCAAATCCTTTTCGACTTCCAAGGTAACGCATAGTTTGTTTCCCTCTCATTTCCTTGAATGTTGTAGACTTCTCCTACATACACTCATATGCATATTATTATATAGGAACAAAATTTTTATATAAACCCTTCAAAATGTATTTACTTTACCTTAAACTTTTTTGTTGATCTTTTCTTTACAAATACTTCCCACTATGTTGGGTCAATGTCATTCGGCCTTTTCTTCAAATTTTTTCCTAATTTTGTTTTGTTTGCTCTAGCTAGTCTCCCCATTTGTTGTAGAACATAAGTTTTCGCTTCTTCCTCTCGCTCCTTGAATGTGAACTTTTGCTACAAGTAAAATAAAATTAGAAAGAGTTATTAGCAATAAAGAAGTTCAAACTACATTTAACCTTAAAAGCTTTTTTATCTTACCATGACTGCTTGCCAGTAATATTCTTTGTTCTCATGAGGTACGTGTCTCCAATTATCAAATGTTATCGACACCATTTCACGTGTTAAACATCCTACATAAGTTGATAGATCTTTCGAGTTCTTTCCAATGGGTTGACCATCTTCATTTAATTCCACCTCTAGCATATTCCCACTTTCCACTGGCAAAGCACTGCACCTCGTAGGTCTACGGGTCTTTGTTGTATGTGTCTCATTGGATGGATTAGACATTTGGTCTCTAGAATCATTTGGCATTTCGTCAGCTAGTACATTTGAATCTTCTTGCTCACAAGATTTGTTCTTGTCTCGTTTTTTCTTCTTTGCTTTTTCCTTTGCTTGATTTGCACTCTATAAGTATGCAAGGCAAACATATATTAGAAATACAATTACGTTCTACTTTCATCATTGTTGTATACAAAGAATTGTTAACTTACCACATTTGAACCTTCTTGCTCACTTATACGTAATCCAGCATTAGGATCATTCATGAGAGCGGCCTCAAGGCTTCGTTTTTGCTTCTTTGCCCTTTTCTTTGCATGTTTTGAACTCTACGAATATACAACAAATTAATACATTAACAAATAAATGAGATTTCTCTAAACTTTAGAATTAAAGGGTTATATTACCTCGGCTAGAGCCATGTTATGCACCAACTAATCACAAAGGGATCTGCAGACAAACAGATGTGCTTCTATCATGAGAAATTTTCATGACAGACTACATGTTGTCAATTGGGCAAGTATCAAAATACTTGTTACCTGTTCTATCATCCAATTGCAGTAATGTAATAGTAGTATGTTCAAGAAAATTAACAAGACATTTGTCATTTTAAAATTCTAAAGTAAGCAGCACTTTACATTAACAAGCAAGCATTTGTACGAGTTAAAGAGTATGTTTACCTACACATACCCACCAACACAATGAGTTGCTCTAGCAAACAACAATCCTACAAGGAACCCTTATTGAAAGCTAAGTGTTTGATCAAATGAGCAGTCTATCCTTTGCATCACCACTTGCCTTGAGGCCCTCAAAAAAGGATATGCCAGCACTTTGTAAAAGGGGAAAACCAAGTACCAACAAGAAGCAACATTATCTCTAAAAGAGATGATGGTATATATGTTCAGTCCTTATTGAGAAAGATAGTTAAGATATGATCACATAAAGCCCCTCTATGCAAGTTGGTCCTTAATTTTATCTCTGTATGGAGGGAATTTTGAAGCTAGGAGATTCAAAAATGAAGCTTATTGGCCTTACCAAAGTTAGGAGTATGTTGGTCTCATGAGTATGTCTATCATTTAATATAAATGGGCAAACTCACATTCAAATACTATATTTCAAACACTATATTCCAGTAATGGGCAAACTCACATCCAAAAACTATACTTGTTACCTTCTTCTTCATAGCAATCAATATGGCAAAATAACTCATATATATTGCAGACAAACAGATGTGCTTCTATCATGAGAAATTTCATGACATACTACATGTTGTCAATTGGGCAAGTATCAAAATACTTGTTACCTGTTCTATCATCCAATTGCAGTAATAGAATAGTAGTATGTTCAAGAAAATTAACAAGACCTTTGTCATTTTAAAATTCTAAAGTAAGCAGCACTTTACATTAACAAGCAAGCATCTGTACGAGTTAAAGAGTATGTTTACCTACACATACCCACCAACACAATGAGTTGCTCTAGCAAACAACAGTCCTACATGGAACCCTTATTGAAAGCTAAGTGTTTGATCAATGAGCAGTCTATCCTTTGCATCACCACTTGCCTTGAGGCCCTCGAAAAAGGATATGCCAGCACTTTGTAAAAGGGGAAAACCAAGTACCAATAAGAAGCAACATTATCTCTAAAAGAGATGATGGTATATATGATCAGTCCTTATTGAGAAAGATAGTTAAGATATGATCACATAAAGCCCCTCTATGCAAGTTGGTCCTTAATTTTATCTCTGTATGGAGGGAATTTTGAAGCTAGGAGATTCAAAAATGAAGCTTATTGGCCTTACCACAGTTAGGAGTATGTTGGTCTCATGAGTATGTCTATCATCTAATATAAATGGGCAAACTCACATCCAAATACTATATTTCAAACACTATATTCCAGTAATGGGCAAACTCACATCCAAAAACTAGACTTGTTACCTTCTTCTTCATAGCAATCAATATGGCAAAATAACTCATATATATTGCAGACAAACAGATGTGCTTCTATCATGAGAAATTTTTATGACAGACTACATGTTGTCAATTGGGCAAGTATCAAAATACTTGTTACCTGTTCTATCATCCAATTGCAGTAATAGAATAGTAGTATGTTCAAGAAAATTAACAAGACCTTTGTCATTTTAAAATTCTAAAGTAAGCAGCACTTTACATTAACAAGCAAGCATCTGTACGAGTTAAAGAGTATGTTTACCTACACATACCCACCAACACAATGAGTTGCTCTAGCAAACAACAGTCCTATATGGAACCCTTATTGAAAGCTAAGTGTTTGATCAATGAGCAGTCTATCCTTTGCATCACCACTTGCCTTGAGGCCCTCGAAAAAGGATATGCCAGCACTTTGTAAAAGGGGAAAACCAAGGAACACAATCTCGAAACAAGAAGCAACATTATCTCTAAAAGAAAATTAACAAATGGATCCTAAACAACAACAAATCACAACTTTATATTTTAAGAAACTACATCCAAACAATATATTCCAGTAAATGTGCAAATCATGAAGAAATCCATGGAACACAATCTCAGTTAAGAGCAGACACCAAATATATTATGCAAACAACAAAATTTAAATTAAACCAAATCAAACTCTGAATTGTAAATAACGTGAACAAATCCTTTGTTACCTAATGCCATATGATGAGCATTTGGGAATATCAAATTGGTTTCATAAGATTAAAGATAGAAAAAAAGAGAGCCTACTTATACATAAATGCCCTCACAATCCATTCTAAGGTAGCTATCACTACCATCCTCAATATTCTTATCTAGTTTTGATACATCCACAGGTACCGATGATGGTGTATAGACATTCTGATCATCATCCATATCCATCTCTTGAAAACCTCTTGGTGGTGCCTTTAACACAACGTACCAATTAGATGAAGTAGTGTCCTTAGAATAAAACACTTGTGTTGCCTGTGATGCTAGAATAATTGAGTCTCTTTCAAAGTGGTGTTTTCCTTGGTATAGGTTAACCAAGGTAAACCCATCTTCTACTTTGACACCATTTGTTGTGCTAGCCCAATCACAATCAAAAATAGGAATGTGAAAAGTATGATAATCCAGGCAAACTATGTTTTTAATCACTCCATAGTAGGAAACTGTATCAGTGACTTGATTTCTATCCTTCGAGCTAGATCTACAAATAGTTGATGCCTCAAGTGAAACATCGATGTTCTGCCTAGACTTCTCAGCATCCTTTTTATGGTAGCGGTGACCATTGATAATATATCCTGAATAAGACACGCCATGTTTTGAAGGGCCATGTGCAAGCCCTCTTAACATGTTGGATATGTTATCACTGGGTTGCCCCTCAATCTGTTCAAAATCAAAACAAAATGTAAAGACAACAACTTTTTAAAATTTTGTGCTAAGGTACTGAAAAAAACAAAAGTTGTAACCTTTTGTTTTAACCAAGCTGAGAATTCCTTGGAATGACGATCTTGAAGTAAATTCTCATTTTTAGCAAGGCGTCTATCCAAAAGTTTCAACTCCTTCAAGTGCATCCTAAGAGGGAAAACAATTGTTACACAATATTATATAGACAAGTTACTTTGAAGTTAATATGTTTTCTAATAACTTACTCAAGATAAGGTTCAACTTCAGCCATATTGAACAATACATAACGGTGAGCACTTTGTAGCTTCTGTTCATCCAATGTCACTATTGTTCCCTTCGAAATTGGTCGGCCTTCAAGTATTGCATCATTCTGAATACCTTTATTTCTATTTGGACGATTATCCATCTCAGCCACTTGTTTCATGTATCCACTAACAAATCTCATGCTCTCATCAACAAGATAACATTTTGCTATACAACCTTCAAGACGTGCACGATTCCTAACGTAACCTTTCAACACCTTTATATTTCTAAGAGGCGAAAAAATATAATAATTATTTAGAGTAAGCAAATGTATGAATGGAAATCAATAAAAGAAATTATAACAATCACCTTTCAAATGGATACATCCAACGATAATGGACAGGGCCACCTAATTTTGCTTTACGTCCCAAGTGGATTGGTAAATGAATCATGATATCGAAAAATGAAGGGGGGAAATATCTTTCAAATAAGCATAATATCTCAACAACCTCTTCCTCTAATTTCTCCATTTGTTCTCTATCAATGACTCTTTGGCACAAGACATTGAAAAATGCACATATTCGAAATATTGCATTCCGTGGCCCTTTTGGAAGAAGACCTCTCAATGCCATAGGCAACAACTGTTGCATTAACACGTGACAATCATGAGACTTGAGGCCTGTCATTTTGCATTCTTCCACTGATATGCAGTTCCCGATATTTGAACAGTAACCATCGGGCAACTTCAAGTTATATAATCTCTTGCAAAAAGTTTCCTTTTCTTTCTTTGAAAGTGTGTACGGTCCTGGTGGAAGAAAAATTCTCTTATTTTGTAATTCTGGATGCAAAGCATGTCTGATTCCCATTTCTTCCAAATCCCTACGGGATTCAATGCCATCCTTTGATTTTTCCTTCATATTTAGCAGCGTACCAACCGTGCTATCACACCAATTCTTTTCTATGTGCATTAAATCCAAATTATGGCGCAAAATTAGATGCTGGAAAATCAAAAATATATTAGAAATCTTGTTAAAGCAATGAAAATCTTAATTGAAAAATATTTTACAAAAAAGATACAAACATAATATGATATTACCTCCCAATACGACAGCAGAAAAAATATTGACTTCTTCTTCCACATCTCTGAAGTTTGCCTGTTTCTTTTGCCCTTCTCTTTTCCCTTCCCAAAATCATTTCTCATATTTTTCAGCCCTTTCAAAATTTTTGATCCAGTCATTAATCTAGGTGGCTCCTTATGTTCTTGGTTACCATCAAACCAACTTTTTTTCAACCGGAATGGATGGTTGGATGGAAGAAAATGCCTGTGTCCCATGTAAATGGTTTTCCTACTAGATTTTAACTATTTTGAACATGTATTCACTTCACATATGGGACATCCAGTTTTTCCTTTGGTAGTACATCCAGCTAGGTTGCCATAAGGCGGAAAATCAATTATTGTCCACATCAAAATTGCTTTCAAGTTGAAAAATAATTTGTTGAATGCATCATAAGCATGCACTCCATTATTCCATAGCTCTAGCAAATCATCTATGAGTGGCTGTAAATAAATATCTATATCATTGCCAGGTTGCTTCGGTCCAGAAATTAATAATGCCAACATTATATGTTCTTTTCTCATGCATAGCCATGGTGGGAGATTGTATGTAGTGAGCATTACTGGCCAACAACTATAGGACGAGCTAAGATTGCCGAACAGATTGAACCCGTCTGCAGCAAGACCAAGTCTAAGATTGCGTGGATCTTCTAAAAACGACGGCCACTTCATATCAATTGTCTTCCATGCCAAGGAATCCACATGATGGCTCATGATGTCATCATCACTTTTGTGTTTGTGATGCCACCTTAAGTTTTCAGCCATTTCAACTTACTGAAACATCCTTCTGAACCTTGGAATTATCGGAAAGTATCTTAATACTTTTGCCGAAACTCCTTTTTGAATTTTACCGGTCTTATCTTTCTTCCACCGATCCAATCCACATTTTTTACACTTTTCCTCATTTTTCAATTCTTGTCTATATAGACAACAATCATTAGGACATGCATCTATCTTCTCACAATCAAGCTCAAACGTCTTAAGCAATGATTCAACGGCACGTGAGGATTCTGGAATTTTATTTTCATCAGGAAACATATCATGCAATATTTCTAAAAGATGACTAAAACATTTATCAGAAATGCCATACATAGACTTGTGCTTGTATAGAACAACGGTTGCTGATAACTTAGTGTATTTTTTGCAACTTGGGTATAATGGAGTATTGGCATCCTTCAATAAGGTTGTGAATCCATCCTCCATTTCCTCTTCAATGGGTTCATAACTAGCTTCGTCTTGAAATTCCATTTCTTCAATTATTTTAGGTGTCTCTATCTCTTCCATATTTGAAATTTCTTTTTTCAACCCTTCCCCGTGCCAAATCCAAGTTGTGTAAGACAGATCCATCCCACGTCTTAGCAAATAAAGTAAAATCATATCCTCATTTCCACGACAAAAATTCTTACAATCTACGCAAGGACATAAGATCATGTCTGGATTCTTTGTATTTGACTTGGCAATTTCCACAAACTGACGAACAGATTGCTTATACAATGTTGTGTTTCTATAAAAAATTTAAAAAGAAATTATTAATTAAACAAGTGATACAAATGGATTTAATTTACGTGAACAAATTAATATAGGGATGGATTTCAATACTTGTTAAGATGAACCCATTCTTTATTCATCATAATGACACCACCACTTGCCTATAGCAAACTTCATGACACCAAACAAACAAATATATTAAAACAATGAAGGATTTTAAGGAAAATAGACTGAAACTGCATGGACTAAAAAAGTATTGTTCGATACTAGAAGGTTAGGGTTTTGTTTCTGCTATACCTTTCTTTCCAAACTGAAAATGATGAATCCCTTGTATTGATCGCCTGAAAAAAGAAAACAAATAATGGAGATAGATAGATGCACAAATTGAATTGCTTTGATAAAAATAAGTAATAAAGAAATAAAAAGATTATTTACCTTGAAATTAAGCCTTAATCTTCAGGAATATGAACAACCCAAAATCAATTAAACAAAACCCAAATCGAGAACCCTGAAACACAAATCGAGAACCCTGAAACACAAATTAAAAACCCAATCAAATCTAAAACCTAATGTTGAGACCGAAGAGAGATAACGATTGAGAGAGAAAGAGATAACCATTGAGAGAGAGGGGTACCTAATGCCTTCAAAGACTAGATTTCGTGTTTGTATGAGACCGAGAGAGGCTGTGCTTTGTATGTGTTTGAGAGAGAGAGAGAGAGAGAGAGAGAGAGAGAGAGAGAGAGAGATAGGGGGGAAGAGGGAACGTTGCCTCTGCTATCTAGGGTTTTTGCGTGCCAAAAAACCCTTTTACCCGCCTAAAACCCTAATCTACGTTTGTGTTCGTGTGGAGAGAGGCTGTGCCCAACTTAGGTTTGTGTTTGTGTAGAGAGAGGCCGGCTGTGCTTTTCAATTCATGGTTTTTTTTCTTATATTATAAGACTGTGAATATGTATGACACCACCACTATTACTAATATGGTTTTTTTTATATGGTTTTCTTATATGGTTTTTTTTCTTATATGGTTTTCTTATATGGTTTTTTTTCTTGTATCTTAACATACCAAGGACCGAAAGGATCTGCTACTTTTGGTTCGTGCATGGGACCCGTTTTGTGAATATGTATGCTTTTTTATTTTCTAAAAATTACTAAATTACAAGGATTTGAACATGGGACCCGTTTTGACGAACTTTTTTCAAATAAATAGCAATATGGTAACGCTATACAAGCTACGGCATTCATAAAATGCTATAGCACTGAATCTGTAATTATTGTTACACATTTACAATAGCATTCCATAAAAAAATGCTATTACTAATAGTCTTTTATAGCATTTAGACCTGAACGCTATTAAAAATGTGCTATAATAAGTCCTATTTGTTGTAGTGTGTACGATCTGCTGGAGGGTATTCAGCTGCTGCTGCTGCAGCTTGAATTGAGCCTCGAACCGATTCTCAAATTGAGTCTGACGAGCCTTCGCTTGCTGACGATGGAGCTCGTTTTGACGTTGCTGCATTTCAAGCATCTGCAGCATACGTTGCATCGGGTCGCCGGAAGGTCCGGCTACAGTAGGCATCATTCTCGTTGGGTCGACGGACTGCTCGGGTCTAGAAGCACTCGAGCCGCTGGAAGCGCTCGTCTCGTCTTCCGCCTGAGCTCCCGTAACTGCAGGGAAAAGGAATGACAACTCTCGTTAGTTTCAAAAAATGTCCTGGGTTCAGCGTATGGAACAACTCTTCTCATCGACACGAGGTTAACGGTTGGAGACTAGAACTCGACACTGGAGGCCAAGGACGTAAAGCCGTGCTCTGATACCATTAAGTCACGCCCCGATTCCGTTGAATCGATAGTCGTCCCCTGGACGTGATGCCGTGCGAACCTAATTTGCGATCGCACAAGGCATAGTCATAAGGCAATCCGAGACACGAGATCTAAGAGAGTACGCAGACAAATTGAATCACACAATAAGTAAAGGAACTTGATTCTTTATTGATAATGAACATCATTTACAGACTCTGGTACAAGACTTACTGCCGTGCGGGCTACAACATGACTCGATTACAAAAGAGTGCCGATGAGATAGTCGTTTCATACATTGCACACATCCCTCAATATACACAAGTACTCCATTGACCTGGATGGGAGGGACGCTGAGTCATTTTTCTTGGACTGTCGAGAGCCTTCAAGAGTGGAGTCGCAGAGAGAGAGTCTTCGACGCACGGCCGAAGCTTCAAAAGTCACGAACGTCGCCGAGCTAATTGGCGCGTCCTTCCTGGTTCACGGGACCTGCAAGGAGCGAGGATCAGCACATAACACATGTACTGGCGAATGACTAATTAAAATCCAAGCTCTGTATTTGATTCAAGAAGTTTCGTAAACATGTTAGCTAGCTATTTCAATGATCTTTCTAACCATCCTGCTCGATTTGCATGTTAACATGTTTGAGGCAAGCATATGAAATTGTGTAACATTAAGCAACTATCATATTCACCCCGTGCCACGTGTATTTGTTAAGCAGTGAGAAGGGTGTGAAGGCCACTGGCAATTTCAAGCCATCGCGGACATATAGCTGAGTTAGACGATGACCCTTTCGCGTCGGGTAGCGAGCCCTGTGCGAAAGTTTCCGCATAACTCGCGCCGATGAAGGGCTGGCGCTTGCTATACACTCGTTCCTCCCGGGCCGAATCGGTCCCTTGGCCTAGGTAACCGTTCGAGGAAACTACACCTTGTCGACAAGTTGTCCAATGACCGTTTTCTTTGGAACTTAGTTGATTTTACTCATTTATCCGTATCGTTGCGATAAGCGTTAATTGATTCATTCATTGGTTCGGCATAGACCAAGTATAATTGTATAGGGAAGCATGTTTTTCATTTCCAAAACCGGCAGTTCGTTAACAAGTGTTTCGTGAAGTATCGTGCCACGATTTCATTGATTCTACACTATTATGACAAGCATTTATTTTACTTCATATATTGAGTTTTGAAGTAGAGGGACGGGACGAAGGAGGTCAGCCACTCGCCTTAGCCTTGCTTCAAGCGAGCGACCGGTTGGCTGCGCTGACGTCGCCTATGCGATTACCTGCAATCGCATAAGCAACTGATTAGAACACTGTATAATTCAAGGATATTCGATACGAAAACGCATCACGAAAATCCATCGAAAACATTCACGAAAACCAAAGCCAAAGCCAAATCAAGTGCGGCACGAAAACCAGAGCAACGGGAGGTCTCTCCCGACTCAGCCGCAGAGCCAATCCTCGAGGCGCAACCCGCTGAATATGGGACTTGGTTCCGAAGAAGACATTCCATAACGAGGAATGAATCTTAATTCAACCGTTCCCGTTAGATCGACTCGGTCGATCCCGACCTATCGGTCCCGACCGAATCGATAGCGACAGTGTTCCTTTCTCGCGCACCCCGCGGACAGAGTACGGGGCACGATGTAGAGACGGGGCACTACAGAAACCGAACCGAATTGGTCAATAACCGAACCGAACCGAATTAAATCGGTTCGATTTTCGGTTTATTCGGTTTTTGGGTTTTTTTGTGTATTTTTTTTGTTAATATATATAATAACTAAATATACCTAGATATATTTATTATATACCTATATTATATACCTATATGTATTTAGTATATACCTATAATTATATATATATATATATATATATATATATATATATATATATATATATATATATATATATATATATATAAATTTTCTTATTCGGTTTTCGGTTTTGGACCGAAACCGAAACCCAAAGCCGAAACCGAATAAAATTTTTTAGTATTTTCAAAACCGAAATCGAACCGATTTTTTTTTAAACCGAACCGAATCTCTTATTCGGTTCGGTTCGGTTCTATTTTCGGTTCAAAACCGAATAATGCTCACCCCTAGAAACCATCAACCAAACTATATAACCGACCGAGGAACGTTAGGCTGGTAACCTTTGATGTTTGATGTCCAAACTATACCTGTGCGAGTTATGATGTTAGGTACAGCGAGGTCTTAATCTGGTGGAATAGGCAGGGATATACGTACAGTAATCACATATTCACATGACCATAAGTGTAGTGACATCCCACCTAACACCACTAATGATGGATCCAGCCTGATCTCTCTGCAGTGTTGAGTGAGAAAAATGAAGATGGTTGAGTAGCACCATTTGGTGTGTATAATATGTCATAATTTAGTGCCAAACTAATGAGTGTAATGGACATTATTGGCTTGGTTTTTGGCAGTCGGTGGCAACTAGCAAGCAAATTCCCTCCTTTAGGCCCTACCATAACCTCCATAAAGTCTTTGCTTTCCAACTTCATCACACTTTGACTTTACAAAGGAAAGAAAATTGATTCTTTCTCTTCTTTTTAGTTAGAAATTTGTAATTTTTATCTATATTTTCCGGTATTTGTAAAGGCTAAAGATATTGGGAGGAGAAATAATTTTTTGGAGTAAAAAATTGAATCCTTATGGTAGGGTGGGTGGGAAAATTGTTTTCCTCCATATTGAAATTATTTTTCTTTCTTGCTACTTTCTTTTTATATCGAAAAAAAAAAATCTAACATTCTGATTCCGCAAACCAAATGTGATATGGCCTTAGAGCATCATTAGTAAGGCCCATCCCATTTTCTAGATTCTAGATTTAGAATGTAGGAGCTCATTTTGTAGAATAATAAGTCTCATCCCTAGTTCCAATTTCTACAATTTCGGTCCCAACCCATCCATGGGTGCTAAGGGTTGGGCCTCCCAATTTCTAGATTCTAGATTGTAGAAACTCGTTCTTTAGAATAGTAAGTTCCAATTTGGAGCCCAACTTTCTAGATTCTAAACTTTATATTATTTTTTTCCTACATTAATTTTTGACCACACAATTTTTGGGACCGAAGCTCACTTTATCATTTCCTACTATTCTCATACAAACCCAAACCATTCTACATTTACCTTTTTTTTGAAATTTTGGGCTCCAAATTGCATTGGAGAGTCCCAACTACTAATGATGCTCTTAATATAAAGAGAGATACAAAGAAAAGAAATTCCGATGGAAGGAATGATTATACCAGTAACTTATCTAAATCGTTCTCATTTTTCCTCCATAGGACATAAAAAGTTTACATGGTGCAAGAGTATCAAATCAAAAGATTAAGCCCTTGCTGACACTTCTTAAGACTAGAAAATACACAAGCCCGTTTGGAGGGGACTAAGGACATATCCCAACAATCACAATACTCATTTTCGAAGAATGTTTCTTTTTTCCGTTGTACGCTAATAAATATCTTCTAAACCATGAACTAACAATTGTTCACCAATTTTGGCGGAAAGAAAACATCAAAATGTAACCTAAACCAAAAACTTATATACCACACTTAAAAACTTAAATAAGTGCACATTTTTTTTTCTTCTTCACTGTATAATTCAAATAATTGCCTAACTATAATTGCAAAATTTTCAATGTCACTGATTATTGCCATGGGCTATTCTACACTTTTAATTTCTACTTACATTTCGTCAAAACATTCTAGGAGGCAGAGATAATAAATGCAAATGAGATTTCATTTCTATAGATAGATGTTGGCAGCATTTATGCCATCACCATTAGAGGTGCATGAAAGCATGACAAAATTTTGTGGCCAATCTCAAATCATCTCCATACCTCCTTACAACATACCCATGTCCCTAGGTAGTATGTATACCCGAGTCTAGCTTGATTTAGAGTTGTCATTTAAGCATATAACTCCAATTCCATCCATCATTCATTAATCCATCTATCATTTTTTAAGTGAATTAGAAGTCTTCGTTTCCGAATATTTGAAACCTTTTTCTTCCATTATGCTTTGTCAGGAGTTATTTCCTTAGTATAATTAATTATCATATATTTATTTAGAGTCTCAACCCAAATTGGTTTAGTCTTAGAATCAATTAATGTTAATCCTAAGAACTTTGTGCAAGTGGTAAAACTTTAATATGATATTAGAGAAATCCGAATTCGAATCCTCTAACACACATTAATTTCAAACAAATTACTACGCGAATCCAACTCCAGGCCCGCAAAATCAACCTCCGACATACAGAAAATTAACCCTCCCCACCGCACCACCATGAGTTTTGGGGCACGTGGGAGGAACTTTAACATTTTGGATAATTCTTTCTAGTTGTTGCAGCTACGGAAAAATGGTGTTCATGTCTATATCGTATTCGTGCAACAAAGATGACTACATTGCGGCTACTCGAAATATCCGCATCACATATCCATATTGTGTCAACATAGCTAGCCGCTTCTTTAACTAATGGTTCATTAGTCTTCCTAAATAGCACATAAGGACATGGATGCAACATTTACATGTCATGGATGAAACAAGGCACATGAAGAACATGGCCACATGGACACTTTTCCTATTTTAGAGTCCTAAGTATGGTGTCCCGGTGACCAATTTGTCTAACATAATTCCAACTACAATTTTGGATTGTCCATATTTCCAGTCCAAATACCCCTCCAAAAGATTCATTCTACCTTGTTCGCGACTTCCTGCCCATATATTCTACGATCACAAAGCAAGAAAAAGAAAAAAAAATCTTCCACCCAGCTATTGAATACATTGGTCCAAGACGAGATCATATCCAAAGGTATCTTCTCTGTTAGATTTGAAAACCTACTATTAAGATATGCTCGGGATCGAGAACGGCCACTCTTGTTGGTATTAATATTAATATTAATATTAATATTAATATTAATATTATTATTAATATTAATAATAATATTAATATTAATATTATTATTAAAATTAATTTCAATTTCAATTTTAATGTTTATTTAAAAAATTTCATGTCAGTTGCCACATCAACATGTCATATCAGCTGTCACATAAGGAGGGATGGCTTGAAGGGATAATTTAGACCTATGGCCTACTGCAATGGTGGATCATCGGAGTGAATTTCAAAGTAGGCGATCTTCGTGTGGCCTATGGCCTACTACGATGGTGGACCATCGGAGTGAGTTTCGAAGTAGGTGACCTTCATTAACATTCCGCCCTCCCGAACTTTGTGAAGGGTGGATAAATAGTGAAAAGTGTCACCGACAGAGTGGTCATCTCTCTTATTGCTTCTCTGGAATATCCAAATAGAAAAAAGCTTTGGAATTTTCCGATGAAGGTAGTATGTAGCCCGGAACTGAGAACAAGAGAAACAACAATAACTGGACCAACAGCATCAAGAAATGAAGACCCCCACCCCACCCAGAAATTCATGGATTTGTCGTTCGTGGGACCCCAAAATCCTTGCGGCCAACGAGTCCCAGCAGGCCTGCCAAAAAAAAAAAAAAATACACAAGCCCTTTACAGAAAGTAAAGCCAACCTCATCAGTAGACTCCACCCAAATGCCAGGGCCCTTTGTTCCTTACTTGAGAACCATATTGGTCGAGTGTGTATATATATATAACAACAGCTTTGAACTGGTTTTATCCCTCGAGTACTAACAGAGATGATGGTGAAAGAGGAAGAAGGATCAGGAGACGAATGGGAGCCGGAGCCGGAGAGGGTGCTGGAGATAGACTACGTGTTCAAGATAGTGGTGGTCGGAGACTCGGCGGTGGGGAAGACGCAAGTGCTGGGGAGGTTCGCGAAGGACGAGTTCTACTTCGACTCCAAGTCCACCATCGGGGTCGAGTTCCAGACGCGCACCGTCACCATCAACCGCAAGAGCATCAAGGCCCAGATATGGGACACCGCCGGCCAAGAAAGGTAAGATCTTTAAATCTACCTTCCCGCACAGGATTCTCAGAAACACAGAAAACAATGGCAAGATAGAGCACGAAATATTGGTTCTGAAATCTCAGCCCAAACTAAAATCTCTCAAGTAATCAACACACTAGCAATTTACATTTTTCATATAGAAATACTGAATAAGCAGTTAAAAGGCAGTGAATATCAAATTGATTCTAGAAAAAACTATCAACATTCTAATCTATTAGTACGTGTATAGTGATGTATTTGGCAGGTCTACGAAAAATAAGTTAGTAGGACCCACTACAATTGCTTTTTATATGCTTGCTTCATCCGTAAGTATTCGTCAAGTGAGACGCAACATACAGCAGTGTGTTGTTTTCACTGACGTCTTCGTACTGTTGGTTGGGTCCTAATATATTCAGCAACAATTACTATGAAATATGAGTACCTCACTCGCCTTTAAGAAGATAGTCCAAAACAGAATATAAAGAAGAAATGAATCCTCTTTTAAGTTTTTTGTAACACTCCATTGAATGATATTTAACCACCAGCAGCTAAAAATTTCTAAACTTAAAATTAACAAAGACATTTACTTCAGCAAATATAGTACTTGAAGGCAGAAAGGTTAAATCTTGAGCAGAGGATCCTATATACAAACTTGAACAGTGAAATGTTGAAGAAACAAAGTTGGGTTAGGACAATAGGGGCAAGATTTTGTAGTAGAAATAAGAATACATAGGCGTACAAGTAAAGCTCTAGTCGTTTTACTCAAAATTTTGAAAGCATGATAAAATTCATATGAATGTGACGTGGAAAAAAGCTTCGATAAGGACAAAAATAAGCAACAAAAAAAGTTATACCTACAAATATAAGGAACCAAAAGACTTCTTTGTTCCCTTTGTAAGAAGGCCAAAAATAAGTAATACATAAAGGAGACAATAAGACTTCTTTGTTACTCTTAACCTACTGCTGCGTTCATGCATGAACAAACTTCAATATGAGCAGGCTATGCTTTGTTTCCTTCAACCTTTTGGTTAGAAGGTCTCTGTGGAAGCAATACTGTTGCATTACTCTTTTTAGCAAACTGGCTTGCATTATACGACGAGTCAGATTATATTACTTGATGTAGCAAGATGTTTTGATCCCTAATAGCTATCTAAAAATGTCATCAAATTAATTTATGATTTACTATAGTTACAGTTAATTATGGGTACCCTGTTTAATTATTTACTTCAAAGACATGCTGGTTCGCCGAACAAAGGTTCAAGACTTTGCACAAATAAAAATGGTGTTTTAGTACCCCGGGGCTTCTAGAAATGCAGCTGTCACGATGTAAACAACCATAACCCCGTCATGGGAAGTTGTTTGTGTCAATACAATCAATACTCCTAAAGGACACAAATTGCCAAGCCTTACTATTATTCTCCAAGCAATATAGCATCTAGTTCATAGGAATCCAACTGGTAATCCCCAAAATGAGAAATATGAATCTTTGCGCATTTTACTTGCTAAGCTATAACTGCATTATAGTATAAGAAATTGATTGGTCTCTACTTGATGCATTACATCTCAAAGTGTTAGGCCCTTGCACTGGATGGTGGCATCTTCGTTAGTATTTAATGCATCAATGATGTATCAACAGAACCCATGATGTATCATGTATCAATCAGTTCTGATTGTTGTACTATGTAGAGATAAAAAGAAATATGAAATTTAGAGTGCATTAAACCTCATTAGGATTTATTTAACTCCTTAAGCTTATATTTACAACTAGCTGCAGCCTACCACCAAATTTCAACAATTTTATCATTAAAAAAGGAAACCAGAAATAAGAAAATTAGACATGAGCACAATTATGAAATTCTTGCTACATATTAGTGCATGAAAAAAAAAAGCAAAATAAAGAAATGACGCCAAGTTAGGAGGAATATAAAGCAACCACTAACAAATCTGAAATTGTGATATCAATGACCAGAATCTTCTGCAAATAATCTGCAAAACCATTCATAACCGATTGTCTGAGTAAATAAAAGAGGTTCAATCGGCAACAATAGACAACTCAATAAATTTCACTAGTTTGACGTGAGGCTAAAAACAATGGTTTCAGACTAATTACAGATTGCAGTAGGGTGAGCATTCGGTTTCAAGTGCACCGAAATAGTTAAAACTTAAAATTGAATAAACCGAAATTCTAAAAATCCAAACCAAAACCGAACTGAAATGTGCCAAAACTGAAACCGAACCGAATAATCAATTCGGTTTATTCGGTTTGTTTAGTTGGAATATTTCTATTATTTAATGGGTCGGGTCCAAAGTTGGAGTCGTGGTTAAATTATATTAAAAATTATAATTTTTATGCACACATTTGTTGTATTTCAAAGTTGTGCCCAACATTGGACTAATTGTTAAATTATCAAAGTTGAACTTCAAAACATATATATATATATATATATATATATATATATATATATATATATATATAATTGTTGTTTTCAAAATATACATATTTTTAATCACAAAATATGCATAAAAGTGAGAACATTTACATAATTGCGTAAGTCTTATTCGGTTTTTGGTTTTGGACCAAAACCAAAACAAAAAATCAAACCCGAATAAGAAATTTTAGTATTTTCAAAACCGAAACCGATTTATTTTTTTTCAAACCGAACCGAATCTCTTATTCGGTTCGGTCCAAAACCGAATAATGCTCACCCCTAGCTTGCAGCAATATCCATAGTATTATTCCTCGTGAGCTAGGAAGCACATACCAAAATAGTTTGTCTGTGTTAGATTTGTAATGGACACAACACAGATTCTCCACATATAATAGGAGACACCAAAAACACTGTTGTACCCGAGTCACCACGTCCATTTTTTGTCAGTGTCATATTCATGTCCGTGCAACTCTGCTCTTTCTCCTACTCTCGTTTCAGAAAGCAACACATGGAAGACTCCTAGGTTTCCCATATATACTCCTCAAATTGTGTACTTCAATTTAGGTTAAGAATAGGGGAAATTGTTGTAGATGGTATAGACAAGTGCAATGTAGATTGTTGCATGCACGATGCACCTTAGAAGTGAGGATATTTTAGTGTAAATGCTACAAGGGGAAGAGCAAACGGACATGAACCTAGATTGAAGCCAGTAAAACATAACCGGTTAGCTGATATAACCAAGAAGATGGTTTTAAAGAGAGGAATGGAGAAAATGTACGCAGATAGCCCGAATCCAAAAGATAGGGATAATGGCTGTGATCTAGCCGTTTTATTTCTGTCCTACAAACCTATTTAACCTTCAACTGATGCATAAGCAAGTTAAACTTTTAATAAATATCTGTGATAATTGTACCGTCAAAACTAACATACCTAAATAGAACCCTTATCTGGAAGTGCTACTACACCATAGTTACTCAAAATTGGGCAAAGAAAAAAAAAATGAGAAAATAAAACAAATCACAAGGTTTTGTTGAGGGTGTAGTAGTGAATGTGCATTCAGTATCTAATCTCTTTGATAGAAAATAGTGGAATAACTTTTCTTGTAGAAATATAGTTTAGTTTAGGGTTTTGTTGGCGTAACAGAGGAAATGGAAATGGCCCTTAACAGAGCTGAATGGAAAGATGATTCAAACAGCCGACCCCAAATTTGGGATAAAGACTTTGTAGAGAGATACTTTAGCGTTCCAAAAGTGCAATATACCTAAAAGTACAGTTAAACTAATTGAGAGTAAAAAACGAAAATAAGACACAAGTATGTAATTATGTTGTACTAAAGTATCTTCATAACAGTCGCCACCCAAACAAGCATGAAACGAAATGCCTATAAAAAATGCATTCAGAATTGGCCAATGGGTGACACATCAAGCTCATAGAAGATAAAGCATGTTGTTAGTCATAGAATCATAGTTTTGATTCTATGTGTACAATACAGCTAAATATAATATTAAGGACAAGTATTCAAGCAGTAAACTGTAAGTACACAATCCTGTCGTACTACAAATACCTTCTCAACAAACCACCTCAACCCTTGAAGACATAAAAACAATGACTAAAACATATGAACAAGCATTCAAGAATTCATCAAGGGGTAGTACATCAAGCTCAGTGATACCTTATCATATGTTCGGCTTCCATATTTTTCTTCTTAAAGTTTCAGTTGCTATATGCAGATACCGTGCAGTAACTAGTGCCTACTATCGAGGAGCTCTTGGGGCAATGTTAGTTTATGACATCACCAAAAGACAATCATTTGATCATGTTGCAAGGTGGCTCGAAGAACTACGAGCCCATGCCGACAACTCCATTGTCATTATGCTGCTTGGAAA
Source organism: Iris pallida (assembly GCA_029216955.1). Lineage (NCBI taxonomy): Eukaryota > Viridiplantae > Streptophyta > Magnoliopsida > Asparagales > Iridaceae > Iris > Iris pallida. Next base: position 14,332,146 of record JANAVB010033820.1, on the reverse strand, counting down.
CAAGGCTGACCTAACCAGTAAAAGGGCTGTCTCCAAAGAGGATGCCACAGAATTCGCGGAGGAACAAGGACTCTTCTTCTCAGAGACATCTGCACTAAGTGGTGAAAATGTTGAAAGTGCTTTCTTAATGCTTCTAGAAGAAATACACGGAGTGGTATCAAGAAAGGCCTTGGAGTGTGGTGAAGACAGAAAAAATGGTGCAAATGATGCCTTGATGCTGAAAGGAACCAAGGTGTCAGTTCTATCTGAGGGTTCCATGATGGAAACTAGTTCTATGAAAAAAGGATCTTCCTGTGGCTGCTATTGACATTGTTTGGTCTATTTAATTTTTCTTGTGATAAATAGAAGAATTTCAGGGGATGTTTCCAGGCTTATGTGTCCATGGCTTGATGTGTTTTAATTGAATACAAGGTCTAAATGGATAAGTTTTCCTATAAGTGTTACTTTCTGTTGGATATTCTTTTAGAATTCAAGAGTCAGGACTACACACTATTGTAATCCAAATATTGCATATGATTTATGTATCCAGAGCTTTCAAGTCTACATTCATAGCCTAGATAGTCTTATCTAATTAAAGTGTCTATTGAAGCATGCAGGTGCCTGCTGATCAATTCGAGATGGGGATACAGAAAACTAGTGAACGCCCCCTTTCTGGAAAGAAGCAACTAAAATCTACAAAGAGAGGTCTTACATAAACGTAGCACCCATACAGGTGATTCGGGTGCATCTTGCAGATTTGTTACTACAAACTATTTTCTTCAAACATTAATTGCAAACCTTCAACCTAACACAAGTATCTTAGTAGTGCTCTCCTCAAGCAATCCAAAGAATATAATATGTAAGAAAACCATTTGCTTCGAAAAATTCCAGGGGTTAATTGGGAACCACTGGATTTAAATTAGAGTTTGGGCCCTTAATGCTAGCAAAATGCCGATCTCTCTTTTTCCACGTTATCAAAGAGCACTGGCTGTAACCTCTAGATTGACTCTCGTATCCCACCAAACTAAGAAAATTACCTAAATTATCTGACGACTAGACAAACTACTATAAAGAAGAATTACAATTCAAGACTATTGGAATAAACTTAAAAGTTTGATTCAGGATCTAATTTTAAATCCAGTGGTTCCCAATTGACCCTTGGAATTTTTCGAAGCAAATGGTTTTCTTACATATTATATTCTTTGTCCAATTGATTGTTGTTATAGTGAAGTGTCCAATTGATTGTTTAGCAACTTGTACTCTTTCCTAAATGAAGACTCCATAGATATACAGATATACCACAAAGTGGCGGCTAGAAGGGTGTGAACAGATTTGGAGCAGCATGGGTCCTACGACTCCTACCTCTTTTTCCTATATATATATATATATATATATATATATATATATATATATATATAAAATTTTTATTTTTATTTTTGGAACCAGGTAAATTGTTTCTGGAATCGCTCCCACTGGGATTCGAACTCCTGACCACTCGGGCCGCATGCATCTCTCTTAACCACTAGGCTAGAGGTCATCTGCAGAAGGTATTAGTTTATGGAATCGGTCCCACTGGGATTCGAACTCCTGACCACATCGGGCCGCATGCCTCACCACTACCACTACCACTAGGCTAGAGGGTCATTGGCATAATATATATATATATATATATATATATATACTTGGTAGCTTAAGTGGCTAGAGTGGAGACGTAAGACGAGAGGGCGGTGTTCGAGTCCCGATGAGAGCAATTATGACAAAAAATTACCTTCTTCAATATATATATATATATATATATATATATATATATATAAAAGAATATTTTAGCCAATAAGGCTACCATATAGATCGAACCTTGAACGTCTCTAGTAACAAACCTTTAACTCCTTTTTATCAGCTAGCCATAAAACCCAAAAACAATTTATACATACATACATATATAAAGATATGGTACATATATCTACATTAACTTCTTCTTCTTTTACAAATAAATAGGCATTCAGGCTGGCCCGTACCTAGCCCGGTCTGGTTCTACGCGGGTCATGGGCTCAAGTTGGGTTTTAATATTTGGGTCAAGGCCCGGTCTGGTTCTACGCGGGTCATGGGCTCAAGCTGGGTTTTAATATTTGGGTCTTTCATCAGGCTGGCTCAGCCTTGACCAAACCATGTCAAAATTGAAGAAAGTAGTTTGGATGGGAGGACATAATCGAAAAAAGTAAACTTCCAAATTCAATAGTGTTCTATTTCCAAATTCATTTATAGTCTTTTTAGTGAAGGCAAACCTTCAGGAATAGGAATGATTAGCATGGAAAGGTTGTATTTCTCCCCCCTGTCATAACTTCGACATGACTGTACCAAAGAATCTTTACCTAAGAAATTTTTTGGCAACACCCCTCTAGTGAGGCAAAAACCACAGATGTTGGCTAGTTAACATGTCAAGTTCTAGCACAAAAATCTTAATACAACTTTGTTGATATCAAAAACTTGTTAGAAATGTTCAGTTCAACAGTGTCATCAAACGCCTTCTATCAAAAACTTGTTAGAAATGTTCAGTTCAACAGTGTCATCAAACGCCTTCTAGCCGCTGCATTTACTGTAGCACGGTCGAGGAGAAATGAAAGGATAGGGTACTCTAATCCCCTCTTTGATTCCAGGGCTAAATGATAGGACCAAACCAAAATTTAAAAAGCTTCAAGTAGTAGGCTCTGTCTCATTCAGGTTTGATACGATTCGTCAAGGTATCTTCCATTGACCATATACAGCTTAATTCAATCCAAGAGGAAAAAGATACCATCCCCCAATTACTTTATGTCAAGAGATCTATAACTAGAAGAATCTATAAACAGTTCCAAGGAAAGATTATAGGCGATTTGCATAATTCAAAGAATATGATATAATCCTCAGTTTCAGTATTCCAAAGAACCCAAACAAAGATGGAACCTTCAAACCATCTATCAGAGAACACCATAGTTCATTTGGTACCAAATTATTCATGATCGTTGTTTCTAAGTGAAGATGCCAAGTGTATGTTACAGTAACTTATTGGCTTACCCTCGAAATGATATGTAACAACTCACAAAAAGCAAATCAGCGATTACAAAGGTAGGAAATCCTTCCCAATCACACAAGAAGTTTGAAACTAAGCATAACACATGCACGGGAAAAAAAAATCGATGTTGTTTTGAAAGATCACATGGTGGACAAAAACAATTTTGGGCTACATGGAATGTATGAATAATTGGAGGAAGATGAAAGTCCCTTCATGTGAATATCATCAGAGCTGCCACATTAGGCATGGCTGTAATAGTATCACATGTAAGGAGATGCTAGAAACTAGAAGTCGATCTCAGGTTAACTTTTTGATTGATTCTTCTGAAGATTCTTCTCTGCAAGTTCTGTTGTGCATGCGACATCAAACACCAAAAGAAAAAGGATATCTACTTAGCTAGTGCACTAGCAAGCTGGGATCGTATATTAGGATTTTACAATCCACCTCTCACTTTGTAAAGATAAGAACGTAGCGAAACATAGACAGCAAAATCATGAATTCACGAAACTAATTTTGTAAGGACCTTCTGACCCATGTGCAATGGACATGATGCATGTACACACGGTTGCAAAAGGCATCGACTTTGCCGTGTCCAAGTGTATTTGGGGGTGTTTATCTTGTGTCTGACACAACACAGTTCAACATGGATGCCTAACTTCCAACAGCCCTCAAGATGTAAACATCATTCCATATGCTACAACAGAATAAACAGAACATAACATTTTATTTGAATTCACTAACCATGAACATCATCCACAAACATGGAACAACTGAAAAGAAAGCAAAAAACACAAAAAGTAAATAAGCCCACTACCTACCTACATTTCCTAGACAGAGAGAGAGAACAAGAATGTAAGCTAGTAATACTCACATATCATCATCATCACTCGCTGTAGTAAGACTCGTCGCTCGGCTTCTCCATCTCGTTGTCCTCCTCCCCGATGTCCGTCACCGCCTTCCTGAACCTCTCCACGTCCTCCACCGCGGCCTTCCGGAACATCCCCAAATCCACCGCGCCGGCGACCATGTGGTACCCCCTCAGCTTCAGCACCCCCGGCGGGTCGTGCGGCATCGCGAAGCCGCCGAGGTAGCACCCCTTCTTCTTGGTCACCGCCAGCACCCTCCGCTCCGCCTCCCTCAGCTTCTCCCTCACCTTCCTGTTCCCCGGGTCCCACAGGTACCCCATGCTGGCGCTCAGATCCAGCGGGCCCATCTGGATGCAGTCGACCCCGTCGACGTTCGCGATCTCCTCGATGGAGTCCACGGCGGCCGCCGACTCGACCTGGAGGATGATCATGAGGTCGTCCTCGCATCGGGCGAGGTAGGAGTCGTCGGTGCCGTAGCCCGACGCGCGGACGACGGGGTGGGCGGCGCCGCGGAGGCCGCGGGGAGGGTAGCGGCAGGCGGCGACGGCGGCCTCGGCCTCGGCGGCGGAGGAGACGGAGGGGAACATGATGGCGTCGGGGCCGAGGTCGAGGGCCTTCTTGGCGTAGGTGGGGGAGGAGTCGGGGAGGCGGAGGACGGAGGGGACGCGGGCGGCGGAGAGGGCGCGGAGGCAGGGGAGGGAGTCGGCGACGGAGCCGAGGCCGTGCTCGGCGTCGACGACGACGTAGTCGTAGCCGGCGAGGCCGGCGATCTCGGCGAGGGTGGGGGAGGAGGAGAGGAGGAACATCCCGTAGAGGGCGTCACCGGAGGAGAGGCGGCGCTTGAGGACCGACGGGGATACGTGGTGGTCGGAGGAGGACGATGATCGGACGGAGAACTTGTTGGGCTTCATGGAGGAGCGGAAGGAGAGGGAGTTAGGGTTTAGAGTCTTCGGGAGGGAGGCGGTGGCGGTGGTGGGCTTGAGGAGCTCGATCGCAACGGAGGAAGAGGAGTGAGCTGTCGCCATTCGGAGAGATCTCTGCTGGTAGACGATCGGTGGAGTTATTTATAGGGGCGGCTGGATGGAGAGCTAGCTGTACAGAAAGGAGGACTTTGGGCTGGGCTGGGCTGGGCTGGGCTGGGCCGGGCTGGACTTTTGTGGTGGAGTCCGGTGGGGGTTTCTTTTGGCAATTTATATGGGGCACATCATATTTTGATCATGGCTAGTCTGGATTGTGGCTAGTCCAAAATTTTGTGGTTTTCACTAGGCTAGTCCAAATTTTTGATTCATAGCTATCCCAAATTCCTCTCACCCCCCCCCCCCCCCCCCCCCCCCCCCCCCCCCCCCCAAAACCCATTTTTTTTTTCCGTTCATTTGCAAAATCTATTCCCTCTCTTCCAAAACCCTCACCCCTCTCTTCTTCTTCTTCCTCTTCTCCTCCACCTCTCCTCAATCCCCAACATCTTTCTCTTCTCATCCACGACTCCTAAATTCCCAACATCTTCCACTTCTCCTCCACCATCCTCCTCTTTTGAATAAATTAATTCAAGCACCCAAATTCTTTATCAATTTATTTCCAAAATCCTAGAAATTAATTTGAAAAATTCGAGCATCAATTACATTGTTTATTTCAATTCTTTGTAGCACATTTGAATGAATTAAACTACATTCGGAGTGAAAAATTATCCATTTAAATTAAACCCAAGTATGAACGACGAGAAAACTCCGCGTCGACAAGGACTGCCCAATTTTCTGGCAGTCCTACAAACTGAATGAACTGCCAGAAAACTAGACAGTCCTAAGTCACAACATGTGAAACTTAGGATTGTCCATTTTTCTGGCAGTCCTACAAACTGAATGGACTGCCAGAAAACTGGACAGTCCTAAGTCACAACATGTGAAACAAAGGACTGCCCATTTTTCTGGCAGTCCATTCAGTTTGTAGGACTGCCAGAAAATTGGACAGTCCTACATAAGTAAGGAATGTCGAAAAAATGGACAGTCCTTTGTTTCACATGCTGTGACTTAGGACTGTCCAGTTTTCTGGCAGTCCATTCAGTTTGTAGGACTGCCAGAAAATTGGGCAGTCCTTGTTTACACTAGTTGAAACAGCAATATTATGGTTTGTACATTATGAGGAATCTTTGGGTGCCATCAAATTGGAAATGAGAAGAAATTAGGGTTTAATTTGTGGGTGTTTTCTTCTCATTATTTTCTTCTCCATTAATTGAAAATCGAAATGAGAAGAAAATTAGGGTTTAAATCCCATTGTACTTGGAGATAGTGAGGATGAGTTGAGGAAGAAAATTAAGGTTTAAATCATATCGAAATTCTCATTTTTGTTGTTGTTGTTCTTCTTCCTCTTCTTCTTTTTCTTATTCTTCCTCTTCTTGGATGAGTTGAGGAAGAAGAGCAAAATTAGAAAAATTGACTTTTATACCAAAGAATGGGATAGCCATGATTACTTTCTTTAATGGCAAACTTGTAAATAAACCAAAGTTTAAAATGGACTAGCCATGATCATTTTTGATGTGTCCATATAATTTGTCTTTCTTTTTATTATAACTAGTATATATGTACGTGTCTTATACCTATTTTATAATACTTGAAAAGAGCAAACAACATTCTTAAATTGTTTTTTTCTTCATGCATAATCACATAACTATCCAAATTAAATATAATAAACAGTTTTAATTAGTATATATATAAGAGAGCATTTTGGAATAACAATTTCTACGATAAAACATATTTTTCTCAACATTATATAATAGTATAGATTTTTGAGCTTGGTAAATGTGAGTAAGTTCTTTTATACCAAAGTCAACTGGCCCTTGTGGTCAGTGAGCAGCTCCTTGGCTAGGCAGGACGGTCTTGGAATCGAATCGCAGAAGATACGTGAGTGTATGTATATAAAAATTGGAACATTAGACCCAAATGACATATAACGCAAAACGTTACATACACTCACGTATCGCGGAAGATACGTGAGTGTATGTATATAAAAAAATAAACTACCAATACAATTTTCACGGGAAGGTGTTTCGGTAATAACTACCATATGGCAGTGTCAAATTATTATTTTTTAATATATTGATATTGAGCTCGATAACAGCAGATGGTTATGGAGACTTTTCTTATAGGGGTGAGCATCATTCGGTTTTGGGTAAAAATACGAACCGAACCGAACCGAACCGAACCGAGTGAATAAGAAATTCAGTTCAGTTTGGAGCCGGTCCAGATTCGATTTAAAAATTGTTCAAAAAATTTATTAGGTTTAAGTTTCTATTTCTGTCCAAAACCGAAAGTCGAATACAAATTATGCAATTATGTAAATACCTTAAGTTTTATACATATTTTGTGATAAAAATGTTTATATCTTAAAAACATATTTTGTGATAAAAATGTTTATATCTTGAAAACAATAATTTTATGTATATTTTGAGGTCCAATTTTAATAATTTAACAACTGGAAATTGCTGAAAAATTCAATTTCGGGGTTGCTTTTTATGAAAAATCCAACCGCAGGAAGGGTTTATGAAATGTCCATAATTATATATTTTCATGTTAACTATTCCAAGATTTCCTTTAGATGCTCTGTATTTACAAAATTAATACCATAACTACCCCTCCGCACAAACTCAGATTTGGATTGCGATTATCGTCGTCGTCTTCTTCTTCTTCACGAGAGACCTCCGATCATCGCTCAGCAGATATCGCAAAGATCGTTCATAGTTCACCGTGCTTTTTTTTCAGTCGAACTCCGATCATCGCTCATCATCATCTTCTTCTTCTTCTTCTTCTTCTTCTTCTTCTTCTTCTCACTACTAAAATATGCTCAATTGGCGACATATATTTAGCGACGTTCAATTAACATCACTAAATTGTGTACATTAGCAAAACGTCGCTAATTGTCGCTACTAGCGACGATCTAAGCGACGTAACAACGACGTATATTAATCACATGACCCAGTCGTCGCTGGGACGGCACTAATAGCGACGAATTTAGCGACGGTAGTGTAAGCGTCGCTAAATTCTAATTATATTCCCGCCCCAACGTTTCATTTCCTCCCATTTTTCTCTCTCACTCTCTCTCCTCCCCCCTCTGGCGCTCTCACTCTCTCCGGCGGCGACTCCCACTCTCTCCGGCGACGACTCTCACTCTCTCCGGCGAATCTCCTCCCTCTCCGGTACGTGACTCTCCCCCTCCCCCTCCCCCTCTCTCTCTCTCTCTCTCATCTCTCTCTCTCTCTCTCCGTCTGTTTTGGTTGTTGGTGGTTTGGGGGGGTACGGGTGGCTCGTGTCACGCCCCGTCCCCGCAGGAGCGATCGTCCTCGCTAAGGCGTGATGCCGCACGGGCATAGGTTGCGCCCGTGCAAGGCCAAGTCCAGAAACGGCCGATTTGAGCTAGGCCACAGAGTCGCACAGAGTGTCCCCATTGCAGCAGAAAGTAAATGAACACAAATTGAAGCAATTTCAAACTCTTTATTGATATTCAAGAAGTTTACAAGCGGCGCTAGGCCGAGTTTACAAATCTCTCAGGCTCTCTCTCTCTGAAACATAAAAGGCGTACCAAGTGGCTTACAAGATGGAATAATTCATGGCGATGTTCCGATACATTATGTCATGTATATGGTGCTTCAGCTCTTTGTAATGCTCCAAGGCTCCAGAGTTGGCTCCGCGCCTTAGCACGTTCGAGGGAAGCTCCGCACGTAATTACGTTTCCTGCGTTCTGCAAGCAGACTGTGGGGTTATCAGTACATTGTTATGCACTGGTGGGGAGGCTAGCTCGCCCACAATTCTATCATTACCAAACACGTTCTATTTACTTTTGTGCACCGTCTATCATTCATTGTTTTTCTAATCTTGTCTTAGGATCAGTTTTATGGCATATTTTATAACCTATCTCGTGTTGCCGAATTCGAGTGTGTGCATGGAAATACATGCACAACTTATCCATACTTACCGTCCGGCCTTCCCTGTCCAAAGTAAACCATGTTAGTCAACAATTCATATAAACTTTCAATGTCAAGTGCGTGTCCTTGCCTCGGGTTCTAGCACGTCGTAGGCACGTTTTCTAACTCGTTTGCTCGAAGTACTCTTGATCATTTTGTGTGTTATATTCAAGCCTATTCAGAAGGTGCTTTGTACAGTTAACTTAGACTACTTTGATTTCAATGCAAGGACTTGCACGTGGATTGCCACCAGCAAAGCCCACTTAAATCTATATGCACCGGTCGCTGGCATCACAAGCCATTTTAGACATAACCAAGCCGTGGTATTTCTTAACTAGCGTAGGGTACGGACTGGCACACACCCCGTTAGTCTCCTGAAATACGCCTGCACTTACGTCCCCCGGGTGGCCAAGTCCGCACCAAGGCAGCCCGTAAGCCATATTTTGATTCCGCCTAGGCCGGCCAAGATCCTCCCTTTGATCATGCCACGGAATCCCTATCACCCGTGCACGGGTCCGTCCACGACCATTTCGTATTTTATTGTCATAGGATAACCCTTAGCCATAATGCGTTATCGACCAGGTTGGCATTCGTGCAGCGCGGGTAGCGATCCCCGTTGCACGTGCCCGTTATACCTGTCGCTAACCATTCCTTTCTTTCTTATCTTTTATTCATTCTTCCTTTTCTTTCTTTCACTTGTCCGTTCGTTCATGGATTCATTCACACATTCATTCATTCATTCGTTGATCCATTTATTCACTCATTCGTTCATTCTTTCGTTCATACGTTATACAACTCCCCATGTGGGAGTCGCCTTGGCGACCCATCGGTCCCGAAGTCTTTCAATGTTGCTATACTCTACTTGGAACGACTATATCGATAGTCTTCCATTTTATTGTTGTAAACCATTCATTGTTTCATTGTTTGAACGCATAAGGGACTTGAACATAGGCTTGTGCCTTAGCACGAGCGTGGAACGCGGTGCGAGAGTTCTCAAATTTTTCATGTTCTTTTCCATATTCTATACAAGCATACTTGTAAGCCCACTTCCCATTTTTTTAATTTTTTAATTTTATTTGTTTATGATTAATTTTATGGCCATTGTGAGTCATGCCAAAGCTTGTAGGTGGGCTATGACCATATTAAGGTCATATGACCTCTAGATAGCTTATATATGTATTATTTAGCTATTTTATATTTTCCTACAATTTTTGGATATTTGAAGGTATTTCACACACATAGTGGTTTTTATTTTTCCTTTATCTAGTCCATTATCTTGTCAGTTCATATCCTGTTAGTTCATATATTGCTAGTTCTAGTTCATATCCTGTTAGTTCTTGTCTTGCTAGTTCATTTTATATTCTTTACCTTCATGATTTCTCGCTTGTTCTAACTTATTTTGGACTAACAACATTAATTACAATATGGTTGTACTCTGCTCCTTTCCTGACTGTATCGTTGTTATATGTGAGGTTGACGTGCCTACTCTTACACATGGACCATACGAGGGGGAGATAGAGACTCGAAGGCTAAACCATAGAGGACTAGTTAGTTGTGTGGTAGTTTTCTACAAATGTAAAAGCTTATATTCTTCTTCAAATGTAAAACTTCTATATTTTGTAAAGTTGATTTAGTTGTTGTGAATGAGCAGTTAGTATTTATGAGCACTTTGTTATTGTGGGACAGACAACGTACTACCGCCGATATCGCGACGTAGGCTGGGCTTGGACACGTCTCGTATCCGAAAAGCGGGTGCGGGTCGTGACAATACAAGATGTGATTATTCCCTTAGCTAGGTGCGTTGAGTCATTTATTAGCATGCTCGGTGTTATCGCCTAACGATTCTAACAATAGTGTCCGTATTGTTATGTGTCTAGGCTAAGCAAAGACGGGTTCATCGGAGCCACCCACCTTAGCGATGTTCGCATCGGCCGAGCGATACTCCGAGCGCGCCTTTTGTAGCTCCCCTTCCCGAAAATTTAGAAATACTTTTATTATTATTTATTTGAATGACAATTTTTAGATTTTTAAAAACATTTTACTATAGTTTATTTTAATATATTTTGAACATTTTATATTTATAGCTAATAAATGATTACATGACCTTTATATATGTATAAAACTAGTAACCAAATATTATATACTTAGTATAGTGTTATAAATTATTTTTTGTTAAAATTTCACTACAAGCAGTACACTTAGTTTTAAGAATTTAGGGAATTACTTAGAATTTTATGTATACATATTTATATAATTACTTATATAAATAAGGGGTATGAATATATGGGTATTTGTATGTGTGCATAAATAGATATGGGAGAAAGAAAAATATGTACACACCAAACACTCTGCCCTCCAAATATGACTTGTACCACTGCCTAAAGCAACAAGTGCAAATGGTGGTGGCCTCTGTTATTATTAAGATTATATATTATAGTGGTGAATTGAATTGAATTGAAATAAGATAAATGTTTGAACTGAATTTTAATCCGATTCATTTCAATATATGTTAGTGCAATGTTGCTGCAACCACAACATGTATGCATGCAAACATACGTCAGCTAGTCAAAGTTGTAGTTTGATTGCCAGCAGCAAATGAGCGGCCCAACACCAACCCAGGCAGCCACTCGAGTTGAACCAGCAGCTCATATTTTCCCTCACCCAAGACTTCCCCATCCGAACACTGAACAGCCCATAAACCCAACACCCATGAGCCCAACCCCAAGGCCAGCCTCACCCGAGCGGATCACAGACCCCCCGCGCGTTCTCGGTATAACCGAGTATATACTAACGAGATCGAGATAATCTCTTATAAACCGAAAACCCTAACTCTATTCCATGCGTCGCCGACACCCCCGTCGACCTGAACACGAGGGCGTACCGCCGCGTGCGTGCGCGCCGCCCTGGGCCGCCGCCGGCCGTCGACGGAGCGGCCGCGTGCAACAAAACTGAAGCGACAGCAGCAGCGGTGTAGTGTTCACGAACCAACTTCGCGATGTCGCCTCTCCCTGCACACTCGCTCGTTTCGCAAACCACTTGAACAGGTATGATAACAACCTATACAGCTTTGTTTCCCTTCAATTCGTTTGAAATCTAGAGGACCAGAACCCTGTAGAAATTCGACGAGAAAACGACGAAAAACCCGTTTTGAAAATAGAGCAACATCAACCCAGACCAAGTTTTGGAAGGGTATTTGTGGACAGAATAGTTAAGATTTTCGAAATCCATTTGAAGGAGTTTTTAGACAACCTAACCAGCTTTCAAACCCTATTTTTAGATTATTTTATTAATCAGTAGATGTTACGATAAATCGAGTTGAAAACCATAAAAAACCTGTTTTCGAAAACTAGAAATCGCTCCACACGACGTGCGTCACGCCAATCCGGACGACGTAGTCGCGTACCGAAAGGATCGAAAGCTGCGTAACGGCTTTGTGGTCGTGTGGGCTTTGGCGGAATTCAAATTGGTAGCGTGTGCGCGACGAATTTGATACGTATCCGTCGAAATTTCCCGTATCGTGCACGTTGCAAATTTCTCAATTACTTTGTGCACGCTCGTCAGATCGAGACAAAACTTGTGCCAACAGAACCGTATCATTTTTTTGGTCCTGCATGCCAAGTTTGGTCCGATTCTGAGACCGTTGATAAAATCACCGTTTTGCGGGCCCCACGGTTCCACTCGACAGACGATTTTGTGCACGGCCCGCCGGAATCCAATTTTGCACATACGGTTGGGTTCGTATCGGAAAACTAGATTCGTAGACATATAGTTTGACGACTTTAGAGACCGTTGACTCTGGCACGCTTTTCGGTGCAAAGCGGGTCCAACGGCGGACATCATTTTGACCCGAAATTACCGTTTTGCCCCTGTATCCAGAATTGGACTTAAGGACAGATAATCCTAGCTAATTGGACTATTCTGAGATCATTGGTATTGTTTATTTCAGCTTCCGGGGACTGTTGTACGGGTTTTGACTATTGTGGCACATTGAGTAGTTCAGATTGTCGGTTTCACCAGCAGAGGACCACAGGCGAGTACAGTTTATTGTCTGCATTTCGATATTGATCTTTACTATATTTTATTGATTAGTCATTGGTTATGTGATATTTTTATACTCTATTATAAATTATTGGGTCGGGAATGAGAAGTACCAAGGATGTGTGATCAGACCGTAGACCTTGTAGATCTCGTAGACATTGTAGATCTTGTAGACCTTGTTTACTTTCATGTAGTAGATCTTGTAGACCTTGTTTACTTTCATGCAGTAGATCTTGTAGACCTTGTTTACTTTCATGTAGTAGATCTTGTAGACCTTGTTTACCTTCATGCAGTAGATCTTGTAGACCTTGTTTACTTTAATGCAGTAGATCTTGTAGACCTTGTTTACTTTCATGCAGTAGATCTTGTAGACCTTGTTTACTTTCATGCAAGTAGATCTCGTAGACCGTGTTTAATTTCTGCAAGTAGATCTCGTAGACCGTGCGGTGTAGTACCCCAGACCGATCACATGTCAAAGGTACTTCTAACGGTGGAAAGTATATTGGTCTATTTTTACTATTGATTTTCTCACGACTTTACTGTTATTTTCAAAACTCATGATTGATGCCTAACCTTTGTCTTATAGTCATTTTCTTTATTTGAAATTGCATTCAGTGAATTGTGCTCGTTCCATTCCTGACTGGAAACCAACATTTTCAGGTTAGCCGTGGATTCACTTAGCTTGGGAAGTGACGGAGGATACTTGCAGACAAAAGCCTAGAGACTAGCTAGATAGTTGAGTTGTAGTCATACCTTTATTTGTACAAGTTTATATTCTTCTACAAATGTAAAACTTGAAATCTTTGTAAGTTAAATTAATTATGTGAATGAGCATTGTTTGTGATTTTGATCTTCATGGTCGTGACAGCGTTCTACCGCCGACACTGCGGCGTAGGCTGGCTTGGACACGTCTCGTATCCGTTTAAAAAAAAATGGGTGCGGGTCGTGACAAGTTTTTGTGGTGGCCCATGCAGGTCAGTCTTCGCAAATCACGCGAACTCGTGATGGTACTTAATTTAGTTGTACTATTGCGAGCCTGCAGCAAGGAAATGCTCATTCACGAATTAAGATTAATTTAATTTAAGAGAATGACTAGGACTAGGAGTCCCCTATATAAATTTATCGATGGGTAGTCTAGGCCATGCAATTTAGATGAGGAGTTATTAATGTTGATGGGTTGTCAGATCCCCATAGGTACACTATTATCTCTCGATATGACGACACGACCCAAAATGGATAGATTATTCACTTGGTGAGACAGAGCTTCATATAATTTATGATCTAAACTGGATAAACTATTAAATTCTTTCTCTTTAGACATCATCCTCTTATCTTAGTCCGGATTGCCTGTTTAGTTCCTATTTTTGCCCTAAGAATTATTTTTCTATAATATCTGATTGCGTTATCCACATACGAAACTCAAGTTAGTTCGATTCAAGTTTTTCCTCAAAGGCTTGAATACACATGGAATAGTTAGAATGTTTGTATTTCTTTTGTCCTCAGTTATTTCTCCCTGTTCAACCCTTTATTTTAAGGGTTGTGACTGATAGGACAAATGTTTACGCTTTATTTTATAGTCAACTTGTTTGAATCTATAAAAGCCCATAAAGATTTACAGATATAGTTAAAAGAATATTAGCTAACTCATAATGGCAGGACAGCAGCACACTGCCGCCATTTATTTGAATTTTAGAGACTATGGATTCACTGCAGCCAGCAGCGCACTGGCGAGACACGACCCCTAGAGTTGGAATTTGTTTAAGAAATATAGGTTATAGAATGTTATTAAGACTATGGCTAGTGGTCCTCTTTGACCATAGTCACACTGGTATCAAATATAAAGTAGAGTATCGGAGAGCATGTCACATCTGAATCAGGAAACCAAGGGTTTACCACAGCCCGATTTTACGGGCGAGGCGTAGTCCTCGGTGAAATGATTTCAGACGCGATTACAAGTTAAGGATACTATAGAGGATATGACAGCGCCATGTGTGTTCCATAAGATCCGAGGCCAATATTGGTGGAAGTTTGTAAGTTGGATAGCACGTCTCCCGATCTAGCACTCCGTGGTCCTTGTGACCTATTGACGAGGATATCGACTGACACTAATAGGTTTACCTAGAATATAGAATTTAGAATGTCCATAACCCATTAGTCGACCAAGTCCTTGTGGATCAGAAGATAGTAGGAAGACTGTATAAGCAAGAACACCAGGTGAAGTTTGATTCCCTCAAAACTCGTACTATTTGTGCCTTCTTTCAAAAATCTTGTATACCTGAAATTTGACTATTTTGACCAATGTTGCTATCACAGCCTAGTTTTGCAAGCTCACTCTGTTCTCGAGCTTGATTCGAGGCATATGTTTAGTGGGGACGCCTGTTAACTTATTGTCTAATCAGAATCAGTGTATTATGGTCTGATCAACCATGATGCAATTGGTTCGCTCTTCGTTAATTATACTACGTGGATGGAGGTATATAGGTATCTAGGATCTCATCCGCGACTGCTTTGAAAATTCCTCTTGAATTAAACGTTCGCCTTTTGGATCACGTGATTGTATTCAGTAACATTTTTCTTGAACTCTTTATTGTTTTGTCTTTCACTGATTTGGAAGGACAAGCTCGTAGTTGGTAGAGAGATACCGAGTCTCCCCATGGCTATGATAATGGTAGGCACAAGTGTAGCTACCTTTGGCCAGTCAGGTGATTAAATTACTCTACTCCCATCAACCCTCAAACTACTATTGAGACTTTCGAGCCATCTGAATTTGAGAATGATTAGGGTTTTACCCTTAGTCAGAACGCCAACCTAGGAGACTATCTATTCTCAAGAACCAAATGTTGTGAGTCTCTAATATTGCTAGAAGCTTGCCTTAACTAGCAACCCTTAAGTCTTGAACCAACCTTTCTCCGACCGAAACCCACAGTTAGACATGAGATGAGTGGACAATGGGGTAATCATTTACCGTGACACCCCTCCCAAGATTGGTTTCCAACAAATATTACTCTAGCTATGTAAATGTTTGATATTAAGACCTAACTAGTGGGAACACCACAGCCACTAGTTTAGCTAAATACCATAGATTAAATACCCTGTCAATTGTGATATACTAGTTGTCAACAACAACGCATGATCGCTACAGCCCATACCACTAGAACCCTTATGACAATAGTCTGACAGTTTTGACACAACTAGAGATTCACAACTCAGTTGTTAGGAATCACTTCATATGACGTGCCTTAGAGAATGGTTATCCCGTCGATAACTCTTGTACACGGTGGACAAGCATATCATTCTATTTTCTCAACCATGTGTCATTGTACACATTCGTTTTTCCATTTATTGAGGAGCGATCATTGACTTGACTTATATCTAACATATTTCGTTACGTCGTGCCTGATTCTTTGTTAACAAGAGTTGAGGTACAATAACCGAACCTTGGAAATTCTTCTGACTTCATCCTTTCTAAGACCATGTCCTAATTTCTAAGGTGGGTAGATTGTAAGCCTTCTTAGGATATACAAAGATTACCTATTGATTCGAATAATTTTTCCATTAGGATGATAATTAGTGCCCATAGACTCCCACTTTCCCTTTTAGATCATTTTGTGTCCCCGGTCGTACCATTAGTATTCGTAGCACGAGATCGATTATTATCTTCCAACAAACTTCATATGCAAGATCTAGACAAGTCCATCTTCATCTAGGTATATCATGTCCCACTCAAACACGTTCCCTTGTACTCTATTTTTATGGTACGACTTTCAGGTTAAAAGGACTAGCTATAACCCTTACCATAGTATCGGTATATTTTCGACTTCCACTAGAGCCTCAACCTTGACTCAGTTCCTTCAACCCAATATATGGTTGTGATCTACTCGAAGCCCACTAGGCACATGTCACTAGAGTACCACCCAATTGAGGTTTCATGTGCTCCTTAAACATAAAGTCACCGAAGGCACATTTGAGTTTTAGGGACTTAGCTAACCAACCTGACAGGCAACTAGCCAACCAGTGGGGTGGAAACCTATTCTAGGATACCCTAATCTAGTAGGAATAGTTTTATCATTGGGATCTTGTCTAGTCCATATAGATTGAAATCCAATGTTCATCCAATCAACGACTGATGTCCAAATAGAAAACCCATTAAGACCACAATCTTGATTCCTCAAATTTCGTTCGTCATGGAACCTTGTTTGAATTAAGAATTTCGAGAATGAGACTTCTGTATTACATAGATTGCAAGCCCTCTAGGAAACGAAGAGTCCTTCGATTTAGCAAGTAATTAGACTAGAGTAGCCCAAACTAGCAAATAAGTCAACAGTTCATAAACCTTCTCTCTATCTGCATCATTGAATACTCTACCGCTCTTGAGACTTCATAATTGCCTTGATTATTCTTCCTTATCTTCTGGTCCTCCCTATCGTAGAGTGACGAATAACCATGCTTACTAGAATTTAGCAATATTTCTTAGCCACTGGTGTAAGTTTGTTGCTTGTTAAGTCGGGTTGCTCGGTAGATAGGAGAGGAATCATAGATGCCACATGCAGTAAATATTTGTTGATAGGATTGCTAGCAACCAATTAGAAGACGTAAATATTTTAGTTTGAGGAGTAGTGTGACCAAAGGTGGGTAGAAGTCCTGGAGGCTATATGGCTAGGAGGGGGATATAAATTATTTTAAGGAGTTAAAAAGGTTAAGGTTCATGTAGACCTTCTTATCGATTTTTAAAGAATAATTATGGATTAAAATTTCGAGGACGAAATTATTTTAAGGTGGGTAGATTTGTAGCTTCCCTTCCCAAAAATTTAGAAATACTTTTATTATTATTTATTTGAATGACAATTTTTAGATTTTTAAAAACATTTTACTATAGTTTATTTTAATATATTTTGAACATTTTATATTTATAGCTAATAAATGATTACATGACCTTTATATATGTATAAAACTAGTAACCAAATATTATATACTTAGTATAGTGTTATAAATTATTTTTTGTTAAAATTTCACTACAAGCAGTACACTTAGTTTTAAGAATTTAGGGAATTACTTAGAATTTTATGTATACATATTTATATAATTACTTATATAAATAAGGGGTATGAATATATGGGTATTTGTATGTGTGCATAAATAGATATGGAAGAAAGAAAAATATGTACACACCAAACACTCTGCCCTCCAAATATGACTTGTACCACTGCCTAAAGCAACAAGTGCAAATGGTGGTGGCCTCTGTTATTATTAAGATTATATAGTATAGTGGTGAATTGAATTGAATTGAAATGAGATAAATGTTTGAACTGAATTTTAATCCGATTCATTTCAATATATGTTAGTGCAATGTTGCTGCAACCACAACATGTATGCATGCAAACATACGTCAGCTAGTCAAAGTTGTAGTTTGATTGCCAGCAGCAAATGAGCGGCCCAACACCAACCCAGGCAGCCACTCGAGTTGAACCAGCAGCTCATATTTTCCCTCACCCAAGACTTCCCCATCCGAATACTGAACAGCCCATAAACCCAACACCCATGAGCCCAACCCCAAGGCCAGCCTCACCCGAGCGGATCATAGACCCCCCGCGCGTTCTCGGTATAACCGAGTATATACTAACGAGATCGAGATAATCTCTTATAAACCGAAAACCCTAACTCTATTCCACGCGTCGCCGACATCCCGCCGACCTGAACACGAGGGCGTACCGCCGCGCGCGCGCGCGCCGTCCTGGGCCGCCGCCGGCCGTCGATGGAGCGGCCGCGTGCAACAAAACTGAAGCGACAGCAGCAGCGGTGTAGTGTTCGCGAACCAACTTCGCGATGTCGCCTCTCCCTGCACACTCGCTCGTTTCGCAAACCACTTGAACAGGTATGATAACAACCTATACAGCTTTGTTTCCCTTCAATTCATTTGAAATCTAGATGACCAGAACCCTGTAGAAATTCGACGAGAAAACGACGAAAAACCCGTTTTGAAAACAGAGCAACATCAACCCAGACCAAGTTTTGGAAGGGTATTTGTGGACAGAATAGTTAAGATTTTTGAAATCCATTTGTAGGAGTTTTTAGACAACCTAACCAGCTTTTAAACCCTATTTTTAGATTATTTTATTAATCAGTAGATGTTACGATAAATCGAGTTGAAAACCATGAAAAACCTGTTTTCGAAAACTAGAAATCGCTCCACACGACGTGCGTCACGCCAATCCGGACGACGTAGTCGCGTACCGAAAGGATCGAAAGCTGCGTAACGGCTTTGTGGTCGTGTGGGCTTTGGCGGAATTCAAATTGGTAGCGTGTGCGCGACGAATTTGATACGTATCCGTCGAAATTTCCCGTATCGTGCACGTTGCAAATTTCTCAATTACTTTGTGCACGCTCGTCAGATCGAGACAAAACTTGTGCCAACAGAACCGTATCATTTTTCTGGTCCTGCATGCCAAGTTTGGTCCGATTCTGAGACCGTTGATAAAATCACCGTTTTGCGGGCCCCACGGTTCCACTCGACAGACGATTTTGTGCACGGCCCGCCGGAATCCAATTTTGCACATACGGTTGGGTTCGTATCGGAAAACCGGATCCGTAGACATGTAGTTTGACGACTTTAGAGACCGTTGACTCTGGCACGCTTTTCGGTGCAAAGCGGGTCCAACGGCGGACATCGTTTTGACCTGAAATTACCGTTTTGCCCCTGTATCCAGAATTGGACTTAAGGACAGATAATCCTAGCTAATTGGACTATTCTGAGATCATTGGTATTGTTTATTTCAGCTTCCGGGGACTGTTGTACGGGTTTTGACTATTGTGGCACATTGAGTAGTTCAGATTGTCGGTTTCACCAGCAGAGGACCACAGGCGAGTACAGTTTATTGTCTGCATTTCGATATTGATCTTTACTATATTTCATTGATTAGTCATTGGTTATGTGATATTTTTATACTCTATTATAAATTATTGGGTCGGGAATGAGAAGTACCAAGGATGTGTGATCAGACCGTAGACCTTGTAGATCTCGTAGACATTGTAGATCTTGTAGACCTTGTTTACTTTTATGCAGTAGATCTTGTAGACCTTGTTTACTTTCATGCAGTAGATCTTGTAGACCTTGTTTACTTTCATGCAGTAGATCTTGTAGACCTTGTTTACTTTCATGCAGTAGATCTTGTAGACCTTGTTTACTTTCATGCAAGTAGATCTCGTAGACCGTGTTTAATTTCTGCAAGTAGATCTCGTAGACCGTGCGGTGTAGTACCCCAGACCGATCACATGTCAAAGGTACTTCTAACGGTGGAAAGTATATTGGTCTATTTTTACTATTGATTTTCTCACGACTTTACTGTTATTTTCAAAACTCATGATTGATGCCTAACCTTTATCTTATAGTCATTTTCTTTATTTGAAATTGCATTCAGTGAATTGTGCTCATTCCATTCCTGACTGGAAACCAACATTTTCAGGTTAGCCGTGGATTCACTTAGCTTGGGAAGTGACGGGGGATACTTGCAGACAAAAGCCTAGAGACTAGCTAGATAGTTGAGTTGTAGTCATACCTTTATTTGTACAAGTTTATATTCTTCTACAAATGTAAAACTTGAAATCTTTGTAAGTTAAATTAATTATGTGAATGAGCATTGTTTGTGATTTTGATCTTCATGGCCGTGACAGCGTTCTACCGCCGATACTGCGGCGTAGGCTGGCTTGGACACGTCTCGTATCCGTTTAAAAAAAAATGGGTACGGGTCGTGACACCTTTGAAAGTCTAAGTCTGGATTCATCTTGACGGGCCAATGTAAGCCTTGCATCGATTCTTCATCAGGTCGATGCCAACTCTTCGGGTCAACGGCTCGTTTGAGTCGTTGCACTTGCCGTTTGAATCGGCGTTCCGCTAGGGCAGAACGGGTCATTACAGCTTGGAGGGAGGTACAGAGGGATGCAGGTGGTTGGGGGTGAGTGGGGGTGACTGTCACGCCCCACTCCCGTAGGAGCGATCGTCCTCGCTAAGGTGTGATGCCGCACGAGCCTAGATTGCGCTCGTGCAAGACGGATTCTATAACGGCTGATTACAGCGGCGGCGACGGGGTTGTCGCACAGAAGTTCCAAGCATAGACATTGAACACGCAGCAGAAATTTAAAAGCAAAACACAAGTTATTCAAAAGAAGCTCTTTATTGATATCGAAATAACGGTTACATTGGGGGCACAAGACCGATATTACAATCACTCAAATTCACTCGTCTCACTTTACAAGTCTCTCTGCTCTCTCTCATCTCTCGATACAATACTTGAATCCAGCGGAAGCTTCAGAAGGCGATGTCCATACATTATGTACCGTATAAGTCTGGTCTTCACGCGGCCGCACGCTTCGAATCGCCAAGGAACTCCGTGCCTCGACGCATCCAAGCGAGCCCCGCACCACGAGCTTCTACCTGTGCCTACACATAAACACTGTGTGGGTGTCAGTACTCAACTGTACTGGTGGAGTGAGCTCCTCGCCCACCCATACAAAATCGATACGTTTATTTTACTTTGTGCAATACAAGCCCCTTTACGATTGTCTTTCTAGTCTTGCCTTAGTATCGATTTTAGGACCGACGCCTTGGTCTATTTTGTGTCTTTAGACCGTCTCCGTGCCTTGCACTAATAACGTACTCATACTTTGCCTCTAGACCTTTCTCGTGCTTGCATTGTCAACATACCGACTCATACTTATCTTTCGTACCATACTCTTGGACGTAACGACTAGGTCGTGTCAAATACTTGCTCGTGCCACAAACATCGAGGCCGTGCTTCGCAGCGTAACCTGACTTATCCAAACTCGCCTTACGGCCCTTCTCGAGTTAACGCAAAACGTATAACCCAACTTGTGGAACCGGTGTTGAGAACTCAAGTACGACACCATATCTCGTGCCGAAACACGTGTCTTTACGTATAACCGAATCGTAGGCTTTATAATACTTTGGGTGCAACCGAGCACACATTTCACCGTTCAACGCATACCGTGCTTACACTTCCATTGTTATGACCGACTCCGTGCATGCGGATTCGCCGCTTAGTACGCCAATTATCTATATGAAAGGCCACTGGCATGACAAACTATCGCGGACATAGCTCGGATAGGCGGTGGGTCCTTCAGCAGGTAGCGAGCCCCGTTGAAAGCCTCCGACTACCCACGCAATAAAAGCATGCGCTGCTATAACGTCTACCTCCTAGGACGACTGGGCCTGGTGCCCCGACGTATAACCAGTCTAGGCAGAAATCCTTGTCGACAAGGTGTCCAATGACCACGCACCTACGAGACATCTAGACTCACGTAAATGCATGGCCTAATTTGTTGGTACGACTGGAATTATACTTAGCAACTCATGTTCTGAACCACATTTTGCATTTCGTGCATCGGGGCTGCGAGACTTCCAACCGAGGGAACGCCTCGAACTTCTTAACGTGGATAGGAACGCGAGACTCCCAACCGAGGGACCGCCTCGAAACACCTTAACGTGGATAGGAACGCGAGGCTCCCAACCGAGGGACCGCCTCGAACTTCTTAACGTGGATAGGAACGCGAGACTCCCAACCGAGGGACCGCCTCGAAACACCTTAACGTGGATAGGAACGCGAGGCTCCCAACCGAGGGACCGCCTCAAACTTCTTTGAACTCGAAGGAACGACTACTACGTAGCCTTCCAACTTAACTTGAAGAAAACGTGTTCCATAAGTGCCATGGACCGTGGCTAACTTTACATCGTGCCAACCGTGGCTCGTGCCTAACTGAATTACGTCTTACGCGACGCTATCACCCAAGTCATATGTTACATGATGGCCCTTGAGATCGTGGGACTATTTGACTCGACAACCGCAGAAAGAACGGGACGGCACTTGGAATGACTTAGGTCGATCGGCATAACTTCGCCTAACTTACTCAAGCCTACTACTTAACCCGAGGGACGAGCCAAGACTATGCCAAGCCTTGCGAAGTGGAAACGTGTCACGACCTGCTACCCAAATTGTTGGGCCTGGGCGAGCCATGTCCAGCCTACGCTTGTTAAAGCGTAGTAAGCTGTTCTAAGAATAGACAATAAAGGATCTAAGCTACTAACAATTCTAAAATCACATTTAAGGTTCATCACAACACAACATCTATAAGCGAAGGTAAACAAGTACAGACTTAATAATACATAACCAAAGTATCTAACTGGAGACAAAGTCCAGTATCCAAATATAAGTATAGACAAAGTCTAAGTCTCAAAATACATGAAAGAAATATCTAAGCAAGGTTCCCCGCTGGGGCCTCTTCTGGAGCTAAGGCCAGGTCCTCAATGCAGTACCATAATATGTAACACATAGCATTTCCTCCTCGAAAAGTGAACCTACAACGTTATCCTGTCAGGACGGGAGCAAGTACAACCTCTACAACTAAAGTACTGAACATATAATGAAAGAGATGTACAACAAGAAACATGGTGTGATAAGTCTATAAAACAGAAAATACTGGAAAACATGGCCTCATGGTACAACTGGGATCATGGTATGACTGGAATCACAGTATCATAGTAATATAGGGAACATGGCATATCATGGTTTAATTGGTTCTTTTTAGAAATGACAACATATAGTTTAAAAGTTTAAAACCGTAGTATGTACGTGAATCGGTCAATACGTGAATAGGATGTACAGCGGTACATATCAAGTTTTTCTGGTATGCACGTACGTGCACGAACGGCATCGGTGTATATCCATACACAAACGTGAGATCAGAACATACGGCAAGGTCACATACAGAATGTCACCGAGCACGGTAAGTACATACGGAGAAGGGGGTCATATTCACGTACAATACTAACAGTTTCCCCTTAACCCGTTATTCAAACATGTGAGAGATACGAGAACAGTAAAAACATGTGGAGATACTGGGAGCAGTATAAGCATGGCAGGTACTAGAAGCAGTATAAAACATGTGAATACTCCGAGTAGTATAAAGCATAATGAAACATGTACTGAGAACCAGTAAGAAGCATGTGAAGATATAAGAACTGTACTAAACATGGCCGGTACTGAATGTAATACAACATGTGAAGATTTTAACTTGCTACCTCAAGGATCAGTATTTTAACAGGGTTAATACATGTTCTAGCATTAAAAGACAGTAAATGAGTTTGTAGATGTACTTGCCTGGGATCCTGCTGTCAATATGAATCAAGGCTCGGAGTGAAGCCACAGTCCTAAAGATGAGATAATACAATAGCTAATCAGGGTGAAAAGACATACTATAATGTCTAGGTCAACTAGGGCAAACTAAGATAAACTGGGTCAGAGGTTGACTTATAGTTGACTTTGGTCAACTGATCAACTCTGGTCAATTCCAAGTCCAATGTGGGGTGACACTATATCCAAACTAACTTTCTAGGATCTTTACACTAGTGTAGGGGGTGGTCCAATACTACAATAACTCAAAACAACACAAAAAGTTGCAAGTCGTAATTATTCAATAAATAAATCAAACTGAACATTGTGTTCCAATATTTTTTGAGATAGACAAAAAGCTTAATTTTTCATGAAATAAAGTACCAAAATGATCCATTTTAATTATAGAAATTTATACTAATTTTTCTGGAATTTATAAACCCTCATAGATATTTATTAAAAATCAACAAACATATGTATCCTGAAAATGGGTTATGTTTTCCTATTTTTATAAAATACCAAAAGTACTTATTAAATGCTGAAAAAATTATAATAAATTAACTAAATTAATATAGTATTTAAATACAATTTTTACAGCACTTAAAATATGTAAAAAAAAATTCAAAACAGCCTAACCGGATTATCCGGCGGATTACCGCGGATTACCGGCGGATTTTTCGTTCCGTCACAGCAAGTTTTGTGGTGAAAGTTCGGATTTTCCGACGGATTTCCGCAGATTTCCGACGGATTTTCCGAACCGTCGCAGAAAGTTGATTTTTGAACTCAAAACTTGTTTCGGCCATAAAAACTTCGTTTTAAATCGAAATTCGGACTTTCAAAAGTCAAAATTGAATAGAATTGAATTTCCTACAAATGGAAGTATTAGTTTTCACAAATCAAAACATTTGATAGATCAAAACCTCAAAATACTCGAAAATCATATCTAGAAACTCAGATCTATGCAATATTGTCGATCAAAACCAAAAAAGCTATATACTAAACATGTTAACAATTTAAAGAAGCAAATTATAGACCAATAAAACTTTAGTTTCTATGGAAAACAAAAATAACGTATGGTCATGTCACTTTTGAGCAAGTTGCACTTGCCTAGGTTAAGCTCCAAGCCTAATCTTCTACTCCACCATCAAGAGGGGTACGAAACCACACTCTAGACCTCAAGGCCAAGCTCCTAACAAGCTCCAAGGGAAGAGAAAGGAAGAAGAAATGAAGAGAGAGTGAAGAGAATAAAAAGAGAGAGGAGAGAGAAAGTAAAAGGGTATATATAGAAGAGAAAATTAATCTTAGCCGTCGGATCGTGATCCATGTCAAAATCTAAGTCAATCATGGCCATTCAAACAAAACCAATTATCCATTGGATAATAGAGTGCATCTACACTATTCACGAAAATATCTAAACACTATTCATCAAAATATCCAAAATACTATTCATCAAAATATCGAAAACACTATTCATGAAAATATCTGAAATCGAAAATATCTAAAATGTAGAAAATCTGTCTGGACGGTATGCCGTATGTATACTCCGGTATACTGGCGGTATGCCGGCCAAGGAAAAATCTATAAGTTTGGAAAATTTTTAAAGCATTACGAAAACCAAGAAAATACGAAATACGCTACAAAATACGTATTTAAATTAAATGTTATTGAAAATTATAAAAAGACTATTTCTTGCAAATAATTCATTTAGAAAAATTTAAAATAACCCTGAAATTCAGGGGGCTTACATCCTACCTACCTTACAAAAATTTCGTCCTCGAAATTAAAAATTATCCGATAGGTCAAACTATAACATGTAGCTGCTCTGGCTACGATACTCAAACTGCTATCCTTGAAATCATCTCTTCTGTTTCTCTTTACAATCTTTTTGGTTTAGGTTCAACAAAGTCCTTCTATCATAAACTATGTCATATATCCTTTAGAATCTTCCATACTAACATGGAACATTTATGTATACCCTAAACTATAGGTCATTCTCTGGGTATGTTTATAAGCCTACAATGCTTAATCATCAACCATATTTTCAACCTCAATTGCAAAATACTTGATTTCTTTATCATATCCTAAGTGTCCTTATTATATTAATCCACAGGCCTTTTGTATTATTTGTCGTCAGTCCTTTTCTACAGTTTCTCCTTGAAATCATATGTTCAATTCTTATCCTTGGCGTAGAGCCTTCTTCTTTTTACTCAACAAGTCCTCCGAATATAAATCCTCGATTTCAAAACTCCTGATTTATTAATTACCAAAGTACATATGTCTTTGTCTTGTTCCTTGTCTTTTTAATCGATATCTTTTCGATCTCGTACGCAATATCATATCTCATTCTAACTTATTCTATATCAATCCACATATCGATCTACCCTCTAATCATATTTAATTAGCTATAGATAACCAACCAAAATTCTACAAATGCTAAATCCTCAAACTGTAAGTGCAGGATTCAGATCCTCATTCCGTAGTCACAACAATATAATATTTCATTTCTCTATCTTAGACACCTTATCATCAAGTCATACTATCAATACAATCGTTCTTAATGGTTTCCAAGTCTACTATAGTCAGTCACCCATACTTGTCCCATAAGCTTGATCTAAGCAATCCCTAGGAAAAGTATTTATCACAATCACATAATACATTTATAGTTATACTACAAAATCAGTTAACAAGGTTTGGCTATTTCGGTCGTCTATCAAATAGAAGGTAATAAGGCCTAAGACTGGGTCAAGCAATCCATAACAGTGTCCAACCAAGTTAAAGGTCAAACAAGACGGGAAAGTTTATTGAAATATCTCCAAGAATGGTACGAAGACAACGAGATGCGTAACGAGAAGAATTACCCAAGAGGTTAACGAAGAAGTGTTTAGTCAAGTCATAGGAAAGATGGAACACAAAAATAATTATGTCCGAAAAGATAACATGAAAGCAATCCTATTGGAGAGTCCTAGAGAACCTGTAATCCTTGTTGTAGATGTAGATATGACAAAGTTAATCAAGACGGGGAATAATGATAATAAGAATTTATTCCTGCTCATTCGGTCATAACAAAGTAAACCAAGTTAAGATACGATCTGATAACCATACACGTCTTCCTGAAATCATGTTGCCAGAATTTTTGCCACACCAGTAAGCTTAGATACAACAAACGATAGAGTCAAAACTAAGGTATACATCTTCTAATCATGTTATCTAGAATCCTCGCCACGCCAACCGGTATGGCTGCAAGAAAATCTAAATTCTATAACTAGGATAAGTATATCCGAAATCAGGCTCTATGTTTTTGTCATACCAGCTAATATGGTTGCGATAAATTCTAAACTCCATAAATAAAGCAGACGTTTACCTTATCAGGATATATCATAATTCAATCTACACAATTTATCACGATGCAAGATCAA
Organism: Iris pallida; assembly: GCA_029216955.1. NCBI lineage: Eukaryota > Viridiplantae > Streptophyta > Magnoliopsida > Asparagales > Iridaceae > Iris > Iris pallida. Next base: position 14,304,667 of record JANAVB010033820.1, on the reverse strand, counting down.
GGTCAACAACGAAAATCAGAAATCAATTTCAACAACGAATTAAGGAAGAGCAAATGGAAATAAGTGAAAACGGATTTCTAGATAAGATTAGAGTGAGATCCTCAGGGGTCATCCCAAGGGTACTAACTTGGTCAAAATTGTAACCCACTGAATTCAAGCAAGAGACTAAATACAGTTAACGGTCCTATGCTGTGATGAGTTTTCCTATGTTGCAATCCTAGAAATCCTTTAGGTGTTCTAAATGTTTATCCCTGGTGTTGTCTAATTACCTTAAGTTCCTAATTGCAGGCATGCTTGGTACAATAACGTAACCAAACAACTTAAGTCCTGACCTGCATGGGCCGCCACTAAAAATATGTTACGACCCGCTACCCAAATTGTTGGGCCGGGCCGAGTCATGTCCAGCCTACGTGTGAGGACCCTATTTTTTGGAATTTTTTTTTAGTATTTCTAATTATTAGGTTATATTGTATATTTAATTATGATTATATATGTACTCTTCCATGTCTTTGATTTTTGGAGCACAAGACATGCCCATCTCTTGAAACGTCCTTCATGAGTTTTGTAATAGACAGGATGACCTTCAACTTGATATATTATGTCTCATCCAAACTTGTTCCCTAGCATTCTTTTGACTTTGTGCAACTTTGGGTCAAATTTAGGCAATTAGATTATTTACCATAATTCCAGACCTAACTTCCCACGTGAGTTCGGGACTCGACATAAATCAAAACTATTCGACCCAATTATGGTTTTGACTCATTTTGAGCCTACGACGCACATGCTAAGAGTGTGCCACTCAATCGAGTCTCCATGTGCTATTTAATTACGAATGGCACAAGAGACTTATTGGTTGACTCTTAGAGTTCAATTGAATTAGAAAATATATTTGGACCCTAACCTAGCCAACCCCACCTAGTAGGAAGCCATGTTAGGTTGCCATGACAGTATAATTATTATGGATTTATTTTGGGATGTTGTACAGTCAATTAGATTTAAATACAATTTTGTGTATATGATTATATTTATAATAGTTTAATATTATATATATATGGCCCTAGTTATGGTTAAGTTTGAGATAGATATCGACTAGGAATTTTAGTACGAATAGTGTAGTCGTGTACTTTGACTAGTCTATTATCCATGGTAGGGAAGGCCGAGACATAGGTGTGTTCTAACTAGGATAACCAGGCCAAGTTGCGACTTAACCTCCACCGATGATTTATTTATTTAATTATTAGATTATTGACTTTCTAGGAGATTCGGTTGTACCAATTTAGCCCCGACTTGACCCGAACCAAATCCCAATCTAAATAGACATTTAGTACTCTCAAATACCTTCATGTTGATATATATTTTGTATATATACTTTATTGATATTAATATATATATTCAATTTTGGAAAGTTTCTATTTATAGAAAGTGTCTACGTGTAATCCTAGTGTAATGCTAGTTGGCATTAGTTTATATTTGACCCAAAGTCCAACCCAAACCTACGTAGACATGTTGGGCATTAATATATATTAATAAATATATATATTGTATATTTAATTCAGATTTAGATTGTATTTATATTAGAAATCTAACTAGTTCCATATTAGGAAACCTTTTATTTAAATTTTCAATCAATCAATTAGCCAACTCATCAAATAACCAAACCAATCCATGTGGACCCCACATATGACCAACCAAAGATTATTTTCATATATTTTTCATCCAAAAATAATCCTCTACATTGGCGGGTCATGCCATGCATGGAAACACCCTCCTACATATATAAACTCAACCCATAGGCCCATATATATATCAACCCTTATCAAAACCCTAACCCTAACACCAAAAACTCTTATTTATCACCCAAGAGCATCTCCTTTACCATTAATTTCGAAAATAGCATCCTGTCCCCTCTACTACATCATCTCCTCCATCACATAACTCATCTCCTCCATAAAGGCTCCTTCTTTCATCCTTCTTCCATCTAAACTCCACCAAACCAACCCTAAAAAACTCTATCTTCTCCATCCAACCATCTAAAACCATTGCCAACTCCTCCAAACTCATCAAGAGAGGATTATCAAGCAAGGATAGCAATAAAGGTGGGAGCTTTAGCAAGGAGAAGCCTCCACAACCCAACTAGCAAGGACTTTTGGTAAGAAACCCTAATTTTTCTATCTCAAACCTATGCTATAAATATGTAGAAATTATGGTATTAATTCTGTAGAAATAGTGTTTTGATGTCTCTTGGGTAGTGTTTTCACCCATAAAAATTTCATGAATTATGATAGCTATTTTCATGTTTCGGTAGAGCCAAAAATTACCACGTTGTGAAGGAACTATAAGTTTCTGTACGAATTTTTCAAAACTGAATTTTATGTAGGTTAATATATTTAAATTAGAATTTTGAAATATTTTTTCATGAATTTATCAATTCAATTCTGTTCGAAAAAATTATAGGTCAAAATTAGTCATTTTCGGGTGACTTGTTGACCTAGAAGATTCCAAACCATTAGTCCCATGAAATCCTTGCATAAAAATTTCATATTATAATATTTAGGACATTTTAATTCTGTTTAAATTGTATTTTTGATGATTTTTATAATTTAGATAATTAAGGAAGTTCTAGACAAATTTTGGGTAGACTAGTCGACCCGGTAGACAACTAGTAGTATAATTTTTTAGAAATATAAATTCTGAGATAAATCTATAAAAAAATAGTTTAAATAATATTTTTATTATTTTTATATAATTTTTAAGTATATGATTGAAGTAGCAACATAACTGACTAATTGGGAGTTGGAAACCCAAAAACTGTGTTCGGTGTCTCGTAAAACCTGTGTGTGATTGTATGGGTCTAAAGGGTTCCACTAAAAATTGAATATAACCTTAAAATATTATCTTGACTAATTAAGTCATATTATAAGTTCATGAGTAGTGGGTTAATTTAGTTAATTAATTATCTAGGAGCGTCGGGTTCCGTTGACGTTGACGCGGGAGCGACATTTCAGAGTCACAGCGCGACACCAGGCAAGTACACATTGCCAAACTTTACAGTATTTACATGCATATTCTATATTGTTATCTCTTTCTAGTTCTACTTCATATCTTTCATTCATGTTTATGTTACTTCTACTTTCTTATTTTACGTGCACGTTCCTTATTGAGTCATCTTATGCCGTTATTGTTCTACGCGAGTCTTGTGACGATTTTGACTAGTCTTCTATCTTCGTCCTTGAGCTTGACTTGACCTGTAGTCGTGATTGATTGATTCGATATTAGCCCTGATATCTCTAGGATTGGGAGCGTCCAATGGCGTTACGGTATTAGAGACTTCTTATCGACCTGTTATCCCGTCTCTATGACCGGGAGTGTCCCAGGGCATTACGGTAGTAGAGACTTATCTTTTGTCTCAAGGTCGGGAGCGTCCCATGGCGTTACGATATTGAGACATCTTATTGATCTTTGTCTATTTTACATTTCTCTACTTCATTCTGCATGTTATTTACTGTACAGTAGGCATATATATTATGTGTCTTGCTAGTCCTCTGAGGACCTGGTGATCTCTCCAGGTATTAGCTGAAGATATGATACATTAATGGATGACGTTGCTACACCAAGACTACAGGTATATTTAGTTGATGTTTTATCGTTCTCTTCCGTAGTTAGATTTTATCCTATATTATATTACTTTGACATTGCTGCTGTATAGCCTAGTTTTACAAGCGTTATCTTTCATTAGAAGCTTGTTCAAGATAATTGCATTAGAGTCTGATCCACTTTATTGTATATTATCTTTTCTTGTTACTTGTAGTAACCGGTTTGCTAATGTCTGACCAGCATTAGTTTACTTGGTTTATACAAGAGTTTATCTTCAGTGGATTGAGATATTTGTAGATTGCTTTAGGAAACCAGATAGCTTATACGTATTCGAGCTGGGCTGGAGTCCTCTCGATGCGTAGCTGGCATGCATACGTATCCTGGTCCTACATTTTTTGGGACTGGGGCGTTACATGTTTTTATGGTGGCCCATGCAGGTCGAGTTAGCCGTTTCGGTTACGTCACTGTACCGAGCGGGCCTGCGATATAATTAAACTCTTAGGAATCTCAATCCACAACTGCCTTGACAATTCTTTTAGAAATTTTCTACCGCCCTTGAACTTCATATTTGCTCTCAATTACTCTTTATTTACTTTCTCGTATCATTGCTTCTCGTCCCTTCCAATTTTGGAGTGACGAATAATCGTGCTATATAGAATTTATCAAAAAATTCTTAAGTTATAGTGTAAGTTAGTTTGCTTATTGTGTTGTGATTGCTTGATAGATAAGTAGGATTAGAGATGTCATATGCCATAGGGCATCATATGTTTGATGAGGTAGTTTGACCAAAGGTGGGTAGACGTCCTCATTATAGGCATACATATATGATCATACTGGGTTACGTCCTTATGGTGGCCACTTGATCAAGAATAGAGTGGTAGTTTTAGTGTAGAGATCGACCCTCTAAAAGATGAAACTAGACATAGCCTAATCCAACCCATTTACTATTATATCCTGTCAATTGTAAAATTAGGATTTGACAGATTGATAGGTATCACTTAACTTGGTTAGGTGAAGGGAGACTTATATAATTGTCTTGATAAAATAGTTATGAGGACAAGCCTTCAACATGATCGTTGCAAGACCGCTAGTACTAAAAAGAGCGACTAGAGAAAACCATATATAGCTTTACGAATGTTACAAATCAAAATTGTTTAGTGTCACGACCCGCACCCGCTTTTCGGATACGAGACGTGTCCAAGCCAGCCTACGCCGCAGAGTCGGCGGTAGAACGCTGTCAAGCCCGCAAGAAAATAAATGCTTAAGAAATCACATCTGATGCTCATTCACATTTCTAAATTTATTACAACAGTTACAACATTTATAATTAAAGGAAAATACAAAGTTTTACAATTAATGAAATGATACAATGGCTAGCTATTTCTAGGTTGTCTTCAGCATACCCAAGTCTTCCCCAATGTTACGAGTGATAGCGGCTAAACCTGAAAAATGTTGGTTATCTAGTCAGGATTGGAACAAGTACACAAACCGACGACAATGCAAAACACAATAGAATTAACAAGACATGAAAATAGCATATGAGGTATGAAAGCTGTAAAAAAACTGATGACATAGCACGATAGAGAAATAAATAAGGAAAAAAAACTAATAAAAGACATCTATCTAGGTGGTGTGAAATATTTATTTCAACATGTGGACGACTAGGGGGTAAATAAGGCACACTGCACGTATCGTGCGCAGCTGCTAGCATTCAAGATTAGACATATTGGGATAGTTCTGGGTAGTCCACATGTGTACTAAGATATTTCCCCTTCCGACTACTCCGTGTGACGAGCGTGTCAACAAGTAGCAAGATATATGTATAGACATGAAATAAAAAGACTACTATGAATCGGAAAGCAATCAGAAAGTGCACTTGCCTGAGGTCCTTAGCTGGAGAAACCAATATTATACCACACAAATAGCCACAATCAGTCAACACATGTATAAGTCTCCGGATACTGAAATAAATAGTACCAACGTTCTCAGAATAGTCAAATTAGCTAGAATTGCCTATCCTTAAGTCCAATTCTGGACACAGGGACAAAACGGTAATTTCGGGCAAAAACGATGTTCGTCGTTGGACCCGCTTTGCACCAAAAAGCGTACCAGGGTCAATGGTCTCTAAAATCGTCAAACTATATATCTACAGATCCGGTTTTTCGATACGAACCCAACCGTATGTTCAAAGTTGGATTCCGGCGGGCCGTGCACAAAATCGCCCATTGAGTCGGACCGTGGGTCTCGCAAAACGGTGTTCCGATTCAACTGTCTCAGAATCAGACCAAACTTGGCATACAGGACCAGAAAAACGATACGGTCCTGTTGGCACAAGTTTTGTCCCGATCTGACGAGCGTGCACAAAGTAATTGAGAATTTCTAGAACCCATTTTAGATTTAAACTATAATTTTGGAAAATACTACAACGTTAGATCAAAAACTATTTTCTTTTAATACCATAAAGTAACATATTAATATTTTTAGCATTTTTAAATCCAATCTGAAGACAAGGTAGGGCCGAGCCCAATCATATGTTTATAACCTATAATTTTGAGAATAATAATATTATAATTAGTAAAATCCATGGTGGTAATAATCATTGTTTTAATAATATGCATATATATGTACATATATTTACACTAATGGCTGCTAGCTACATATTAACTAGTATATTCTAATATTTATAACAATAATAATTATTATTATAACTTAACAGTGACTGAAAGGAACACTTAATAGATACTACTAGTAGACATACTCATAATAATGGCTGATAATGGTCACAAGATCATCCATATGTATATACGTACGTACATACATGCACAACACTTGTGATTCATGGATCAACAACAGAATGAGGGTATAAAGGTAATTATACCTATGAAAATATTGTGATGATGGCTTCTCCTTCATATACAAGCAGCAGCTTGCCATTTCCCCATTCCTCTCGAGCAACCACCCATGTTGTTGCTCACTTCTTCTTCGTCAGGGATGGGATTGGCCCCGCGCGAGGAAAGCGGAGTCTGGTTAACGCCGAGGAGGGATGGTGCTGTACTGGGAGGGGCAAGGCGCAGGTGTTGGAGGCTGAGGGTGACACCGAAGATGTCGACGAGGAGGGTGAGGTCGGCAACACCAGCCTGGTGTGGCACAGAAGCAGGCCAACATGCGGCAGTAAGGAGAAGCATGGCTGCGGTTGGCCACTGCTACTGCCCGACTATCGGGACGGGGTCGCGTCTGCTCCGAGCAACTCCACCACTACGGTGAGAGGTGGTACTATTATAGCCATGCGCGCTAAAGAGAATGACCGGGGCCTGGCCGCATCGCGACAAGTATAAGGCTGCCGACTGTCGATGACCGATCTCGGCGCAGACGGTCCCTAGCCCGACAAAGGGTCGGCCCGAGCTCTGCTCGTAGGGACGACTGTTAGGAGTCGTACGGCGGCTCGTCGAGTCTAGGGCCGCTGCCGATCTGCTCGCCATCGTACAGCGAGAAGCCGAGCCACGAGGCTCACGGTCACCTGAGCGCGGGAGCGTGGTGGAAGTGCCCGCCAGCAAAAAGGATCGCTGCTACTGCTGATGTTATTGCTGCTTCGCGTGCGACCTGGCGCTGCCACGGCCGTCCGGCCACTGCGTTGGAGCACGCACGCATGGGAGGGGTGGAGTTTGTGACATGTCACGCTCCGATTCCGTAGAATCGATGGTCGTCCCCCGGGTGTGATGCCGTGCGAACCTAAGTTGCGATCGCACAAGGCATAGTCATAAGGTTATCCGAAATACAACATCAAGCTAGAGTACGCAGAGAAATTGAATGACACATTTGAAATAGAAATAGACTTTTTCATTGATGATAATAAAACTTTACATAGACTCTTTTACAATCATTGCCGTGCGGGCTACAACACGACTCGACTTACAAAATGAACGCCGATGAGATAGTCGTTCCATACATTACATCCCCTTTTTACAAGCAAAATATAACATCTTTCCACCTGCTATCGAGGCGAGTCGAGCCGCCATCTTCTTTTGGACTGAGTGCGGGTCTTCTTCAAAAGGAATCCAGAAAACAAGCCTTTACACGCGGACGAGGCTTCAAAAGGGTTCACTTCGCCTTGATCTTTCAAGTGGCACGCCCTTCGTAGTTCGGGGTACCTGTGTGGAGAGCGAGGATCAGTACATTACACTTTGTACTGGTGCATGGCAAGTTAAGTTCTAAGCTCTCATTTGGTTGATGAGTTTATATGACTTAGAGTATGAATGTTTCTAACCATCCTAATGAATTACAAACCAGCATATGACAAGCATAGTGAAATTTACGTTGAAACTTACCGACGGCGGCCCGTGCCGCGCCTTACGAAACTTACCATGTTCTTCCCTGTCAATTGTTATCATTTCCATACTAAGTGTAATATTTCGTGTGTTGGTCACTGGCTCCCAGAGCCATCGTGGACTCATTTTTGCTTTTATTAGACGAGGCCCTTTCAGCACGAGTAGCGAGCCCCGCTGCAAGTCCTCGCCTAACATTGTGCCCAGCACAGCTTATGAGATGTTTCCTTCTCGGTCGCAACGGTCCCGTGGCCCCGGGTTGCCGTGCGGGAAAACTTTACCTTGTCGACAAGTTGTCCATGACCGTGCAAAGACCATTTTCCTTCTTTTAGTTATTAAGACAGCATGCTTTCTCTTTAGAAGCTCAATCATTTTACCGTGCCCGTGCCTTTGCATTCAATCTTTAATCCGCAACAACACTATCGATTCACCAAAGAAGGGGTCAAGAAGAGAAGGGTCAGCCACTCACCTTGAGTTTACTTCGACGAGATAACTTGTTGGTCGTGCTAGACGTCGCCTACGCGATTACCTAAAATCGCACAACAACCGATTAGAACACTACATTATTCAAGGAGTTCGATAGGAAATACGAGTTCGAAATGCAAGCCATGAAAACCATCGAAAACATTCACGAAAGCGCATTCAGAAAACAAAGCCAAAACCAACGCAAGCGACGTGAAAAGCAGAGCAACGGGAGGTCTCTCCCGACTCAGCCGCAGAGTCAATCTTCGAGGCGCAGCTCGCTGAATATGGGACTTGGTTCTGAAGAAAACATTCCATAATGAGGAATGGGTCTTAATTCAACCGTTCCCGTTCGATCGACTCGGCCGATCCCTACCTATCGGTCCCGACCGAATCGATAGCGACAGTGTTCCTTTCTCGCGCACCCCGTGGACAGAGTACGGGATACGATGTAGGGATGGGGCACTATACCATAACCAACTAAGAAAAAGTTTCATCCTCGAAACTTAAGAATAGAACCTACCTCTACGAGAACAATGAAGGAAACTTCTCCTTCATTTCAGACTCAAGCTCCCATGTCGACTCTTCGACCGAATGGTTTCTCCAGAGGACGCGGACTAGAGGAATAGCACGGTTGCGGAGAAGTTTATCCTTGCGCTCCAAGATTTGCACCGGCTCTTCGACATATGATAAGTCCGCCTTCAGGTCCAGCTTACCCAAATCTACCACATGCCCCGGATCGTGCACGTACTTCCGCAATTGCGAGACGTGGAAGACGTCATGTACCTCTGACAATGCAGGCGGCAAGGCAATTTGGTAAGCTACCGGGGCGACTCGCTTCAATATTTCGAACGGGCCAACAAATCTTGGGCTCAACTTTCCTTTCGCACCGAACCGGGAAACTCCACGCATAGGCATCACCTTCAGGAATACATAGTCGCCTTCCGAGAACTCGAGGGGGCATCGGTGCATGTCGGCATAGCTTTTCTGCCGGCTTTGTGCTATCTTCAATCTTTCTCGTATCAACTTGACCTTCTGCACAGTCTGCTCTACCAGCTCCGGACCAAGTGTAGTGCCCCGTCCCGCAAAGTGAATCGGAGGAATCGAAATGCCGACGGCGTTCGGCCTTAGCCTTACAACGGCTTGCTCGGAGACATCGCTCAGGTGGGGTAGTTTCGGTGAACTCTCCTCATCTTTGCCTTCACATAATAAATCGTGTTTTCAACTTGCACAAGTTAGGCTTGATAATAAAAGCTACGCATCCACATAGCTAAGGGAATAATCCCGACGGTTTGAATCGAGTTAGAACATGGAAAACGTCCCACGGTCGGCTTAGAGTTGGTGCACGGCGTACTTTGAAAATGACACTCGGTCCTTCGTCCCGTGGCTTGGGAGAAGGAAAGTTGGTCTTCGGTGCGAAAACTGAGAGTTAGCCTAAGTCATAGGCGTCACCCGCATGAATGCTTGCTAAAGCATTCTCGGTCCTGTCCCGCAAGGCTTGGCATAGCCTTTGCTCGTCCCTTGGGTTATGTTGTAGGCTTGAGTGAGTTAGGCAAAGTTATGCCGGTCGACCTAAGTTATTCTACGTGCTGTCCCGCTCATTCTGCGGTTGTCAAGATAAAGTCCCACGACCCCAAGGCCCATCATATGAAGTATGACTTGGGCGATAGCATTGCGTAGAACACGAGTCGGTTTAGAGGCACGAGCCACGGTTGGTTCAGTGGAAAGTTAGTCATGGTCGGTCGATACTTAAGGGAACACGTTATGTTCAAGTTAAGTTGGAAGGCTATGCAGTAGCCGTTCCCTGAGTTCAAAGAATGTTAAGTCTAAGCGATGGTTAATCGCCGAGGCAACCCTGGTTTAGGGGATCTGCAAAGGAAGTACGAAAAGCGGAAAGAGTAAAACAAAGGAACTGTGATAATAATGAGACCATGCATTACGTTAAGTCTAGAAGTTAGCGTAGGCGCGTGGTCATGGACGACTTGTCGACAAGGGGAAAGATTTCTTCGAGCGGCAACCCGGGGCCACGGGACCAACTCGACCTAGGAAGAAACTGGTTGTAGCTGCGCTGGAAAGACAATTGGTAGTACGGGGACTTGCAGCGAGGATCGCAACCGGCGGTGCAAGGGTCCCGTTTGCCAGGCTACGTCCAAAATGGCTGGTTAGGCCAGTGACCATTCATATAGATGTGCCGGCACGGGCGGCAATCCGCGTAGGTGCCTTTGGATTGAGTTGAATATGTATGAGTTAAAAAGACACAATGTCTGAGCCTAAGATTTGGCTACAGCGAAGGCGGCGTGCTTCGACACGAGATGTGGCGTCGAGTGTTAAGTTGTTGGCATAGAGTTTATATGAGTTAGGCTTGAGCTGTTGCGAGTTAAGTCGAAAAGGGCCGTAGGGCAAGTTGTGTGAAGTTACGTTGAGTTATTGGGCACGGCCTCGAAATATGAGGCACGGCCGCGTTGTCACAACACAAGTGTAGCCGAGACTAAGCAAGGAGGCACTGCCTCGGAGATATTGAAGCACGAATCGAGTTGTGGCACGACCGAGTCGTTACGTCCCAGAGTTTGGCACAAAAGACAAGTATAAGTCGGTGCGTCGACAATACAAGCACGAGAAAGGTCTAGAGGTAAGGAAATGGAGTCCTTCGTGTAGTTGCGTCTCTGATTATGGCCGTAAGGCGGACACGACTTGATAGGTTAACGTTGTGGGCAGCGAGAAGTGGTCTAGAGACAAAGTATGAGTTAACGTTGACATTGGAAGTACGGGATGGTTCTGATACACAAGTTGCGCTAAGGCGCCGGTCCTAAAACTGATCCTAAGGCAAGAATATAAAGACAATCGAAAAAGGGTTTATGTTGCACAAAGTAAATGAAACGTGTAGGTTTTGTATGGGTGGGCGAGGAGCTCACTCCACCAGTACAGTGGTACTGACACCCACACAGTGTTTCATGTGCAGGCACAGGTAGAAGCTCGTGGTGCAGAGCTCGCTTGGATGCGTCGAGGCACGGAGTTCCTTGGCGAGTCGAAGCGTACGGCCGCGTGATCTGAAGACTTATACAGGACATAATGTATGGACATCGCCTTCCGAAGCTTCCACTGGATTCAAGTATTGTATCGAGAGATGAGAGAGAGCAGAGTGACTTGTAAACGAGAGACAAGTGAGCACGAGAGACATTGTAATTTGGCCTTGCGCCCACAAATGTAATCTTGTATTCAATATCAATAAAGAGATTCTTTTGAATGACTTGTGTTTATGTGTTCTTCTTTAAATTTTGCTGTAATGTATTCAATGTTTCTGCTTGGAACTTCTGGGCGACGACCCCGTCGCCGCCGATGTAATCAGCCGTTATGGAATTGTCTTGCACGAGCGCAATCTAGGCTCGTGCGGCATCACGCCTTAGCGAGGATGATCGCTCCTATGGGAGCGGGGTGTGACATAATGGTACCAAAGCATGGCTTTACGTCCTTGGACCGTCGATTGAATTCTTTAACTTTGATGTTTCCGCAAAACTCTGTTGCTTCCGCAAGTTGTTATCGTTGGTGCGCTCTCTCTCAAATGTCCATCGGCATGTCCATACAATAAGTCTAAATATTTTTGAAAGCTCGTACAAGTGTTCAATCTAACGCATCGGTAGGCCGTTGCCAAATGCGTCGATAGGGCCTTTGTGCCGAATGTTGCAAACTTGACTCGATAGAAAACATGTGCTAATGTTAGCAAAGTCGCACGTGTGCCCGAATAGTCCTACGTCGACCCTAGCAAGTCGCGTACATGCCTAATTAGTCCAATGTCGACCCTAGCAATTGAGTGTGCAAACTCGGAATATAGTCCGCACGGGATGGCTATGCATACGGCCTTTTGGCTAAGTTGTGTTTCGCGTCGCGCACCTCGACCCTTGGTGCAAACGAGTTACGAGCGATATCAAGTACCGCTCGGTCGGAAACTGAGATATACTTAGAGTGTCTATCGATAGGAACGCTATCGGACTAACGCTTAGGCGTACACGGAAGATTGATTCAGATTTCGAGGAAATAGTGCGAACGACTTAGTGCGTCGATACGACGCGAGCGACTACGCTAGCGATTCATCGAACGAACCTGAAGGATGTCTTAGCGAATGATGCGAACGTGATTGAGGACTAGATCGTATGGCTTGAATCCGAGTGGTGTATGCGATAGGTTCGGAGAAGAATAAGAATGAGTGTCGACGACTAGTCGAGTGGCTCGAATCCGAGTGGTGTATGGTTCGTCTTAGAAATTGTTCGAGTGAATATTGAGGATTACGAGTATGTCGGCGAGGCGATGCGATCGCGCAAAGCCTTAGAACGCGTTACGCTTAGTTGGTCGTGACTTCGAATGTCCCGAACGAGCATCTCGTTCGGACAACTTGTGATTGTGCAACGCGAGTTAGGAAACGATTCGGAATGATGAATGAAAATGAATGATCTTGATCGAGGAAACTTAGAGGATCGTACGTGCGATATCGGATTGATGCAACAAAAAATGTGACTTGAGTTTTGAATAACGATCTTGAAACGAGCTTGAGGAATAGCGATCGAACTTGATCTTGAATATCGAGAAAATTATGGAATATCCAACTCGGACAATAGTATTTGTCGCACGACTCGAAATTGGTTGCAAAGGAAGATCGTCAGGTTACGCATGTCGTCGATGGTATTGAGGCGTATCAAAGATGATATGCGATAACTCGGGGGTACTCTGGCTCGGCAAATGACGATCGTGCAAATGTCATTGTTTCGATGGATGCTATAATCGAGATATTAAAATGTGTCGAGGAAAGGATAGACTTGGCTCGAGGATTTTCTAAGTTGAACGAATGACGATCGAACTATCGAACCTGGCTTGGATGAAAATTGGAATGTTTGGATTTGCTTCGTCGACAACCACAACGCTGATATTCTTGTCTTATGTGAGCGCTACTCCAGCCTCCCACATGCGTCACGCCGATTAGGGCGATCACTCTGCGTGAGCGCTGATATGGTGATTCATACAGCGGGAGTGGTCGAACTTGCACGGTGCGACAATTTGTGCTTCGATTTGTGGTTTGACGCGAAGGTGACTCGTGAATGGATTTGTGTGCTTGAAGAATCGAACTTGAGGATTGAGTAGGTCCAATCCGCGTATCAAAAATGAGTTAGTCTAAACTTAAACAAGAGTTACTCCCCGATAAGAATGATTATTCTGCGGGTGCGTTGCATGGTGATTCATGAACCACCGTGGACAATCGGACTCGCATGAGATTGGGGCACAACGTATTGTCGAGCTAGATGACCTCGTGATCGAATACATGAATTGGTTAGAATTGGTGATTTGAATGGATTCGAATACGCGCAACGAATGCGCTGATGCGAATAGGTGATCGTGCTTGATGTTTAGAAATCTGAGTGACGCGAGCTTGGGTAGAAAATTCCGTACTACCGACTTTGGTTTGACCCTAGGATTGGGGTCAGCATTGGCATTATTGTTGGAGAACTATGATTCCAATCCTGATATTGACTTAGCCTCAAAAAGAAATAGCCTAGCGGTTAGGCAAGACGCCCTGTTGCAAGTGTTAGCAAATCGAAAAGATTGATCTTGAGGATTGGCATGCATGGAAATCACGAATATAGGAAACCCTGTTCACGAGACTCGGCTGACATGCATATATTTCAGGGACGCCTGGGTATGTGCACGATGTGACTCGAGTGAGAATGACAATTCTCTATTATGCGGCTTAGCTGAATGCATATATTTTGGGGACGCTTGGAATGCATGCACGATCCAGCCAAGTGATACGAGGAGTTCAAGCAAGACTTGAAAATGGAAAGAGTGTCGAGATCTTGAAATCGTGTTAAAGAAAAGATTGATAATAGTGCGAGCGTGGCTCGGAATCGAAGGAACGCGTAGGCGAAATGTGTACGATTAAGTCTTGGCCATAGAAATGGTAGGATAGCTTGCCTTCAGGAAAGTCTCGAGGACGAGACTTGTTCTGAGTGGTGTATGATGTAGTGCCCCGTCCCGCAAAGTCAATCGGAGGAATCGAAACGCCGACGGCGTTCGGCCTTAGCCTTACAACGGCTTGCTCGGAGACATCGCTCAGGTGGGGTAGTTTCGGTGAACTCTCCTCATCTTTGCCTTCACATAATAAATCGTGTTTTCAACTTGCACAAGTTAGGCTTGATAATAAAAGCTACGCATCCACATAGCTAAGGAAATAATCCTGACGGTTTGAATCGAGTTATGTCACGACCCGCTGCCCAAATTGTTGGGCCAGGCCGAGGCATGCCCAGCCTACGTTGAGATAAAACATAGTAAGCTGTTCTAAAGACAACAGGATAAGACTAAATATGCAAACAGTTCTATAAGTGAAGAAGAATCATAAATGCTCCAAACACAAAAGTCGTCGTATATAGTAAAATGTCCAAGTACAAGTGAACTGAAATGTAAAACTGGATACATGTCCAGTTACAAAATGATATAGTCTAATACATGTCTACTCTCAAAAGTCTAAGTAAACAAAAGACAACTAGGCGAGGTTCCCTGCAGGAACATCCTCGTAAAGCAGAGCCGGGTCCTCGGCAGTATCACCATAGTATGTGTCACAGAGTAACTCCTCCTCAGTAAGGATACCTACAACGTTATCCTATCAGGACGGGAGCAAGTACTAAATCTAACAAACATATAATACTGATCATGTGATAAAAAGGAAATGATATATCATGTTGGTTCAGTTTTAGGTATGTTTTAGCATGGCGATAGATATACATTTTAAAGTTTAAAACTGTAGTAGGTGAGTGATCAGTCAATAGGTAATCAGGATGTACAGCGGTACATATCAATTTTTTGATGTGCACATACATACACATAACGGCATCGGTGTATATCCATACACAAACGCGGGACCAGACATACGACAATGATACATATAGAATGTAACGGTGCTCGGTAAATACATACGGAGAAGGGGGTCATGATCACGTACACTACTAGCAGTTTCCTCTTAACCCGTTATTTAAGCATGTGAGAGATCATGAGATACTGTATAAACATGGTAGAAACTGAAAGTAATACAACATGTGAAGTTCTAACTTGCTACCCCAAGGATCAGCATTTAACATGGTTGGTGATTCACAGTTTTATGGTTTATAGCAGTATGTAAAGTTCGTAGAAAGTACTTGCCTCTAGCAAAGCAAAACAAAACAAGCTGCGATAACAATGCTATGGATGTCTGGTAGCTCGTCACTGTAGAAGTAAATACAATAACTTAGTTTTACACTAAGCTAAGACACTAGGACACTAATTGGTAAAAACACGACTTATGATTTGGGCACCTAGCCAAAATGATGACTTGGCATAGAAGACCAATGTGGGGTGACACACTATGTTAACTAACTTTCTAGGGTCTTTATACTAGTGAGGGATGGGGTTCAACACGACTAAAACTCCAAATAACACAAAAAGCTACAAGTCGTAATTAATCAATAAATAAATCAAAAGATCATTGTGTTCTAACAATTTTAGAGATAGGCAAAAAGCCTAGTTTTTCTTAAAGTAAAGTACTAAAGTGATCCTTGTTAACCATAGAAATTTATTATAATTTTTCTGGAATTTATTAACCAGTACAAATATTTTATAAAAATCAGTTTTCCTAAGTATACAGAAAATGAGTTTTGGTTTCATATGCCAAACTAGTGGCAAAACAGTAAATTAAATATTACAGAAATTATACTAAATTAGCTAACTTAACATAGTATCTAAAAACTATTTTTCCATAATTTTAGCAATACTTTAAGTATTTTTAGAAAATCAAAAACAACAATGCACACAATAATTAATTATCTGCGTATTTTGTCCATGTATATAATTTGAACCAAAGTTCAAATACAGGACCCAAGGCCATGAATCAAGTCCAATATGACTTGTACAGGTCTTGAATGTGTGAAAACACATTTGGGCCCAAATACCCATGCTAGGCTTGGACACCAAATGGTTGCAGTAATTTAAATACAATAAAAATACAATTTGGTAATAGTCAAAATAAATATTATTATTTTAATAAGGTAAAGTTTTACATAGTAACTATAAAAGTATGAACATTATTTTATATAAATAATTTACACTAAGCTAAGTAAAATACATATAGGAAATAATATATATATATATATATATATATATATATATATATATATATATATATATATATATATATATATATATAAATATAGGGATATTTATATATATAGGAAAATGCTCAACTATATATATATATATATATATATATATATATATATATATATATATATATATATATATATATATATATATATATATATATATATATACAAATATATGTATATATACATACATATAAGAAAATACTCAACTATATAATATATATATATATATATATATACAATAATGTATACATATACATATAATAGTATATATATGATAATATATATACACAAAGAAATATATATACATAAATATATATGTATACATAAGACATATATATATATACAAACATAAAATAATAAAGTATATATATATATATATATATATATATATATATATATATATATATATATATATATATATATATATATATAAACAGCAACTACATATACCTAAATATAGTATATATATTAATACATATGTATATACAAAAATATGTATATACATATATATATAAATAGATATATATATATAAAAGAAAAAGGAAAAAGGAAAAGAAAAAGAAAAAGGAAAAGAAACAGCAGGGGCCGGGCTCGAACCCGAGCCATCACAGCGCGCTGGGGGGGGGAGGTTAGCTTAGGATGGGCTGGCCAGGGGGTCAGCCCATCAGTTGTGTTAGGGAAAGGGTTGGGTTTATTTTATTTCATTTAGGTTAGGTTAATAATAAAAAAAAATATAAAATCTGTCCTGTGTCCTGACAGTTAAGGACACAGGGTTTTCTCGTGTCCGTGCTTCGCACGACACGCACGAACCCTAATTCTCGTGTCCAGCAACTGGACGAACATCCCCGTGTCCTGGCGAGTCTCATATGTGAAGACGAGACTCGCACGACACGAATCGAAGCTGACACTTACGTGTCCGATCAACCCAGGGTGAATCGGAGATCGGGGACGATGGATGAGATGTCGGGACGGCGGCGCGCCAGTGGCGCTGCCTCCAGCTCGGCAAGGCGAAGCGGATGACGGTGGTGGTGGCTGTCGACGACGAGTGGTGAGGCTGGACAGGGGCTCGCCGTAGCTAGGGTTCTGGTGGGGTGAGAGGGGGTGATGGGGCGGCGCTGGCGGTCGTAGGGAGTGTTTACGGTTAGGATCTGGTCGAGGGGAGTGATGGGGATTTTATAGGGCCTCTGGAGGCGGTGGGGGCAGCCGTGAAAGGCGGGGGCAGGGCGGTGAGTCGGTCGGGGCAGTCGTCGGGTCAGCGGGGGTGGGTGAGCGAGCTGGAGGAGAGAGAGAGTTGGTCGGGGGGGAGGGGTTTGGTAATTTGCACTAGGGCCCCTAGAGATTAGGAAAATTACAAAAGGGGTTTAACAGTATTAAAGTACAAAATATTATTTGCATTCCTCAATTAAGAACAAATAATTTATTACAAACTGATATAAATAACATTTCAAAAATTGCAAAACCTATTTAATAAATTTTAAATAATTTGTAAAGTGATATTTTCATATTTAAAACTCATTTAAAAATATAGAAAAATTCCTAAAAATCCTAATAAAATATTTTAAGGCCAAAACTAACATTAAAATTTAATTAGCACTAATAAAACTAAAATTGAAAAACAGGGGCTTACAAGTCTTCCCTCCTAGAAAAATTTCGTCCTCGAAATTCACAAGGATTGAAGACCCAACAATATTCTAACATAGCAAGTAATGCAACAAAATGACTAAGGCTGTGATCGAAACTAACCTCTAAGATATCAAGCGAGAACGGGTGGTTCCCTCGCAGCGGTTGGATCGAACAAGTAAGGGTATCTCTCCCTCATGTCCGACTCCCTCTCCCAAGTAGATTCACCTGGGGAGTGACGGCTCCAAGCTACTCGCACTAGGGGTATAACCTTGTTCCTCAGCCTCTTCTCTCTCCGGTCTAATATCTCCACTGGCTGCTCAGAAACTGTAAGGCTCGGTCCGACCTCCAACTCTGAATGATCTAGCACATGACTGGGGTCTGGAACATATCTCCTCAGCTGAGATACGTGAAAGACGTCGTAAACTCCTGCTAGATTGGGTGGAAGTGCAACCCTGTAAGCTACCTCTCCGATCCTGCCAAGCACCTCGAATGGCCCGATGTATCTGGGGCTCAGCTTCCCTCCTCGTCCGAACCGGATCGTCCCTCGAGTAGGTGATATCTTCACTAGCACCATATCACCGTCCGCGAACTCCATCGGTCTGCGACTAGCATCAGCCCAGTATTTCTGCCTGTCCTGAGCTACTCTGAGCCTGTCTCTGATCATCCCGACTTTCTCTGCTGCATCCGTGATCATCTCCGGCCCGAGCATAACTCTGTCTCCGACATCATCCCAAAAGAGCGGTGTCCGGCACCGTCGTCCATATAGCGCCTCGAAAGGAGACATACCAATACTGGCCTGGTAGCTATTGTTGTATGAAAACTCTACCAAGTGCAGATGGCTCTCCCATGATCCTCCGAAGTCCAGCACGCAAGTCCTCAGCATATCCTCCAGTGTCTATATCGTCCTCTCGGACTGCCCGTCTGTCTGCGGGTGGTACGCCATACTGAACTTGAGCCTACTGCCCAACTCCTCCTGCAAGCTCCTCCAGTAGTGGGATGTGAATCTACTGTCTCTGTCTGACACGATGCTCACCGGCACTCCGTGTAGGCGAACTATCTGCTGCATGTATAGCTCTGCCAACTTCTCGGTGGAAAGTCCCACCTTGAAGGGTATGAAGTGCGCACACTTTGTCAGCCTGTCTACGATGACCCAGATGGCATCCTTTCCTCCTTGGGAACGAGGAAGCCCTAAAACGAAGTCCATCGTAATATGTTTCCACTTCCACTCGGGAATGGGTAATGGCTGCAACAAACCAGCTGGCCTCTGGCGCTCCGCCTTGACCTGCTGGCAAACTAGGCATCTCGAGATGAAATACGATACATCCCTCTTCGTTCCGTGCCACCAAAGATGTTCCCGCAAGTCACGGTACATCGTGTTAGCACCAGGGTGAATAGAATATCTCGATCGGTGCGCCTCCTGCAAGACTGCCTCTACCAGCTCTCCCTTCGACATGCACAATCGGCTGCCATACCTCAGGGATCCATCCTCTGCTATAGTGAAGTCATCCAGCAATCCAGCTAACGCCTGGGGTCGAAGTCTGCGAAGGCTCTCATCTGTAGACTGTGCCTCCCGGATCTGCTCCATCAATCCTGACTGAATGTCAAGCGCCATCATCTGTATCACTGATCCTGGCCGAACTATCTCAATACCGAGCTTCTCTAGATCCTCCCACAAATGCCGATCAATCATCAGGTACCATGCCATCGGATGCCTGCTCAGCGCATCCGCCACCATATTTACCTTCCCGGGGTGATACTGTAAATCGATGTCGAAGTCCTTCATCAACTCCAACCATCGTCTTTGCCTCATGTTCAGCTCTTTCTGTGTGAACACATACTTCAAGCTTTTGTGGTCAGTAAAGATTTCCACACGCTCTCCGTATAAGTAATGTTTCCATAACTTGAGTGCAAAGATCACCGCAGCTAACTCGAGGTCATGGGTAGGATAATTCCTCTCATGAGTCCGCAATTGCCTAGATGCATAAGCAATTACTTTTCCATGCTGCTGTAGAACACATCCTAGCCCCTTTCCAGAAGCATCACTGTAAATGGTGAAACCTCCAGAACCTGAAGGTAAAGTCAGAACTGGAGCGGTCGTCAACCTCCTCTTCAGCTCCTTAAATGCTGTCTGGCAGTCCTCAGACCAAATGTACTCTGTGTCCTTCCGCGTCAGCTTCGTCATGGGTTCAGCTATCCTAGCAAAGTCCTGGACGAACTTTCTATAATAGCCTGTTAAACCCAGAAAGCTCCTGATCTCTGAAACTGACGTCGGAGCCTTCCACGTCTCAACTGCAGCAATCTTCCTGGGATCCACCGAGATTCCATCTCCAGTGACTACATGGTCGAGAAACTCCACTCGATCTAAAAAGAACTCGCACTTCGGCAATTTGGCAAACAATCTCTCCTGCCTCAGAATCCCCAAAACTATCCGCAAGTGCTCTGCATGCTCCTCTGGCGTCTTCGAGTATATCAGGATGTCGTCAATAAATACTACGACAAACTTATCCAGATACTGGTGAAATGTCTTATTCATCAAGTTCATAAAGACAGCTGGCACATTTGTGAGACCAAATGGCATTACCAGAAACTCGTACTGCCCGTACTTCGTGTTGAACGCCGTCTTCTGGATGTCTGCTGGCCTAACCTTCACCTGGTACCCGGATCTCAAATCTATCCTGGAAAACACCTTCGCCCCGCTCAACTGGTTGAACAAATCATCTATCCTGGGCAGAGGATATTTGTACTTGATGGTGATGGCATTCAAGGCCCGGTAATTAATACACAACCGGACTGTACCATCCTTCTTAGGCACAAAGAGCACTGGTGCTCCCTATGGAGAAGCACTGGATCGAATGAAACCCTTTTTCAACAGGTCATCAATCTGCTCTTTTATCTCTATGGCCTCCTTGGGATTCACTCTATAGCAAGCCCGGGATACTGGTGATAAACCCGGCACTAAATCTATGGTGAACTCCACATCTCTGTCAGGCAGAAGTCCTGAAAGATCCTCTGGGAATACATCCATAAACTCCCTAATGATAGGGTGTGGCGGTGCTGCGTCCTCGACTGTCGCACAACAGTTCGGCTCTAGGCTGATCTCCGGCCATGTCCTCCTGACACTGAATGGTGCTGTGCCTGGGGGACTGAACAAAATACTACCCTCATAGCAATCTATAGATGCATGGGCATAGCTAAGCCAGTCCATCCCCAATATGATATCATAACCGGGGAGTGGCATCACAAAGAATCGTCCTCTGAACTCTCTCCCGGCTATAAAAATAGAACATCTATAGATAGATCTAATAGGCACTGGTCCTCCTCCCGTTATCACTCTACTAATCTCTGCAGTAGGTGTAGCTACTAGATGATGTTTATGCATAAACTCTAATGATAGGAAGCTATGAGATGCACCAGAATCAAACAAACATACAGCTAGAAAAGTATGCAAATAAACATAACCTGTGATGACGTCAGCTAAGTAATCCGGCTCCGAAACCTGCTCTGGCTCCTGCTCAATGGCTAGACTATAAACCCTCCCCTGAGGTCCCTTATGCTGCTGCAGATGCTGCCCGAACCTCTGCTGCTGAGTCGGGAGCGGTCCTCTAGTCTTCGCTACTGGGCACTCTCGAAGCTGATGGGTGGCAGACCCACAAGCCAAACACTGCCCCAACTTCTTCCTGCAGATGGAAGCGTCGTGGCCTACCCTCTTACAGAATGCACAAACACCTCCTTTCGGCTGCTGTCGGGGTCCCGGAGCTCTAACTGGCGGGGTCTGATGATGTGGTGTAGGGGGACGGTAAGTCTGCTGTGGCGTCGGCGCTCTCTGCTGGAAAGTCTGACGCTTGGACGGTCCCTCATGATGTACAGAAGCCGGCCTCTTGCATGACAGAAGACGCTCCTCGATGCTCCGAGCTAACTCTAGGCTCTGGTAGTAGTCAGTCGTACCGTTCGCCACTATAAGAATGCCAATGTCTGGAACTAGACCATGGCAAAACCTACGGGTCATCTCCTCTGGATCAGCAACCAGACTAGAAGCAAAACGGCTCAGGCGACTAAACTCTCCCGCATAGTCATCAACAGAACGGTTCCCCTACTGGATGTTCTGGAATCGTAGCCCCATGGCTACTCTAGTAGTGGTCGAGAAGAATTTCTTCTTGAACTGGGTCTTGAACTGGTCCCAGGTGGCTCTACCTCTCACAAACAACGGCTCATTCCTGAACCAGACTCCGGCTAAGTCTATCAGCAGAAATCCTGCTGCCTCGACCTGAAGGTCATCCGGCATCCTAACTCCCAGAAGCTTCCTCTCTACAGAATCTAGCCAGTCATCAGCTACTACTATGCCCTCAGTTCCTGAGAACTCCTTGGGATTCAGACCCATGAAGTCCTTGACCGTCCCCGCTCTCTGCCGTGGCTCTACATGTGGTGGGACCACGGGACGTCCCTCAGAACGCTCCATGCTCTGGCGGAGTAGGGTAGTCTGCTCCTGATGGGTTATTAGGAACCCCTGGATCAGTGTGAGCAGCTGGGTCCCGTCGAGTGTGACGGAAGCCTGGGTGGGTATAGTGATAGGGGGTAGTGGAAGTATCGGGGCCTGCTGGGACTGGGATGTGGAAGGTGGTATCTGGGTCTGTGGATCTATGGAGTGAGGGAATGTGGTAGGTGGAGGTGTATCAGTCAACCGGTCAGCTGACTGGATATGAAGGGCCCCATTCTCGGGGGTAACATACTGGGACGAACGAGTAAGCACCATCTAAATTATACATAAAAAGACTTATAAGGACTTATTTAAAGCAAGTAATCATATGCAAGAAAATCTAATTATAATAGCAAACATGTGATGTATTTCCTATGTTGCAATCCTAGCATTCCTCTAAGTGTTCTAAGCGTCTTTCCTAATGTTGTCTAATTACCTTAAGTTCCTAATTGCAGGCATGCTTGGTACAATAACGTAACCAAACAGTTTAGTCAGGACCTGCATGGGCCACCACTAAAAACATGTCACGACCCGCTGCCCAAATTGTTGGGCCAGGCCGAGGCATGCCCAGCCTACGTTGAGATAAAACGTAGTAAGCTGTTCTAAAGACAACAGGATAAGACTAAATGTGCTAACAGTTCTATAAGTGAAGAAGAATCATAAATGCTCCCAACATAAAAGTCGTCGTATATAGTAAAATGTCCAAGTACAAGTGAACTGAAATGTAAAACTGGATACATGTCCAGTTACAAAATGATATAGTCTAATACATGTCTACTCTCAAAAGTCTAAGTAAACAAAAGATAACTAGGCGAGGTTCCCTGCAGGAACATCCTCGTAAAGCAGAGCCGGGTCCTCGGCAGTATCACCATAGTATGTGTCACAGAGTAACTCCTCCTCAGTAAGGATACCTACAACGTTATCCTGTCAGGACGGGAGCAAGTACTAAATCTAACAAACATATAATACTGATCATGTGATAAAAAGGAAATGACATATCATGTTGGTTCAGTTTTAGGTATGTTTTAGCATGGCGATAGATATACATTTTAAAGTTTAAAACTGTAGTAGGTGAGTGATCAGTCAATAGGTAATCAGGATGTACAGCGGTACATATCAATTTTCTGATGTGCACATACGTACACATAACGGCATCGGTGTATTTCCATACACAAATACGGGACCAGACATACGACACAGATACATATAGAATGTAACGGTGCTCGGTAAATACATACGGAGAAGGGGGTCATGATCACGTACACTACTAGCAGTTTCCCCTTAACCCGTTATTTAAGCATGTGAGAGATCATGAGATACTGTATAAACATGGTAGAAACTGAAAGTAATACAACATGTGAAGTTCTAACTTGCTACCCCAAGGATCAGCATTTAACATGGTTGGTGATTCACAGTTTTATGGTTTATAGCAGTATGTAAAGTTCGTAGAAAGTACTTGTCTCTAGCAAAGCAAAACAAAACAAGCTGCGATAACAATGCTATGGATGTCTGGCAGCTCGTCACTGTAGAAGTAAATACAACAACTTAGTTTTACACTAAGCTAAGACACTAGGACACTAATTGGTGAAAACACGACTTGTGATTTGGGCACCTAGCCAAAATGATGACTTGGCATAGGAGACCAATGTGGGGTGACACACTATGTTAACTAACTTTCTAGGGTCTTTATACTAGTGAGGCATGGGGTTCAACACGACTAAAACTCCAAATAACACAAAAAGCTACAAGTCGTAATTAATCAATAAATAAATCAAAAGATTGTTGTGTTCTAACAATTTTAGAGATAGGCAAAAAGCCTAGTTTTTCTTAAAGTAAAGTACTAAAGTGATCTTTGTTAACCATAGAAATTTATTATAATTTTTCTGGAATTTATTAACCAGTATAAATATTTTATAAAAATCAGTTTTCCTAAGTATACAGAAAATGAGTTTTGGTTTCATATGCCAAACTAGTGGCAAAACAGTAAATTAAATATTACAGAAATTATACTAAATTAGCTAACTTAACATAGTATCTAAAAACTATTTTTTCATAATTTTAGCAATACTTTAAGTATTTTTAGAAAATCAAAAACAGCAATGCACACAATAATTAATTATCTGCGTATTTTGTCCATGTATATAATTTGAACCAAAGTTCAAATACAGGACCCAAGGCCATGAATCAAGTCCAATATGACTTGTACAGGTCTTGAATGTGTGAAAACATATTTGGGCCCAAATATCTATGCTAGGCTTGGACACCAAATGGTTGCAGTAATTTAAATACAATAAAAATACAATTTGGTAATAGTCAAAATAAATATTATTATTTTAATAAGGTAAAGTTTTACATAGTAACTATAAAAGTATGAACATTATTTTATATAAATAATTTACACTAAGCTAAGTAAAATACATATAGGAAATAATATATATATATATAAATATAGGGATATTTATATATATAGGAAAATGCTCAACTATATATATATATATATATATATACAAATATATGTATATATACATACATATTAGAAAATACTCAACTATATAATATATATATATATATACAAAATCAATGTATACATATACATATAATAGTATATATATGATAATATATATACACAAAGAAATATATATACATAAATATATATGTATACATAAGACATATATATATATATATATACACATACATAAAATAATAAAGTATATATATATATATATATAATATATATATATATATATATATATATATATATATATATATATATATATATATATATATATATATATATATATATATAAACAGCAACTATATATACCTAAATATAGTATATATATTAATACATATGTATATACAAAAATATGTATATACATATATATATAAATAAATATATATATAAAAGAAAAAGGAAAAAGGAAAAGAAACAGCAGGGGCCGGGCTCGAACCCGAGCCATCACAGCGCGCGGGCGGGGGGGGGGGGGGGGGGGGGGGTGTTTAGCTTAGGATGGGCTGGCCAGGGGGTCAGCCCATCAGTTGTGTTAGGGAAAGGGTTGGGTTTATTTTATTTCATTTAGGTTAGGTTAATAATAAAAAAAAAATATAAAATCTGTCATGTGTCCTGACAGTTAAGGACACAGGGTTTTCTCGTGTCCGTGCTTCGTACGACACGCACGAACCCTAATTCTCGTGTCCAGCTACTGGACGAACATCCCCGTGTCCTGGCGAGTCTCATATGTGAAGACGAGACTCGTACGACACGAATCGAAGCTGACACTTACGTGTCCGATCAACCCAGGGTGAATCGAAGGTCGGGGACGGCGGAGGAGACGTCGGGACGGCGGTGCTCCAGTGGCACTGCCTCCAGCTCGGCAAGGCGAAGCGGATGACAGTGGTGGCGGCTGTCGACGACGAGTGGTGAGGCTGGACAGGGGCTCGCCGTAGCTAGGGTTCCAGTGGGGTGAGAGGGGGTGATGGGGCGGCGCTGGCGGTCGTGGGGAGTGTTTAGGGTTAGGGTCTGGTCGAGGGGAGTGATGGGGATTTTATAGGGCCTCTGGAGACGGTGGGGGCAGCCGTGAAAGGCGGGGGCAGGGCGGTGAGTCGGTCGGGGCAGTCGTCGGGTCAGCGGGGGTGGGTGAGCGAGCTGGAGGAGAGAGAGAGAGTTGGTCGGAGGGGTTTGGTAATTTGCACTAGGGCCCCTAGAGATTAGAAAAATTACAAAAGGGGTTTAACAGTATTAAAGTGCAAAATATTATTTGCATTCCTCAATTAAGAACAAATAATTTATTACAAACTGATATAAATAACATTTCAAAAATTACAAAACCTATTTAATAAATTTTAAATAATTTGCAAAGTGATATTTTTATATTTAAAACTCATTTAAAAATATAGAAAAATTCCTAAAAATCCTAATAAAATATTTTAAGGCCAAAACTAACATTAAAATTTAATTAGCACTAATAAAACTAAAATTGACAAACAGGGGCTTACAAGTTAGAACATGGAAAACGTCCCACGGTCGGCTTAGAGTTGGTACACGGCGTGCTTTGAAAATGACACTCGGTCCTTCGTCCCGTGGCTTGGGAGAAGGAAAGTTGGTCTTCGGTACGAAAACTGAGAGTTAGCCTAAGTCATAGGCGTCGCCCGCATGAATGCTTGCTAAAGCATTCTCGGTCCTGTCCCGCAAGGCTTGGCATAGCCTTTGCTCGTCCCTTAGGTTATGTTGTAGGCTTGAGTGAGTTAGGCAAAGTTATGCCGGTCGACCTAAGTTATTCTACGTGCTGTCCCGCTCATTCTGCGGTTGTCAAGATAAAGTCCTACGACCCCAAGGCCCATCATATGAAGTATGACTTGGGCGATAGCATTGCGTAGAACACGAGTCGGTTTAGAGGCACGAGCCACGGTTGGTTCAGTGGAAAGTTAGTCACGGTCGGTCGATACTTAAGGGAACACGTTATGTTCAAGTTAAGTTGGAAGGCTATGCAGTAGCCGTTCCCTGAGTTCAAAGAATGTTAAGTCTAAGCGATGGTTAATCGCCGAGGCAACCCTGGTTTAGGGGATCTGCAAAGGAAGTACGAAAAGCGGAAAGAGTAAAACAAAGGAACTGTGATAATAATGAGACCATGCATTACGTTAAGTCTAGAAGTTAGCGTAGGCGCGTGGTCATGGACGACTTGTCGACAAGGGGAAAGGTTTTTTCGAGCGGCAACCCGGGGCCACGGGACCAACTCGGCCTAGGAAGAAACTGGTTGTAGCTGCGCTAGAAAGACAATTGGTAGTATGGGGACTTGCAGCGAGGATCGCAACCGGCGGTGCAAGGATCCCGTTTGCCAGGCTACGTCCAAAATGGCTGGTTAGGCCAGTGACCATTCATATAGATGTGTCGGCACGGGCGGCAATTCGCGTAGATGCCTTTGGATTGAGTTGAATATGTATGAGTTAAAAAGACACAATGTCTGAGCCTAAGATTTGGCTACAGCGAAGGCGGCGTGCCTCGACACGAGATGTGGCGTCGAGTGTTAAGTTGTTGGCATAGAGTTTGTATGAGTTAGGCTTGAGCTGTTGCGAGTTAAGTCGAAAAGGGCCGTAGGGCAAGTTGTGTGAAGTTACGTTGAGTTATTGGGCACGGCCTCGAAATATGAGGCACGGCCGCGTTGTCACAACACAAGTGTAGCCGAGACTAAGCAAGGAGGCACTGCCTCGGAGATATTGAAGCACGAATCGAGTTGTGGCACGACCGAGTCGTTACGTCCCAGAGTTTGGCACAAAAGACAAGTATAAGTCGGTGCGTCGACAATACAAGCACGAGAAAGGTCTAGAGGCAAGGAAATGGAGTCCTTCGTGTAGTTGCGTCTCTGATTATGGCCGTAAGGCGGACACGACTTGATAGGTTAACGTTGTGGGCAGCGAGAAGTGGTCTAGAGACAAAGTATGAGTTAACGTTGACATTGGAAGTACGGGATGGTTCTGATACACAAGTTGCGCTAAGGCGCCGGTCCTAAAACTGATCCTAAGGCAAGAATATAAAGACAATCGAAAAAGAGTTTATGTTGCACAAAGTAAATGAAACGTGTAGGTTTTGTATGGGTGGGCGAGGAGCTCACTCCACCAGTACAGTGGTACTGACACCCACACAGTGTTTCATGTGCAGGCACAGGTAGAAGCTCGTGGTGCAGAGCTCGCTTGGATGCGTCGAGGCACGGAGTTCCTTGGCGAGTCGAAGCGTACGGCCGCATGATCTGAAGACTTATACAGGACATAATGTATGGACATCGCCTTCCGAAGCTTCCACTGGATTCAAGTATTGTATCGAGAGATGAGAGAGAGCAGAGTGACTTGTAAACGAGAGACAAGTGAGCACGAGAGACATTGTAATTTGGCCTTGCGTCCACAAATGTAATCTTGTATTCAATATCAAT
Source organism: Iris pallida (assembly GCA_029216955.1). NCBI lineage: Eukaryota > Viridiplantae > Streptophyta > Magnoliopsida > Asparagales > Iridaceae > Iris > Iris pallida. Next base: position 14,276,091 of record JANAVB010033820.1, on the reverse strand, counting down.
AAAGAGATTCTTTTGAATGACTTGTGTTCATGTGTTCTTCTTTAAATTTCACTGTAATGTATTCAATGTTTCTGCTTGGGACTTCTGGGCGACGACCCCGTCGCCGCCGATGTAATCAGCCGTTATGGAATTGCCTTGCACGAGCGCAATCTAGGCTCGTGCGGCATCACGCCTTAGCGAGGATGATCGCTTCTACGGGAGCGGGACGTGACATAATGGTACCAGAGCATGGCTTTACGTCCTTGGACCGTCGATTGAATTCTTTAACTTTGATGTTTCCGCAAAACTCTGTTGCTTCCGCAAGTTGTTATCGTTGGTGCGCTCTCTCTTAAATGTCCCTCGGCATGTCCATACAATAAGTCTAAATATTTTTGAAAGCTCGTACAAGTGTTCAATCTAACGCATCGGTAGGCCGTTGCCAAAGGCGTCGATAGGGCCTTTGTGCCGAATGTTGCAAACTTGATTCGATAGAAAACATGTGCTAATGTTAGCAAAGTCGCACGTGTGCCCGAATAGTCCTACGTCGACCCTAGCAAGTCGCGTACATGCCTAATTAGTCCAACGTCGACCCTAGCAATTGAGCGTGCAAACTCGGAATATAGTCCGCACGGGATGGCTATGCACACGGCCTTTTGGCTAAGTTGTGTTTCGCGTCGCGCACCTCGACCCTTGGTGCAAACGAGTTACGAGCGATATCAAGTACCGCTCGGTCGGAAACTGAGATATACTTAGAGTGTCTATCGATAGGAATGCTATCGGACTAACGCTTAGGCGTACACGGATGATTGATTCAGATTTCTAGGAAATAGTACGAACGACTTAGTGCGTCGATACGACGCGAGCGACTACGCTAGCGATTCATCGAACGAACCTGAAGGATGTCTTAGCGAATGATGCGAACGTGATTGAGGACTAGATCGTATGGCTTGAATCCGAGTGGTGTATGCGATAGGTTCGGAGAAGAATAAGAATGAGTGTCGACGACTAGTCGAGTGGCTCGAATCCGAGTGGTGTATGGTTCGTCTTGGAAATTGTTCGAGTGAATATTAAGGATTACGAGTATGTCGGCGAGGCGATGCGATCGGGCAAAGCCTTAGAACGCATCACGCTTAGTTGGTTGTGACTTTGAATATCCCGAACGAGCATCTCGTTCGGACAACTTGTGATTGTGCAACGTGAGTTAGGAAACGATTCGGAACGATGAATGAAAATGAATAGTCTTGATCGAGAAAACTTAGAGGATCGTGCGTGCGATATCGGATTGATGCAACAAAAAATGTGACTTGAGTTTTGAATAACGATCTTGAAACGAGCTTGAGGAATAACGATCGAACTTGATCTTGAATATCGAGAAAATTATGGAATATCCAACTCGGACAATAGCATTTGTCGCACGACTCGAAATTGGTTGCAAAGGAAGATCGTCAGGTTACGCATGTCGTCGATGGTATTGAGGCGTATCAAAGATGATATGCGATAACTCGGGGGTACTCTGGCTCGGCAAATGACGATCGTGCAGATGTCATTGTTTCGATGGATGCTATAATCGAGATATTAAAATGTGTCGAGGAAAGGATAGACTTGGCTCGAGGATTTTCTAAGTTGAACGAATGACGATCGAACTATCGAACTTGGCTTGGATGAAAATTGGAATGTTTGGATTTGCTTCATCGACAACCACAACGCTGATATTCTTGTCTTATGTGAGCGCTACTCCAGCCTCGCACATGCGTCACGCCGATTAGGGCGATCACTCTGCGTGAGCGCTGATATGGTGATTCATACAGCGGGAGTGGTCGAACTTGCACGGTACGATAATTTGTGCTTCGATTTGTGGTTTGACGCGAAGGTGACTCGTGAATGGATTTGTGTGCTTGAAGAATCGAACTTGAGGATTGAGTAGGTCCAATCCGCGTATCAAAAATGAGTTAGTCTAAAATCAAACAAGAGTTACTCCCCGATGAGAATGATTATTCTGCGGGTGCGTTGCATGGTGATTCATGAACCACCGTGGATAATCGGACTCGCGTGAGATTGGGGCACAACGTATTGTCGAGCTAGATGACCTCGTGATCGAATACATGAATTGGTTAGAATTGGTGATTTGAATGGATTCGAATACGCGCAACGAATGCGCTGATGCGAATAGGTGATCGTGCTTGATGTTTAGAAATCTGAGTGACGCGAGCTTGGGTAGAAAATTCCGTACTACCGACTTTGGTTTGACCCTAGGATTGGGGTCAGCGTTGGCATTATTGTTGGAGAACTATGATTCCAATCCTGACATTGACTTAGCCTCAAAAAGAAATAGCCTAGCGGTTAGGCGAGACGCCCTGTTGCAAGTGTTAGCAAATCGAAAAGATTGATCTTGAGGATTGGCATGCATGGAAATCACGAATATAGGAAACCCTGCTCACGAGACTCGGCTGACATGCATATATTTCAGGGACGCCTGGGTATGTGCACGATGTGACTCGAGTGAGAATGACAATTCTCTATTATGCGGCTTGGCTGAATGAATATATTTTGGGGACGCTTGGAATGCATGCACGATCCAGCCAAGTGATACGAGGAGTTCAAGCAAGACTTGAAAAGGGGAAGAGTGTCGAGATCTTGAAATCGTGTTAAAGGAAAGATTGATAATAGTACGAGCGTGGCTCGGAATCGAAGGAACGCGTAGGCGAAATGTGTACGATTAAGTCTTGGCCATAGAAATGGTAGGATAGCTTGCCTTCAGGAAAGTCTCGAGGACGAGACTTGTTCTGAGTGGTGTATGATGTAGTGTCCCGTCCCGCAAAGTCAATCGGAGGAATCGAAACGCCGACGGCGTTCGGCCTTAGCCTTACAACGGCTTGCTCGGAGACATCGCTCAGGTGGGGTAGTTTCGGTGAACTCTTCTCATCTTTGCCTTCACATAATAAATTGTGTTTTCAACTTGCACAAGTTAGGCTTGATAATAAAAGCTACGCATCCACATAGCTAAGGGAATAATCCCGACGGTTTGAATCGAGTTATGTCACGACCCGCTGCCCAAATTGTTGGGCCAGGCCGAGGCATGCCCAGCCTACGTTGAGATAAAACGTAGTAAGCTGTTCTAAAGACAACATGATGAGACTAAATGTGCTAACAGTTCTATAAGTGAAGAAGAATCATAAATGCTCCAAACACAAAAGTCGCCGTATATAGTAAAATGTCCAAGTACAAGTGAACTGAAATGTAAAACTGGATACATGTCCAGTTACAAAATGATAGTCTCTAATACATGTCTACTCTCAAAAGTCTAAGTAAACAAAAGACAACTAGGCGAGGTTTCCTGCAGGAACATCCTCGTAAAGCAGAGCCGGGTCCTCGGCAGTATCACCATAGTATGTGTCACAGAGTAACTCCTCCTCAGTAAGGATACCTACAACGTTATCCTATCAGGACGGGAGCAAGTACTAAATCTAACAAACATATAATACTGATCATGTGATAAAAAGGAAATGATATATCATGTTGGTTCAGTTTTAGGTATGTTTTAGCATGGCGATAGATATACATTTTAAAGTTTAAAACTGTAGTAGGTGAGTGATCAGTCAATAGGTAATCAGGATGTACAGCGGTACATATCAATTTTCTGATGTGCACATACGTACACATAACGGCATCGGTGTATATCCATACACAAACGCGGGACCAGACATACGACACAGATACATATAGAATGTAACGGTGCTCGGTAAATACATACGGAGAAGGGGGTCATGATCACGTACACTACCAGCAGTTTCCCCTTAACCCGTAAGCATGTGAGAGATCATGAGATACTGTATAAACATGGTAGAAACTGAAAGTAATACAACATGTGAAGTTCTAACTTGCTACCCCAAGGATCAGCATTTAACATGGTTGGTGATTTACAGTTTTATGGTTTATAGCAGTATGTAAAGTTCGTAGAAAGTACTTGCCTCTAGCAAAGCAAAACAAAACAAGCTGCGATAACAATGCTATGGATGTCTGGTAGCTCGTCACTGTAGAAGTAAATACAACAACTTAGTTTTATACTAAGCTAAGACACTAGGACACTAATTGGTGAAAACACGACTTGTGATTTGGGCACCTAGCCAAAATGATGACTTGGCATAGAAGACCAATGTGGGGTGACACACTATGTTAACTAACTTTCTAGGATCTTTATACTAGTGAGGGATGGGGTTCAACACGACTAAAACTCCAAATAACACAAAAAGCTACAAGTCGTAATTAATCAATAAATAAATCAAAAGATCATTGTGTTCTAACAATTTTAGAGATAGGCAAAAAGCCTAGTTTTTCTTAAAGTAAAGTACTAAAGTGATCCTTGTTAACCATAGAAATTTATTATAATATTTTTGAAATTTATTAACTAGTACAAATATTTTATAAAAATCAGTTTTCCTAAGTATACAGAAAATGAGTTTTGGTTTCATATGCCAAACTAGTGGCAAAACAGTAAATTAAATATTACAGAAATGATACTAAATTAGCTAACTTAACATAGTATCTAAAAACTATTTTTCCATAATTTTAGCAATACTTTAAGTATTTTTAGAAAATCAAAAACAGCAATGCACACAATAATTAATTATCTGCGTATTTTGTCCATGTATATAATTTGAACCAAAGTTCAAATACAGGACCCAAGGCCATGAATCAAGTCCAATATGACTTGTACAGATCTTGAATGTGTGAAAACATATTTGGGCCCAAATACCCATGCTAGGCTTGGACACCAAATGGTGGCAGTAATTTAAATACAATAAAAATACAATTTGGTAATAGTCAAAATAAATATTATTATTTTAATAAGGTAAAGTTTTACATAGTAACTATAAAAGTATGAACATTATTTTATATAAATAATTTACACTAAGCTAAGTAAAATACATATAGGAAATAATATATATATATAAATATAGGGATATTTATATATATAGGAAAATGCTCAACTATATATATATATATATATATATATATATATATATATATATATATATATATATATATATATATATATATATATATATATATATATATATAAACTATATAATATATATATATATATACAAAATTAATGTATACATATACATATAATAGTATATATATGATAATATATATACACAAAGAAATATATATACATAAATATATATGTATACATAAGACATATATATATACATACATAAAATAATAAAGTATATATATATATATATATATATATATATATATATATATATATATATAAAAACAGCAACTATATATACCTAAATATAGTATATATATTAATACATATGTATATACAAAAATATGTATATACATATATATATATAAATAGATATATATATAAAAGAAAAAGGAAAAAGGAAAAGAAAAAGAAAAAGGAAAAGAAACAGCAGGGGCCGAGCTCGAACTCGAGCCATCACAGCGCGCGGGGGGGGGGGAGGTTTAGCTTAGGATGGGCTGGCCAGGGGGTCAGCCCATCAGTTGTGTTAGGGAAAGGGTTGGGTTTATTTTATTTCATTTAGGTTAGGTTAATAATAAAAAAATATATAAAATCTGTCCTGTGTCCTGACAGTTAAGGACACAGGGTTTTCTCGTGTCCGTGCTTCGCATGACACGCACGAACCCTAATTCTCGTGTCCAGCTACTGGACGAACATCCCCGTGTCCTGGCGAGTCTCATATGTGAAGACGAGACTCGCACGACACGAATCGAAGCTGACACTTACGTGTCCGATCAACCCAGGGTGAATCGAAGGTCGGGGACGGCGGAGGAGACGTCGGGACGGCGGCGCTCCAGTGGCGCTGCCTCCAGCTCGGCAAGGCGAAGCGGATGACGGTGGTGGTGGCTGTCGACGACGAGTGGTGAGGCTGGACAGGGGCTCGCCGTAGCTAGGGTTCCGGTGGGGTGAGAGGGGGTGATGGGGCGGCACTGGCGGTCGTGGGGAGTGTTTACGGTTAGGGTCTGGTCGAGGGGAGTGATGGGGATTTTATAGGGCCTCTGGAGGCGGTGGGGGCAGCCGTGAAAGGCGGGGGGCAGGGCGGTGAGTCGGTCGGGGCAGTCGTCGAGTCAGCGGGGGTGGGTGAGCGAGCTGGAGGAGAGAGAGAGTTGGTCGGGGGGGGTTGGTAATTTGCACTAGGGCCCCTAGAGATTAGGAAAATTACAAAAGGGGTTTAACAGTATTAAAGTGCAAAATATTATTTGCATTCCTCAATTAAGAACAAATAATTTATTACAAACTAATATAAATAACATTTCAAAAATTGCAAAACCTATTTAATAAATTTTAAATAATTTGCAAAGTGATATTTTTATATTTAAAACTCATTTAAAAATATAGAAAAATTCCTAAAAATCCTAATAAAATATTTTAAGGCCAAAACTAACATTAAAATTTAATTAGCACTAATAAAACTAAAATTGAAAAACAGGGGCTTACAAGTCTTCCCTCCTTGAAAAATTTCGTCCTCGAAATTCACAAGGATTGAAGACCCAACAATATTCTAACATAGCAAGTAATGCAACAAAATGACTAAGGCTGTGATCGAAACTAACCTCTAAGGTATCAAGCGGGAACGGGTGGTTCCCTCGCAGCGGTTGGATCGAACAAGTAAGGGTATCTCTCCCTCATGTCCGACTCCCTCTTCCAAGTAGATTCACCTGGGGAGTGACGGTTCCAAGCTACTCGCACTAGGGATATAACCTTGTTCCTCAGCCTCTTCTCTCTCCGGTCTAATATCTCCACTGGCTGCTCAGAAACTGTAAGGCTCGGTCCGACCTCCAACTCTGAATGATCTAGCACATGACTGGGGTCTGGAACATATCTCCTCAGCTGAGATACGTGAAAGACGTCGTAAACTCCTGCTAGATTGGGTGGAAGTACAACCCTGTAAGCTACCTCTCCGATCCTGCCAAGCACCTCGAATGGCCCGATGTATCTGGGGCTCAGCTTCCCTCCTCGTCCGAACCGGATCGTCCCTCGAGTAGGTGATATCTTCACTAGCACCATATCACCGTCCGCGAACTCCATCGGTCTGCGACTAGCATCAGCCCAGTGTTTCTGCCTGTCCTGAGCTACTCTGAGCCGGTCTCTGATCATCCTGACTTTCTCTGCTGCATCCGTGATCATCTCCGGCCCGAGCATAACTCTGTCTCCGACATTATCCCAAAAGAGCGGTGTCCGGCACCGTCGTCCATATAGCGCCTCGAAAGAAGACATACCAATACTGGCCTGGTAGCTGTTGTTGTATGAAAACTCCATCAAGTACAGATGGCTCTCCCATGATCCTCCGAAGTCCAGCACGCAAGTCCTCAGCATATCCTCCAGTGTCTGTATCGTCCTCTCGGACTGCCCGTCTGTCTGCGGGTGGTACGCCGTACTGAACTTGAGCCTACTGCCCAAATCCTCCTGCAAGCTCCTCCAGTAGTGGGATGTGAATCTACTGTCTCTGTCTGACACGATGCTCACCGGTACTCCGTGTAGGCGAACTATCTGCTGCATGTATAGCTCTGCCAACTTCTCGGTGGAAAGCCCCACCTTGAAGGGTATGAAGTGCGCACACTTCGTCAGCCTGTCTACGATGACCCAGATGGCATCCTTCCCTCCTTGGGAACGAGGAAGCCCTGAAATGAAGTCCATCGTAATATGTTCCCACTTCCACTCGGGAATGGGTAACGGCTGCAACAAACCAGCTGGCCTCTGGCGCTCCGCCTTGACCTGCTGGCAAACTAGGCATCTCGAGATAAAATACGATACATCCCTCTTCATCCCGTGCCACCAAAGATGTTCCCGCAAGTCACGGTACATCTTGTTAGCACCAGGGTGAATAGAATATCTCGATCGGTGCGCCTCCTGCAAGACTGCCTCTACCAGCTCTCCCTTCGACACGCACAATCGGCTGCCATGCCTCAGGGATCCATCCTCTGCTATAGTGAAGTCATCCAGCAATCCAGCTAACGCCTGGGGTCGAAGTCTGCGAAGGCTCTCATCTGTAGACTGTGCCTCCCGGATCTGCTCCATCAATCCTGACTGAATGTCAAGCGCCATCATCTGTATCACTGATCCTGGCCGAACTAGCTCAATACCGAGCTTCTCTAGATCCTCCCACAAATGCCGATCAATCATCAGGTACCATGCCATCGGATGCCTGCTCAGCACATCCGCCACCACATTTGCCTTCCCGGGGTGATACTGTAAATCGATGTCGAAGTCCTTCATCAACTCCAACCATCGTCTTTGCCTCATGTTCAGCTCTTTCTGTGTGAACACATACTTCAAGCTTTTGTGGTCAGTAATGATTTCCACACGCTCTCCGTATAAGTAATGTTTCCATAACTTGAGTACAAAGATCACCGCAGCTAACTCGAGGTCATGGGTAGGATAATTCCTCTCATGAGTCCGCAATTGCCTAGATGCATAAGCAATTACTTTTCCATGCTGCTGTAGAACACATCCTAGCCCCTTTCCAGAAGCATCACTGTAAATGGTGAAACCTCCAGAACCTGAAGGTAAAGTCAGAACTGGAGCGGTCGTCAACCTCCTCTTCAGCTCCTCAAATGCTGTCTGGCAGTCCTCAGACCAAATGTACTCTGCGTCCTTCCGCGTCAGCTTCGTCATGGGTTCAGCTATCCTAGCAAAGTCCTGGACGAACTTTCTATAATAGCTTGTTAAACCCAGAAAGCTCCTGATCTCTGAAACTGACGTCGGAGCCTTCCACATCTCAACTGCAGCAATCTTTCTGGGATCCACCGAGATTCCATCTCCAGTTATTACATGGCCGAGAAACTCCACTCGATCTAAAAAGAACTCGTACTTCGGCAATTTGGCAAACAATCTCTCCTGCCTCAGAATCCCCAAAACTATCCGCAAGTGCTCTGCATGCTCCTCTGGCGTCTTCGAGTATATCAGGATGTCGTCAATAAATACTACGACAAACTTATCCAGATACTGGTGAAATGTCTTATTCATCAAGTTCATAAAGACAGCTGGCGCATTTGTGAGACCAAATAGCATTACCAGAAACTCGTACTGCCCGTACTTCGTGTTGAACGCCGTCTTCTGGATGTCTGCTGGCCTAACCTTCACCTGGTGGTACCCTGATCTCAAATCTATCCTGGAAAACACCTTCGCCCCGTTCAACTGGTCGAACAAATCATCTATCCTGGACAGAGGATATTTGTTCTTGATGGTGATGGCATTCAAGGCCCGGTAATCAATACACAACCGGACTGTACCATCCTTCTTAGGCACAAAGAGCACTGGTGCTCCCCATGGAGAAGCACTGGATCGAATGAAACCCTTTTTCAATAAGTCATCAATCTGCTCTTTCATCTCTATGGCCTCCTTGGGATTCACTCTATAGCAAGCCCGGGATACTGGTGATGAACCCGGCACTAAATCTATGGTGAACTCCACATCTCTGTCAGGCAGAAGTCCTGGAAGATCCTCTGGGAATACATCCATAAACTCCCTAATGATAGGGTGTGGCGGTGCTGCGTCCTCGACTGTCGCATAATAGTTCGGCTCTAGGCTGATCTCCGGCCCTGTCCTCCTGACACTGAATGGTGCTGTGCCTGGGGGACTGAACAAAATACTACCCTCATAGCAATCTATAGATGCATGGGCATAGCTAAGCCAGTCCATCCCCAATATGATATCATAACCGGGGAGTGGCATCACAAAGAATCGCCCTCAGAACTCTCTCCCGGCTATAAAAATAGAACATCTATAGATAGATCTAATAGGCACTGGTCCTCCTCCCGTCATCACTCTACTAATCTCTGCAGTAGATGTAGCTACTAGATGATGTTTATGCATAAACTCTAATGATAGGAAGCTATGAGATGCACCAGAATCAAACAAACATACAGCTAGAAAAGTATGCAAATAAATATGACCTGTGATGACGTCAGCTAAGTAATCCGGCTCCGAAACCTGCTCCGGCTCCGGCTCAATAGCTAGACTATAAACCCTCCCCTGAGGTCCCTTCTGCTGCTGCAGATGCTGCCCGAACCTCTGCTGCTGAGTCGAGAGCGGTCCTCTAGTCTTCGCTACTGGGCACTCTCGAAGCTGATGGGTGGCAGACCCACAAGCCAAACACTGCCCCAACTTCTTCCTGCAGATGGAAGCGTCGTGGCCTACCCTCTTGCAGAATGCACAAACACCTCCCTTCGGCTGCTGTCGGGGTCCCGGAGCTCTAACTGGCGGGGTCTGATGATGTGGTGTAGGGGGACGGTAAGTCTGCTGTGGCGTCGGCGCTCTCTGCTGGAAAGCCTGACGCTTGGACGGTCCCTCATGATGTACAGAAGCCGGCCTCTTGCATGACAGAAGACGCTCCTCGATGCTCCGAGCTAACTCTAGGCTCTGGTAGTAGTCAGTCGTACCGTTCGCCACTATAAGAATGCTAATGTCTGGAACTAGACCATGGCAAAACCTACGGGTCATCTCCTCTGGATCAGCAACCAGACTAGGAGCAAAACGGCTCAGGCGACTAAACTCTCCCGCATAGTCATCAACAGAACGGTTCCCCTGCTGGATGTTCTGGAATCGTAGCCCCATGGCTACTCTAGCAGTGGTCGAGAAGAATTTCTTCTTGAACTGGGTTTTGAACTGGTCCCAGGTGGCTCTACCTCTCGCAAACAACGGCTCATTCCTGAACCAGACTCCGGCTAAGTCTATCAGCAGAAATCCTGCTGCCTCGACCTGAAGGTCATCCGGCATCCTAACTCCCAGAAGCTTCCTTTCTACAGAATCTAGCCAGTCATCAGCTACTACTATGCCCTCAGTTCCTGAGAACTCCTTGGGATTCAGACCCATGAAGTCCTTGACCGTCCCCGCTCTCTGCCGTGGCTCTACATGTGGTGGGACCACGGGACGTCCCTCAGAACGCTCCATGCTCTGGCGGAGTAGGGTAGTCTGCTCCTGATGGGTTGTTAGGAACCCCTGGATCAGTGTGAGCAGCTGGGTCCCGTCGAGTGTGACGGAAGCCTGGGTGGGTATAGTGATAGGGGGTGGTGGAAGTATCGGGGCCTGCTGGGACTGGGATGTGGAAGGTGGTATCTGGGTCTGTGGATCTATGGAGTGAGGGAATGTGGTAGGTGGAGGTGTATCAGTCAACCGGTCAGCTGACTGGATATGAAGGGCCCCATTCTCGGGGGTAACATACTGGGACGAACGAGTAAGCACCATCTAAATTACACATAAAAAGACTTATAAGGACTTATTTAAAGCAAGCAATCATATGCAAGAAAATCTAATTATAATAGCAAACATGTGATGTATTTCCTATGTTACAATCCTAGCATTCCTCTAAGTGTTCTAAGCGTCTTTCCTAATGTTGTCTAATTACCTTAAGTTCCTAATTGCAGGCATGCTTGGTACAATAACGTAACCAAACAGTTTAGTCAGGACCTGCATGGGCCACCACTAAAAACATGTCACGACCCGCTGCCCAAATTGTTGGGCCAGGCCGAGGCATGCCCAGCCTACGTTGAGATAAAACGTAGTAAGCTGTTCTAAAGACAACATGATAAGACTAAATGTGCTAACAGTTCTATAAGTGAAGAAGAATCATAAATGCTCCAAACATAAAAGTCGTCGTATATAGTAAAATGTCCAAGTACAAGTGAACTGAAATGTAAAACTGGATACATGTCCAGTTACAAAATGATATAGTCTAATACATGTCTACTCTCAAAAGTCTAAGTAAACAAAAGACAACTAGGCGAGGTTCCCTGCAGGAACATCCTCGTAAAGCAGAGCCGGGTCCTCGGCAGTATCACCATAGTATGTGTCACAGAGTAACTCCTCCTCAGTAAGGATACCTACAACGTTATCCTGTCAGGACGGGAGCAAGTACTAAATCTAACAAACATATAATACTGATCATGTGATAAAAAGGAAATGACATATCATGTTGGTTCAGTTTTAGGTATGTTTTAGCATGGCGATAGATATACATTTTAAAGTTTAAAACTGTAGTAGGTGAGTGATCAGTCAATAAGTAATCAGGATGTACAGCGGTACATATCAATTTTCTGATGTGCACATATGTACACATAACGGCATCGGTGTATATCCATACACAAACACGGGACCAGACATACGACACAGATACATATAGAATGTAACGGTGCTCGGTAAATACATACGGAGAAGGGGGTCATGATCACGTACACTACTAGCAGTTTCCCCTTAACCCGTTATTTAAGCATGTGAGAGATCATGAGATACTATATAAACATGGTAGAAACTAAAAGTAATACAACATGTGAAGTTCTAACTTGCTACCCCAAGGATCAGCATTTAACATGGTTGGTGATTCACAGTTTTATGGTTTATAGCAGTATGTAAAGTTCGTAGAAAGTACTTGCCTCTAGCAAAGCAAAACAAAACAAGCTGCGATAATAATGCTATGGATGTCTGGTAGCTCGTCACTGTAGAAGTAAATACAACAACTTAGTTTTACACTAAGCTAAGACACTAGGACACTAATTGGTGAAAACACGACTTGTGATTTGGGCACCTAGCCAAAATGATGACTTGGCATAGGAGACCAATGTGGGGTGACACACTATGTTAACTAACTTTCTAGGGTCTTTATACTAGTGAGGGATGGGGTTCAACACGACTAAAACTCCAAATAACACAAAAAGCTACAAGTCGTAATTAATCAATAAATAAATCAAAAGATTATTGTGTTCTAACAATTTTAGAGATAGGCAAAAAGCCTAGTTTTTCTTAAAGTAAAGTACTAAAGTGATCCTTGTTAACCATAGAAATTTATTATAATTTTTCTGGAATTTATTAACCAGTATAAATATTTTATAAAAATCAGTTTTCCTAAGTATACAGAAAATGAGTTTTGGTTTCATATGCCAAACTAGTGGCAAAACAGTAAATTAAATATTACAGAAATTATACTAAATTAGCTAACTTAACATAGTATCTAAAAACTATTTTTCCATAATTTTAGCAATACTTTAAGTATTTTTAGAAAATCAAAAACAGCAATGCACACAATAATTAATTATCTGCGTATTTTGTCCATGTATATAATTTGAACCAAAGTTCAAATACAGGACCCAAGGCCATGAATCAAGTCCAATATGACTTGTACAGGTCTTGAATGTGTGAAAACATATTTGGGCCTAAATACCCATGCTAGGCTTGGACACCAAATGGTTGCAGTAATTTAAATACAATAAAAATACAATTTGGTAATAGTCAAAATAAATATTATTATTTTAATAAGGTAAAGTTTTACATAGTAACTATAAAAGTATGAACATTATTTTATATAAATAATTTACACTAAGCTAAGTAAAATACATATAGGAAATAATATATATATATAAATATAGGGATATTTATATATATAGAAAAATGCTCAACTATATATATATATACAAATATATGTATATATACATACATATAAGAAAATACTCAACTATATAATATATATATATATACAAAATTAATGTATACATATACATATAATAGTATATATATGATAATATATATACACAAAGAAATATATATACATAAATATATATGTATACCTAAGACATATATATATATATACATACATAAAATAATAAAGTATATATATATATATATATATATATATATATATATATATATATATATATATATATATATATATATATATATATATATATATATATATATATAAACAGTAACTATATATACCTAAATATAGTATATATATTAATACATATGTATATACATATATATATAAATAGATATATATATATAAAAGAAAAAGGAAAAAGGAAAAGAAAAAGAAAAAGGAAAAGAAACAGCAGGGGCCGGGCTCGAACCCGAGCCATCACAGCGCGCGGGCGGGGGGGGGGGGGGGGGTGTTTAGCTTAGGATGGGCTGGCCAGGGGGTCAGCCCATCAGTTGTGTTAGGGAAAGGGTTGGGTTTATTTTATTTCATTTAGGTTAGGTTAATAATAAAAAAAATATAAAATTTGTCCTGTGTCCTGACAGTTAAGGACACATCGTGTCCGTGCTTCGCACGACACGCACGAACCCTAATTCTCGTGTCCAGCTACTGGACGAACATCCCCGTGTCCTGGCGAGTCTCATATGTGAAGACGAGACTCGCATGACACGAATCGAAGCTGACACTTACGTGTCCGATCAACCCAGGGTGAATCGAAGGTCGGGGACGGCGGAGGAGACGTCGGGACGGCGGTGCTCCAGTGGCGCTGCCTCCAGCTCGGTAAGGCGAAGCGGATGACGGTGGTGGCGGCTGTCGACGACGAGTGGTGAGGCTGGACAGGGGCTCGCCGTAGCTAGGGTTCCGGTGGGGTGAGAGGGGGTGATGGGGCGGCACTGGCGGTCGTGGGGAGTGTTTAGGGTTAGGGTCTGGTCGAGGGAAGTGATGGGGATTTTATAGGGCCTCTGGAGGCGGTGGGGGCAGCCGTGAAAGGCGGGGGCAGGGCGGTGAGTCGGTCGGGGCAGTCGTCGGGTCAGCGGGGGTGGGTGAGCGAGCTGGAGGAGAGAGAGAGAGTTGGTCGGGGGGGGTTTGGTAATTTGTACTAGGGCCCCTAGAGATTAGGAAAATTACAAAAGGGGTTTAACAGTATTAAAGTGCAAAATATTATTTGCATTCCTCAATTAAGAACAAATAATTTATTACAAACTGATATAAATAACATTTCAAAAATTGTAAAACCTATTTAATAAATTTTAAATAATTTGCAAAGTGATATTTTTATATTTAAAACTCATTTAAAATATAGAAAAATTCCTAAAAATCCTAATAAAATATTTTAAGGCCAAAACTAACATTAAAATTTAATTAGCACTAATAAAACTAAAATTAAAAAACAGGGGCTTACAAGTTAGAACATGGAAAACGTCCCACGGTCGGCTTAGAGTTGGTACACGGCGTGCTTTGAAAATGACACTCGGTCCTTCGTCCCGTGGCTTGGGAGAAGGAAAGTTGGTCTTCGGTGCGAAAACTGAGAGTTAGCCTAAGTCATAGGCGTCGCCCGCATGAATGCTTGCTAAAGCATTCTCGGTCCTGTCCTGCAAGGCTTGGCATAGCCTTTGCTCGTCCCTTGGGTTATGTTGTAGGCTTGAGTGAGTTAGGCAAAGTTATGCCGGTCGACCTAAGTTATTCTACGTGCTGTCCCGCTCATTCTGTGGTTGTCAAGATAAAGTCCCACGACCCCAAGGCCCATCATATGAAGTATGACTTGGGCGATAGCATTGCGTAGAACACGAGTCGGTTTAGAGGCACGAGCCACGGTTGGTTCAGTGGAAAGTTAGTCACGGTCGGTCGATACTTAAGGGAACACGTTATGTTCAAGTTAAGTTGGAAGGCTATGCAGTAGCCGTTCCCTGAGTTCAAAGAATGTTAAGTCTAAGCGATGGTTAATCGCCGAGGCAACCCTGGTTTAGGGGATCTACAAAGGAAGTACGAAAAGCGGAAAGAGTAAAACAAAGGAACTGTGATAATAATGAGACCATGCATTACGTTAAGTCTAGAAGTTAGCGTAGGCGCGTGGTCATGGACGACTTGTCGACAAGGGGAAAGGTTTCTTCGAGCGGCAACCCGGGGCCACGGGACCAACTCGGCCTAGGAAGAAACTGGTTGTAGCTGCGCTGGAAAGACAATTGGTAGTACGGGGACTTGCAGCGAGGATCGCAACCGGCGGTGCAAGGGTCCCGTTTGCCAGGCTACGTCCAAAATGGCTGGTTAGGCCAGTGACCATTCATATAGATGTGTCGACACGGGCGGCAATCCGCGTAGGTGCCTTTGGATTGAGTTGAATATGTATGAGTTAAAAAGACACAATGTCTGAGCCTAAGATTTGGCTACAGCGAAGGCGGCGTGCTTCGACACGAGATGTGGCGTCGAGTGTTAAGTTGTTGGCATAGAGTTTGTATGAGTTAGGCTTGAGCTGTTGCGAGTTAAGTCGAAAAGGGCCGTAGGGCAAGTTGTGTGAAGTTACGTTGAGTTATTGGGCACGGCCTCGAAATATGAGGCACGGCCGCATTGTCACAACACAAGTGTAGCCGAGACTAAGCAAGGAGGCACTGCCTCGGAGATATTGAAGCACGAATCAAGTTGTGGCACGACCGAGTCGTTACGTCTCAGAGTTTGGCACAAAAGACAAGTATAAGTCGGTGCGTCGACAATACAAGCACGAGAAAGGTCTAGAGGCAAGGAAATGGAGTCCTTCGTGTAGTTGTGTCTCTGATTATGGCCGTAAGGCGGACACGACTTGATAGGTTAACGTTGTGGGCAGCAAGAAGTGGTCTAGAGACAAAGTATGAGTTAACGTTGACATTGCAAGCACGGGATGGTTTTGATACACAAGTTGCGCTAAGGCGTCGGTCCTAAAACTGATCCTAAGGCAAGAATATAAAGACAATCGAAAAAGGGTTTATGTTGCACAAAGTAAATGAAACGTGTAGGTTTTGTATGGGTGGGCGAGGAGCTCACTCCACCAGTACAGTGGTACTGACATCCACACAGTGTTTCATGTGCAGGCACAGGTAGAAGCTCGTGGTGCGGAGCTCGCTTGGATGCGTCGAGGCACGGAGTTCCTTGGCGAGTCGAAGCGTACGGCCGCGTGATCTGAAGACTTATACAGGACATAATGTATGGACATCGCCTTCCGAAGCTTCCGCTGGATTCAAGTATTGTATCGAGAGATGAGAGAGAGCAGAGTGACTTGTAAACGAGAGACAAGTGAGCACGAAAGACATTGTAATTTGGCCTTGCGCCCACAAATGTAATCTTGTATTCAATATCAATAAAGAGATTCTTTTGAATGACTTGTGTTCATGTGTTCTTCTTTAAATTCTGCTGTAATGTATTCAATGTTTCTGCTTGGGACTTCTGGGCAACGACCCCGTCACCGCCGATGTAATCGGTCGTTATGGAATTGCCTTGCACGAGCGCAATCTAGGCTCGTGCGGCATCACGCCTTAGCAAGGACGATCGCTCCTACGGGAGCGGGGCGTGACACCAAGTATCTGCCGTTCCCCGATTTTATCCCAGCAAATGGGCGATCTACACTTCCGGCCGTACAAAGCTTCATACGGCGCCATTTGGATGCTGGACTGATAGCTGTTGTTGTATGCAAACTCGGCCAGCGGTAGATGGACGTTCCAACTTGACTTCAAGTCAATCGCACAGAGTCGCAACATGTCTTCGAGAATTTGGTTCACCCGCTCTGTTTGGCCGTCAGTCTGAGGATGATAAGCTGAGCTGAACTTTAACTTGGTCCCCAGTGCTTAATGTAGACTACTCCAGAAGCGCGCTACGAACCGTCCATCCCGATCCGAGATGATAGAAACTGGGACCCCATGCAGCCGAACTATTTCATCAAGATATATCTGAGCAAGGCGGTCGACGCTCCAAGTAACTTTGATGGTGATAAAGTGCGCTGACTTGGTTAGTCGATCACGATGACCCAGATGGCGTCGTTTTCCCGCGGCGTCCTTGGCAAGCCAACAACGAAGTCCATAGTGATGTGATCACACTTCTACTCTGGAATGGCGAGGTTCTGCATCTCCCCGCCCGGTCGCTGGTGTTCGGCTTTGACTTGCTGACAGGCCATACATTTTGACACAAAGAGCGCTACGTCCCTCTTCATGCCGTGCCACCAAAAGACAACGTGGAGGTCCTTATACATCTTGGTGCTGCCAGGATGCAAGGAATATTTTGCATAGTGTGCCTCCGTCATTATCTCCTTTCTAAGTTCTACGTCGTCTGGTACACATAGCCATCCTTTCACGCGCAACACTCCCGACTCGTCCTCTGCAAAGTCAGATGCTTTTCCTGTCGATATCAGCTTCCGCATCTTTTCCAGGTATGGGTCGTCCTTCTGTGCAGACTTGATCCTCTCCAGTAGGCTCGGTTCCACCCGAGTTGCGCTAGTTTCACGTCTCTGAAACGAACTCGGAGTTCAATGCCATTCCTTCTAAGTCACGCAGCAGTCGATCGTTGATGCATAACGAAGCTAAGTACTTCCGGCTCAGCGCATCCGCTACCATATTTTCCTTGTCCGGCGTGTAGTCGATTGATAAGTCATAGTCTTTGATTAGTTCAAGCCATCGCCTCTGCCGCAAATTCAGTTCTTTCTGGGTGAAGAGATACTTGAGGTTTTGTGGTCCGTATAAATCCTGCACGCCACGCCATAGAGATAGTGACGCCACAGCTTCAACGCAAACACAATCGCCGCCAATTCTAGGTCATACGTGGGGTAGTTCTTCTCGTGCGGCTTCAACTGCCGGGAAGCAAAAGATATCACCTTATCCCGCTGCATGAGCATACACCCCAAGCCCTGGCCAGAAGCATCACTGAAGATTTAAAATCCCTCCGTCCCTTCAGGAAGAGCAAGTATCGGGACCGAAACGAGCCGTTGTTTGAGCTCCTAGAAGGAAGCTTCACAGTCGTCTGACCACTTGAATGCGACTCCTTTCTGGGTGAGGCGAGTCAACGGCGATGAGATCTTCGTGAAGTCCTTCACGAAGCGTCGGTAGTATCCCGCCAAGCCTAGGAAGCTTCGAATTTCGCTAACTGATGCGGGCCGTTTCCAATCAGCAACTGCCTCGGCTTTCTTCGGATCGACTGCGATGCCCGCGGCGGAGATGATGTGCCCAAGGAATGAGACGCTGTCCAGCCAGAACTCGCACTTGCTCATCTTCGCGTACAACTGATTCTCTCGAAGGGTTTGGAGTACCGTCCGCAGATGCTCTGCATGTTGCACTCGATCCCTTGAGTAGACGAGGATGTCGTCGATGAAGACTACTACGAACTTGTCAACGAACGGACGGAACACCCGATTCATTAGATCCATGAAGACGACAGGGGCGTTTATCAGATCGAACGGCATTACCAAGAACTCGTAGTGGTCGTAACGAGTGCGGAAGGCAGACTTCGGTACGTCATCTGGCTTGACTTTGAGTTGGTGGTAACCCGATCGTCGATCAATCTTCGAAAACACCGTTGCACCTTGGAGCTGGTCGAACAAGTCATCGATGCGGGACAAGGGGTATTTGTTTCGGACGGTGGCTTTATCAATTCTCGATAGTCGATGCAGAGCCGCATCGATCCATCCTTCTTCTTCACGAATAGCACGGACGCACCCCATGGCGAGACACTCGGACGGATAAACCCTCTGTCGAGCAATTCCTGAAGTTGTGCCTTCAATTCTTTCAATTCTGCAGGGGCCATTCTGTACGGAGCCTTCGAGATCGGCCGGGTGTCGGGAAATGTGTCGATGGTGAACTCTATTTCTCAATCGGGCGGCATGCCGGGTAGCTCGTCCGGGAACACGTCTGGGAATTCTGCCACAACGTCGGTCTGACCCGCGTTTGTACCATCCTGTCGCATGTCTCGAATGGAAGCTAGATAGCCTTCGCACCCGGAATACAGCATCCGTCGAGCAGATATTGCAGAGATCACTATGCAGGTCGGCGATGCCTCACCACATGAGTAGCAGAATTCAGGCACTCCAGACATGCGGAATGTGACCCTCTTTTCAGCGCAGTCTATGGTTGCGTTGCACGGCCCGAGCCAATCCATTCCCAGAATCATGTCAAAGTCCTTCATATCTAGAACTATCACATCCAGACCGATCTTTTGACCGCCGATACAGATAATCCCGCCGACGCAAGCTAAGTTTGTGAGAATTGGTGTGCCCGAAGGCGTGCTTATGCTAAGGTCGAGATCTAATGATATTACAGGAAATTTGTGCTCGGCGGCAAAGTCCGCCGATATAAAACTATGTGAAGTGCCTGAATCAAATAACACACGTGCAGGCACATTATTGAATTTTAGTATACCTGACACTACGGTATCTGACGCCAGCGCTTCGTCTCGAGTCATGGCGTAGACGCGGCCCTGAGTGTTGGGGCGACGATCTTGGCCATATTGCGGTGCAGGTTGAGTGGGCGGAGGAGGTCGAGGCGTCTGTCCTCGATTCTCTTGGCGGTAATGTTGTGGTGGTGTGTTACGATTCGGTCGGGGATTCCGGCAGTCTCGAGCAAGGTGACCCTTCTACCCGCAAGCGTAGCACTCTGTCTTGGCAAAGCAGTGGTCATCAGTATGCCCAAGCTTGTGGCAATTTCTGCATCGTGGTAACGGGTTCCGGCCTTGGTAGTTGCTAGTGTGTGGACGCTTTGACGCGTAGTTGTTGCCTCCCGTATAGCTAGGA
This sequence comes from Iris pallida, assembly GCA_029216955.1. Classification (NCBI taxonomy): domain Eukaryota; kingdom Viridiplantae; phylum Streptophyta; class Magnoliopsida; order Asparagales; family Iridaceae; genus Iris; species Iris pallida. The sequence continues at coordinate 14,255,868 of JANAVB010033820.1, read as the reverse complement.
CGTTTGTGATTTGAGTGGCGCACAACGTTGTCAGCACCGGAAGGATGCAGGTTCTCAAGGCGGAGCGCGTGATTCAGAGCCTCGCCTACGGTCTTGTACTCCGGGACCCCGACATACGCACCGATAGAGTGTCGCAGACCCACTTCGAACCGTCGCACACGGTACTCTTCAGTGGGCAGAATCTGGCCAGCAAACTTAGATAACTTGTTGAATTCTGTGGCGTACTATTCCACTGTCCTGCTCCCTTGCTTCAACTGTATGAATTCATTCTCCTTCGCTTGAAGAACGGCTGACGGAAGGTACTGGAGTTCGAAAGCTTTGCGGAACGTGGCCCAAGAGATCGGTGCGGTGGTGTTGTCCGGTCGGATCGCTCGCTTGCGCACAGCCCACCAGTCGTGCGCGTTCAACCGTAGCTGAAGTTGTGCGCAGGCGACTTGCTTCGATTCTTCAATGCCAAGAAGCTCAAAGTGATCTTCCAGTTCTTCCAACCAGTCGATCGCCATGGAAGGACCCTCGGTGCCGCTGAAAGAAGTACGACACGCCTTCTTGAATTCTGACACTTCAAAGTTATACTTTTTCGGTGCCGCTGGTTGACGCTCGGGATCCTCCGTGTCGATATCAATGGGCTGGATCGTCGACACGGTGACGGTAGGCGTAGTCGTAGAATTCCCGTTGGCGCCATTGTCTAGACGATCTGCTGCAGGATATCTAGCTGCTTTTGCTGAAGTTTGGCATGTGCATCAAAGCGAGCTTCGAAGCGAGCTTCGAACTGGGCCTGTCGTTCCTCTACCTGCTGATGCCGGTTCTCGGACTGGTTTCGCTGTGCCTCCATCATGCGCAGCATCCTTTCGATTGTATCGTTAGAAGGTCCGGCCTGCGGACAATACGAACTACTAGAGCCGCTTGAGGCGCTCTGTTCTTGCTCGGCCGTAGGTTCTGTCACTTCTACGATACGAAGGCAAACACATTAGTCACAAATTATTACGGACTCATTGTATGGAACAACTTATCTCATCGATGCGAGGTCAAAAGTTTGGAACTCTAGACGCGAGGCCAAAGGATGTAAAGTCGTGCTCTGATACCATTATGTCACGCCCCGATTCTGTAGAATCGATAGTCATCCCCCGGGCGTGATGCCATGTGAACCTAAGTTGCGATCACACAAGGCATAGTCATAAGGTTATCCGAAACACAACATCAAGTTAGAGTACGCAGAGAAATTGAATGACACATTTGAAATAGAAATAGACTTTTTTATTGATGATAATAAAACTTTACATAGACTCCTTTACAATCATTGCCGCGCGGGCTACAACACGACTCGACTTACAAAATGAACGCCGATGAGATAGTCGTTCCATACATTACATCCTCTTTTTACAAGCAAAATATAACATCTTTCCACCTGCTATCGAGACGAGTCGAGCCGCCATCTTCTTTTGGACTGAGTGCGGGTCTTCTTCAAAAGGAATCCAGAAAACAAGCCTTTACACGCGGACGAGGGTTCAAAAGGGTTCACTTTGCCTTGATCTTTCAAGTGGCACGCCCTTCATAGTTCGGGGTACCTGTGTGGAGAGCGAGGATCAGTACATTACAATTTGTACTGGTGCGTGGCAAGTTAAGTTCCAAGCTCTCATTTGGTTGATGAGTTTATATGACTTAGAGTATGAATGTTTCTAACCATCCTAATGAATTGCAAACCAGCATATGACAAGCATAGTGAAATTTACGTTGAAACTTACCGACGGCGGCCCGTGCCGCGCCTTATGAAACTTACCATGTTCTTCCCTGTCAATTGTTATCATTTCCATACTAAGTGTAATATTTCGTGTGTTGGTCACTGGCTCCCAGAGCCATCGTGGACTCCTTTTTGCTTTTATTAGACGAGGCCCTTTCAGCGCGAGTAGCGAGCTCCGCTACAAGTCCTCGTCTAACATTGTGCCCAGCACAGCTTATGAGATGTTTCCTTCTCGGCCGCAATGGTCCAGTGGCCCCGGGTTGCCGTACGGGGAAACTTTACCTTGTCGACAAGTTGTCCATGACCGTGCAAAGACCATTTTCCTTCTTTTAGTTATTAAGACAGCATGCTTTCTCTTTAGAAACTCAATTATTTTACCGTGCCCGTGCCTTTGCATTCAATCTTTAATCCGCAACAACACTATCGATTCACCAAAGAAGGGGTCAAGAAGAGAAGGGTCAGCCACTCACCTTGAGTTTATTTCGACGAGAGAACTTGTTGGTCGCACTAGACGTCGCCTACGTGATTACCTGAAATCGTACAAGCAACCGATTAGAACACTGCATTATTCAAGGAGTTCGATAGGAAATACGAGTTCGAAATGCAAGCCATGAAAACCATCGAAAACATTCACGAAAGCGCATTCAGAAAACAAAGCCAAAACCAACGCAAGTGGCATGAAAAGCAGAGCAACGGGAGGTCTCTCCCGACTCAGCCAGAGAGTCAATCCTCGAGATGCAGCCCGCTGAATATGGGACTTGGTTCCGAAGAAGACATTCCATAACGAGGAATGGGTCTTAATTCAACCGTTCCCGTTCGATCGACTCGGCCGATCCCGACCTATCGGTCCCGACCGAATCGATAGCGACAGTGTTCCTTTCTCGCGCATCCCGTGGACAGAGTACGGGGCACGATGTAGGGACGGGGCACTATATGACATGCGATAGGTAGACGAGGAAAGGGAGGGAGAGAATATAGCGGCTAGGGTTACGTGCTGCTCCTGCCATGCCTATATAGGAAGGATTTGGGCCTGGGATGGAGCATGTTAGTTAGGTTACTATTGGGCTGGTCTTGGGCCTGGCATTCTAGAAAGTTTTGCAAGTAAGGGAATGGCCATGTATTCAATTCTTTTGGTTTTAACTAAAGAAAAGGGGTCACCCGGCTTGGGAGCTCCTCTGGGTTGGGCCTTAGGGTTGGCCGGCCTAGCTTGGACTGTGGGAGAAAGGCCTGGCCTGGGTTGTGTAGTAATAACCAATATATATTATATATATATATTTATATATAATTCCAGTACACAATTATATATCGTATATTAGTATATATATATATTCTTATTAATACAAGCTACAATAATGCAATTTATATATATAATGATATATACCTATATGCCATAATACAAACACGAATAATAAATATTACGTATAATCGCTATTTGAAATCCGATCATTAATTTTATATACCGAAAATTCACAAATAAAATACATTGATATTTTATATATAAATAAAAGCCTAATTTTATTATATATTATAAATGTACTTCTATATATAAACACACACAAGTATATATACAACTTAGATAAATCCCCATAGGGTCCAAAATATTTGTTAAAGAAAATATTTACTAATTTATCAATAAACATTATTTAATATCAAGAACTCATAATATATGTAGTTAACTACAATTTGTGAAAATCGTCTACTAGGTTACTGAATTAAAATACTACTACTCAATGCATGTCTACAAGGACGTCTTGGGATGCACTACATGACTACCTAGGCTTGGGCATGGTTTGGGTCCAGTCTGGGCCAATTTGGTACAACTGGGTCACTCAAAGTCAAATAATATTAATAATAAATAATTAACTATTTATAATGGTCATGTCACAACTTGGCCTGGTTTTCCTAGTTAGGGCGTCCCTATGGCTAGGTTTCCTCGAGCATGGCTAGTATACTAGTCATGGCACACTGCTATATTTTTTGTGCCACAATTTCTAGTCGTTTTGTGCTCCATAACTCCACCAGGACTTAAGTCATCCACCGTAATAATTAACCAATTAATCATTTCTAAAATTTATAAAATTATCATTTAAATAAAATAAATAATAATAAAATATTAAAATAAATAAAAAAAAAATTGGGAAGGGAAGCTACATTTAGGCTTGATTATTACTTGACTTATTAGGAGATACTGTAGTGACCTAGCATATCCCTTAAACTATTCCTAGTTACTCTAGCACGGTTCTTTGTTAGTTAGCCTTATTTTAATTTCGAGGACGAAATTCTTTTAAGGTGGGTAGATTGTGAGGACCCTGATTTTTGGAAATTTTTTTTTTAGTATTTCTAATTATTAGGTTATATTGTATATTTAATTATGATTATATATGTACTCTTCCATGTCTTTGATTTTTGGATCACAAGACATGCCCATCTTTTGAAACGTCCTTCATGAGTTTTGTAATAGACAGGATGACCTTCAACTTGATATATTATGTCTCATCCAAACTTGTTCCATAGCATTCTTTTGACTTTGTGCAACTTTGGGTCAAATTTAGGCAATTAGATTATTTACCATAATTCCAGACCTAACTTCCCACGTGAGTTCGGGACTCGACATAAATCAAAACTATTCGACCCAATTATGGTTTTGACTCATTTTGAGCCTACGACGCACATGCTAAGAGTGTGCCACTCAATCGAGTCTCCATGTGTTATTTAATTACGAATGGCACAAGAGACTTATTGGTTGACTCTTAGAGTTCGATTGAATTAAAAAATATATTTGGACCCTAACCTAGCCAACCCCACCTAGTAGGAAGCCATGTTAGATTGCCATGACAGTATAATTATTATGGATTTATTTTGGGATGTTATACAGTCAATTAGATTTAAATACAATTTCGTGTATATGATTATATTTATAATAGTTTAATATTATATATATATGGCCCTAGTTATGGTTAAGTTTGAGATAGATATCGACTAGGAATTTTAGTACGAATAGTGTAGTCGTGTACTTTGACTAGTCTATTACCCATGGTAGGGAAGGCCGAGACATAGGTGTGTTCTAACTAGGATAACCAGGCCAAGTTGCGACTTAACCTCCACCGATGATTTATTTATTTAATTATTAGATTATTGACTTTCTAGGAGACCCGGTTGTACCAATTTAGCTCCGACTTGACCCGAACCAAATCCTAATCTAAATAGACATTTAGTACTCTCAAATACCTTCATGTTGATATATATTTTGTATATATACTTTATTAATATTAATATATATTCAATTTTGGAAAGTTTCTATTTATAGAAAGTGTCTACGTGTAATCCTAGTGTAATCCTAGTTGGCATTAGTTTATATTTGACCCAAAGTCCAACCCAAACCTATGTAGGCATGTTGGGCATTAATATATATTAATAAATATATATATTATATATTTAATTCAGATTTAGATTGTATTTATATTAGAAATCTAACTAGTTCCATATTAGGAAACCTTTTATTTAAATTCTCAATCAATCAATTAGCCAACTCATCAAATAACCAAACCAATCCATGTGGACCCAACATATGACCAACCAAAGATTATTTTTATATAATTTTCATCCAAAAATAATTTCCTACATTGGCGGGCCATGCCATGCATGGAAACACCCTCCTACATATATAAACTCAACCCATAGGCCCATATATATATCAACCCTTATCAAAACCCTAACCCTAACACCAAAAGCTCTTATTTATCACCCAATAGCATCTCCTTTACCATTAATTTCGAAAATAGCATCCCGTCCCCTCTACTACATCATCTCCTCCATCACATAACTCATCTCCTCTATAAAGGCTCCTTCTTTCATCCTTCTTCCATCTAAACTCCACCAAACCAACCCTAAAAAACTCTATCTTCTCCATCCAACCATCTAAAACCATTGCCAACTCCTACAAACTCATCAAGAGAGGATTATCAAGCAAGGATAGCAATAAAGGTGGGAGCTTTAGCAAGGAGAAGCCTCCACAACCCAACTAGCAAGGACTTTTGGTAAGAAACCCTAATTTTTCCATCTCAAACCTATGCTATAAATCTGTAGAAATTATGGTATTAATTCTGTAGAAATAGTATTTTGATGTCTCTTGGGTAGTGTTTTCACCCATAAAAGTTTCATGAATTATGATAGCTATTTTCATGTTTCGGTAGAGCCAAAAATTACCACGTTGTGAAGGAACTATAAGTTTCTGTAAAAAATTTTCAAAACTGAATTTTAGGTAGGTTAATATATTTAAATTAGGATTTTTAAACATTTTTTCACAAATTTATCAATTCAATTCTGTTCGAAAAAATTATAGGTCAAAATTAGTCATTTTCGGGTGACTTGTTGACCTAGAAGATTCCAAACCATTAGTACCATGAAATCCTTGCATAAAAATTTCATATTATAATATTTAGGGCATTTTAATTCTGTTTAAATTGTATTTTTGACGATTTTTATAATTTAGATAATTAAGGAAGTTCTAGACAAATTTTGGGTAGACTAGTCGACCCGGTAGACAACTAGTAGTATAATTCTTTAGAAATATAAATTCTGAGATAAATCTATAAAAAATTAGTTTAAATAATATTTTTATTATTTTTATATGATTTTTAAGTATATGATTGAAGTAGCAACATAACTGACTAATTGGGAGTTGGAAACCCAAAAACTGTGTTCGGTGTCTCGTAAAACCTGTGTGTGATTGTATGGGTCTAAAGGGTTCCACTAGAAATTGAATATAACCTTAAAATATTATCTTGACTAATTAAGTCATATTATAAGTTCATGAGTAGTGGGTTAATTTAGTTAATTAATTATCTAGGAGCGTCGGGTTCCGGTGGCGTTGACGCGGGAGCGACATTTCAGAGTCACAGCGCGACACCAGGCAAGTACACCTTGCCAAACTTTACAGTATTTACATGTATATTCTATATTGTTATCTCTTTCCAGTTCTACTTCATATCTTTCATTCATGTTTATGTTACTTCTACTTTCTTATTTTACGTGCACGTTCCTTATGAGTCATCTTATGCCGTTATTGTTCTACACGAGTCTTGTGACGATTTTGACTAGTCTTCTACCTTCGTCCTTGAGCTTGACTTGACCTGTAGTCGTGATTGATTGATTCGACATTAGCCCTGATATCTCTAGGACTGGGAGCGTCCAATGGCGTTACGGTATTAGAGACTTCTTATCGACCTGTTATCCCGTCTCTATGACCGGGAGTGTCCCATGGCATTACGGTAGTAGAGACTTATCTTTTGTCTCGAGGTCGGGAGCGTCCCATGGCGTTACGATATTGAGACATCTTATTGATCTTTGTCTATTTTACATTTCTCTACTTCATTCTGCATGTTATTTACTGTACAGTAGGCATGTATATTATGTGTCTTGCTAGTCCTCTGAGGACCTGGTGATCTCTCCAGGTATTAGCTGAAGATATGATACATTAATGGATGACGTTGCTATACCAAGACTACAGGTATATTTAGTTGATGTTTTATCGTTCTCTTCCGTAGTTAGATTTTATCCTATATTATATTACTTTGACATTGCTGCTGTATAGCCTAGTTTTACAAGCGTTATCTTTCATTAGAAGCTTGTTCAAGATAATTGCATTAGAGTCTGGTCCACTTTATTGTATATTATCTTTTCTTGTTACTTGTAGTAACCGGTTTGCTAATGTCTGACCAGCATTAGTTTACTTGGTTTATACAAGAGTTTATCTTCAGTGGATTGAGATATTTGTAGATTGCTTTAGGAAACCAGATAACTTATACGTATTCGAGCTGGGCTGGAGTCCTCTCGATGCGTAGCTGGTACGTATCCTAGTCCTACATATTTTGGGACTGGGGCGTTACACTACGCTTGTTAAAGCGTAGTAAGCTGTTCTAAGAATAGACAATAAAGGATCTAAGCTACTAACAGTTCTAAAATCACATTTAAGGTTCATCACAACACAGCATCTATAAGCGAAGGTAAACAAGTACAGACTTAATAATACATAACCAAAGTATCTAACTGGAGACAAAGTCCAGTAACCAAATATAAGTATAGACAAAGTCTAAGTCTCAAAATACATGAAAGAAATATCTAAGCAAGGTTTCCCGCTGGGGCCTCTTCTGGAGCTAAGGCCAGGTCCTCAATGCAGTACCATAATATGTAACACATAGCATTTCCTCCTCGAAAAGTGAACCTACAACGTTATCCTGTCAGGACGGGAGCAAGTACAACCTCTACAACTAAAGTACTGAACATATAATGAAAGAGATGTACAACAAGAATATGGTATGATAAGTCTATAAAATAGGAAATACTGGAAAACATGGCCTTATGGTACAACTGGGATCATGGTATGACTGGAATCACAGTATCATAGTAACATAGGGAACATGGCATATCATGGTTTAATTGGTTCTTTTTAGAAATGACAACATATAGTTTAAAAGTTTAAAACCGTAGTATGTACGTGAATCGGTCAATAGGTGAATAGGATGTACAGCGGTACATATCAAGTTTTTTTGGTATGCACATACGTGCACGAACGGCATCAGTGTATATCCATACACAAACGCGAGATCAGAACATACGGCAAGGTCACATACAGAATGTCACCGAGCGCGGTAAGTACATACGGAGAAGGGGGTCATGTTCACGTACAATACTAACAGTTTTCCCTTAACCCGTTATTCAAACATGTGAGAGATACGAAAACAGTAAAAACATGTGGGAGATACTGGGAGCAGTATAAGCATGGCAGGTACTGGAAGCAGTATAAAACATGTGAATACTCCGATTAGTATAAACCATAGTGAAACATGTACTGAGAACCAGTAAGAAGCATGTGAAGATATAAGAACTGTACTAAACATGGCCCGTACTGAATGTAATACAACATGTGAAGATTTTAACTTGCTACCTCAAGGATCAGTATTTTAACAGGGTTAATACATGTTCTAACATTAAAAGACAGTAAATGAGTTTGTAGATGTACTTGCCTGGGATCCTGCTGTCAATATGAATCAAGGCTCGGAGTGAAGCCACAGTCCTAAAGATGAGATAATACAATAGCTAATCAGGGTGAAAAGACATACTATAATGTCTAGGTCAACTAGGGCAAACTAAGACAAACTGGGTCAGAGGTTGACTTATAGTTGACTTTGGTCAACTGGTCAACTCCGGTCAATTCCAAGTCCAATGTGGGGTGACACTATATCCAAACTAACTTTCTTGGATCTTTACACTAGTGTAGGGGGTGGTCCAATACTACAATAACTCAAAAAAAAAACAAAAAGTTGCAAGTCGTAATTATTCAATAAATAAATCAAACTGAACATTATGTTCCAACATTTTTTGAGATAGACATAAAGCTCAATTTTTCATGAAATAAAGTACCAAAATGATCCTTGTTAATTATAGAAATTCATACTAATTTTTCTGGAATTTATAAACCCTCATAGATATTTATTAAAAATCAACAAACGTATGTATCCTGAAAATGGATTCTGTTTTCCTATTTTTATAAAATACCAAAAGTACTTATTAAATGCTAAAAAAATTATAATAAATTAACTAAATTAATATAGTATTTAAATACATTTTTTCCAGAATTTTACAGCACTTAAAATATGTAAAAAAAAATTCAAAACAGCCTAACCGGATTATCCGGCGGATTACCGGCGGATTTTCCGTTCCGTCACAGCAAGTTTTGTGGTGAAAGTTCGGATTTTCCGACGGATTTCCGCGGATTTTTGACGGATTTTTCGAACCGTCGCAGAAAGTTAATTTTTGAACTCAAAACTTGTTTCGGCCATAAAAACTTTGTTTTAAATCGAAATTCGGACTTTCAAAAGTCAAAATTGAATATAATTGAATTTCCTACAACATGAAAGTATTAGTTTTCACAAATCAAAACATTTGATAGATCAAAACCTCAAAATACTCGAAAATCATATCTAAAAACTCAGATCTACGCAATACTGTCGATCAAAACCCAAAAAAGCTATATACTAAACATGTTAACAATTTAAAGAAGCAAATTATAGGCCAATAAAACTTTAGTTTATATGGAAAACAAAAATAAAGTATGGTCATGTCACTTTTGAGCAAGATGCACTTGCCTAGGTTAAGCTCCAAGCCTAATCTTCTACTCCACCACCAAGAGGGGTACGAAACCACACTCTAGACCTCAAGGCCAAGCTCCTAACAAGCTCCAAGGGAAGAGAAAGGAAGAAGAAATGAAGAGAGAGTGAAGAGAATGAAAAGAGAGAGGAGAGAGAAAGTAAAAGGGTATATATAGAAGGGGAAATTAATCTTAGCCGTCGGATCGTGATCCATGTCAAAATCTAAGTCAATCATGGCCATTCAAAAAAAACCAATTATCCATTGGATAATAGAGTGCATCTATACTATTCACGAAAATACCTAAACACTATTCATCAAAATATCTAAAATACTATTCATCAAAATATCGAAAACACTATTCATGAAAATATCTAAAATCAAAAATATCTAAAATATAGAAAATCTGTCTGGACGTATGCCGTCTGTATACTCCGGTATACTGGCGGTATGCCGGCCAAGGAAAAATCTATAAGTTTGAAAAAATTTTAAAGCATTACGAAAACCAAGAAAATACGAAATACGCTACAAAATACGTATTTAAATTAAATGTTATTGAAAATTATAAAAAGACTATTTCTTGCAAATAATTCATTTAGAAAAATTTAAAATAACCCTGAAATTCAGGGGGCTTACAAAACGTGCATGCTTTATTGAGCATTTACGCGAGTGACACCTATGACTTAGGCTAACTCATCGTTTGTGTCGAATACCAACTTTTTCTTCTTCCAAGCCACGAGACGAAGGATCGAGTGTCGTTTTCAAAGCACACCATGCACCAACTCTAATCCGACCGTGGGACGTTTTCCATGTTCTAAACTCGATTCGATCCGTCGGGATAATTCCCTTTAGCTATGTGGATTCGTCTCTTTTATTATTAAGCCTACTTGTGCAAGTTGAAAACACACGAATTATTAAGTGAAGGCTGAGATGAGACAAGTTCACCGAAACTACCCCACCTAAGCGATGTCTTCGAGTCGCCGTTGTAAGGCCAAGTCCGAACACCATCGGCGTTTCGATTCCTCCGATTGACTTTGCGGGACGGGGCACTACAGTGACTGGGGGGTGGGGCAGGGGGGACGAGGCCGGCTGGGGGAGGGGAGCTAGGGTTAGGGTTCATTTTCCATTCGGCGCTCTCACTCTCTCCGGCGTTGTCACTCTCTCCGGCGACTCTCCTTCCCCCCCTCCGGCGCCCTTACTCTCTCTCCTCCCCTCCCCCCTCCGGCGCTCTCACTCTCTCCGACGCTTTCACTCTCTCCGACGCTTTCACTCTCTCCGACGACTCTCCTCCCTCCTCCGGCGCTCTCACTCTCTCTCCTCCCCCCTCTCCGGCGCTCTCACTCTCTCCGGCGCTGTCACTCTCTCCGGCGACTCTCCTCCCTCTTTGGTACGTGGTACTCTTCCCCTGCCTCCCTCTCTCTCTCTCCAGCTGTTTTGGTTGTTGGTGGTTGGGGGGTGCGCGTGGCTCGGGGGAGGGGCAGGGGGGATGCGGGTAGTTCGGGGGTGAGTGGGGGGTGGCTGGGGGTGGGACAGGGGGGACGAGGGCGGCTGGGGAAGGGGAGCTAAGAGTAGGGTTCGGGTTAGGGGTGGGTATGTGTGGACGGCTGGGGGAGGGAAACATGGGGGGAAGGGTTAGGGTTCCGGCTAGGGGTGGTGTAGGGGAGGGCTTGGTCAGGGGCACCGATAGTGCAGAAAATCTGCTAATTTAGTAATAATTATTTATTTTCCGACACCGAAAAATATGATACTATGATTCGAACACACCGATAGTGCCGATATTTGTAACAAGTAGTTTTATTGGTTGGTTAATTGGTAACATGGTGATCGGGACATATAGTCCCTGCAGCCATTCGACTGGCGAGGCAAAAACTATGTAGCCGTAGATAAAGTTGACTGTCCTTCGACCCTCATCCCTCGGCAATGATGATACGACAACCTATCACTATATCTTATATAGTAGTAGATGATGTCTTAGTATTACATTATGTGAGTTCATCTTGATTCTGTTACATTCTTCAGATACTATATACGATAAGAACATATACTACACCATATGTACAGAACATAATGATCCACACTAATGTATGCTAGAATGAATTTTGGGTTGTGTTCTGAGCCATCCGCTCTCACACTTAAATAGACATGAATTAGTATTGTGAGAGCGCTGGAGAGAATGAGAGCGCCGGAGGGGGAAAGGAGAGAGAGTGAGAGAGTAAAATAGGAAGAAATGAATTGGTGGGGGAATATAATTAGGATTTAGCGACGTTCATACTAACGTCGCTAAATTAGTCGCTATTAGCAACGTCATAGCGACGTTTCGCGGCGACTAGCTCATGTAACTATGTAGCCGTAGATGAAGTTGACTGTCCTCCGACCCTCATCCCTCGGCAATGATGATACGACAACCTATCACTACATCTTATATAGTCGTAGATGATATTTTAGTATTACATTATGTGAGTTCATCTTGATTCTGTTACATTCTTCAGATACTAGATACTAGATTCGATAAGAACGTATACTACACCATATGTACAGAACATAGATGATTCACACTAATGTATGCTAGAATGAATTTTGGGTTGTATTCTGAGCCATCCGTTCTCACACTTAAAACACATATGAATTAGAACTGTGTCAATCTTTGTTTTTGTATTTTCGACGAACCCAGGGATTAGATTCTGTATTTTGTATTTTGACTTTGTACGTATTTGGGGATATTCAGTTTTTTCGTTGAGGATACTGAGTTTGTACGTATTTGCGGATATTGATTTGGTTTGTTGAGGATATTATATATTGTCATTGTTCGTTGCGGATAGTATTTTTTCTTTATATTTTTTGTATATTCTGGAATGTATTGTGCGTGCCGGTGTTGAGTGTTCCACCGAGGGGGTCGGCGAACCCATGGATTTGATTCTGTATTTTGTATTTTGTATTCTGTATTTTGGCTCAGGCTCCAGCTCCAGCATCATTTGCATTCTGGAACCTATTTTTTTATATATTTTTTTAATTTAGCGACGTTTTTAGTGACGTTAGTATTCGTCGCTACATTTTAGCGACGTCAGTAAATGTTGCTAAAAGCGTCGCTAAATGCTGACGTGGCAACACGTGGCACCAAATCTGATGTCAGCTCGTCGTCGCCAAAACGTCGCAAAACTGTCGCTAAACGGCGACTACGCGATAACGTCGCCTTTTACGTCGCTGATTGGCGTCAAAGAACAAACGTCGCAAATCACGTCGCTAATTAGCGACGTTAATAACGTCGCGAAATGGCGTCGCCCTAGCGACGTTTTGCGACATTTTCTCGTTTAGCGACACATTTTTTTCCATCGTTCTTGAAACGTCGCCCTAAACGTCGCTAAATTGATTTAGCAACGTTTACGCTGAGATTAGCGACGTATTTAGACGTCGCTAATCTAACAAATTTTTGTAGTGTCTTTTCTGACAATTAGGTCAATTATGGAGAGAAGATCTTCTTCTTCTTTTCCATAAGAGTTATCATCGTTTTGAAAGAAGAACGAAAACTCTTGAATCTTTATTCATGTCAAATTTTTTTTCCACAAAACAAAAAAAATAAAAAATTAGGTTTCTGTCAACTGTTCTCCGTCGATATAACACGAAGAATAGTCATTCTACTGCATTTTTACAAGGAGAATGTCATTCTCCGTGTAAATTAACACGGAGAATGCCATTCTCCATGTTACTAACACGGAGAATGGCATTCTTCTGTGTTTTAACATTTGAATGATCATTTTCCGTGTCATTTAACACGGAGAATGGCCATTCTCCGTGTAATTTAGCACGGAGAATGGTCATTCTCCGTGTAAGTTAAGACGGAGAATGTCATTCTCCATGTTACTAACACAGAGAATGGTCATTCTCCGTGCAAATTAAGACGGAGAATGCCATTCTCCTGCATTTTATGGTCAGTTAAAACTTTGGAGGGCCATAACTTTTGACTATGAGGTCGAAACGATGTCCGGTTTGTCGCAAAATGTGCGTATCTTCGAGGAGCCTGAGATTAACCACTTCTACGTTAGTTGACCTTCCGAAATTTTAGAATCGCAAAAAAATAATGTTTGGACCTATGTTTTAGCACTTTTGCCGACGAGTTTTTGAAGATTTTTGAGGAAAAAACCTAGATTCGAAAGTGAGCAGCGTATGGAAGAAGATGAAGTATCGAAACGTTTTTTTTAAGAGTAGTTTCGTGGGTGTTTTCAATAAATTGGAAGGAAGGGCAAAAAGGTCATTCGGAACCCTCTTTATATATTTTTTTGCTAATTCTGGGCACGCGATAAAATGTTATTGCGCGGTGGATTTTTCATAAAACTTTCTCATTTTTTGGACATTTCATAAATTTTTCCATTTAACAATTAGACTAAATTTATGCGCAACTTTGAAATATAACAAATATGTCGATAAAAATTATAGTTCTTAATATAACCTAACCATGATTTTAACTTTGGATCTGACTCATTAAACAATAAAAATATTCCAATCAAACAAATCGAATTGAATATTCAGTTCAATTCGATTTCAGTTTTGGCTAATTTGTTTTGAATTTTTAGAATTTTGGATTATTCAATTTTAATTATTTTGATTTTCTAAAAATTTATGTGTTTACTTAGTTTACGCCAGTAAGAATAGTTACAGTTACTCTCCTGGTTTATCGAGACATTATCTAATCTATTGTCGTGTGGAAAAAATATATAAAAATTAAAAGGATTTAATTTCTAATAGAAAATAAAGTTTCTTCCTGCATGTGCCTGGTGCACATTTACCTTTCCATTAAGAGATCTCCAACCCTACTATAAGAAGTTAATTTTCCAATTAAAATGTTAAAATGAATGTTTTTTAGTGACAAAGACAATGATATGACAATGATATTGTAAAGTTGGTTATCTAATTCTACACAATGTACTTAACAATAATTTTACTGTTGGAAATATTTGCCTTTATCTTCAAAATTCTGTAAACAAAAATAAATAAAATTAAAGTTACCGGCCTCCGGGGAAGTCGCGCACGAAGCACTGCCCTAAGAGTTGATTCGGGTCTATGTGCAGACTTTGTCCGAATGCTCCTAGTGGTAAAACCCCCGCTCTACCGGTATTCCGTCATCGCACACGACTCGGGGAGATTGACTCAAACTTAGCTTTTGCCCAGAAGATAGAAAGAATTAGAATGGAAGTGGATGATTGAAAATGGAATAAATTTTGTAGGAGGAATAGACATAATTTTTAGAGGGTGGAAACTTTTTTTTCCTCCTTTTCAACAACATAAAGGAGACATGTATATATAGGAATCATGTCACAAAGAATATATCAATGGTCTTTCAATAGGATTCAATAGGAATAAAGGTGTGATAACGGGTACTGATGTGACCGTTTTAGGGGTTAAAGAAATAATTCATGATAGGACTTTAATGTGAATAAAAGGGATAATAATATGGAGAAAAATTGATTTTTTCACCAATTATTACAACAATCCCCCCCAAAAAATTAATTTTTGAAACCAAAGATAACAATGTTCAAAAGGAGTAAGGATAGAAGAATTTCTGAACAATTATATACTATACATAGATGAGATGGACTACAGCCTTGAATCTCACTTAGTGACTATTGTCTTTATCTGAAGAAGTGCTTGATGGACTACGCCTTGAATCAGACTTCTTGAACCAGATTCAGAAAATAACACACATAGTACGCTAGAGGTTCTTGGGTCTATCGGGTGGCGCGTTTGATTGGCCATGCGCACTTTTTCATATTCATGAGAGTTGTCTAGGATCGCCCCGTCCTATAGTCGCGGCCTTCACGACCTCTCCCATAGGTAAGTCCTCAAAGGTTGGTGATAGGAATCAACCCTGCATATCAAGCTTGGACTTATTAAGAGTTGAAACTCACCCTATCCATATCACAAAAGGAACACTGTCACCATAGGGGTGAGGTATGAATGTACACATATACAGCCTCCTGGGCTTTTATTTTAAAGAAAATTTAATCTCAGGTCAGTGTTCCATAATAGTCACCTAGTCCAGCCTGTTCCTACCCATTGAACCGGCTTCTTGGGATCTCCAGTCAGACTCGGTTGGGTTGCCACTACTGGTGACTATACTATGGGCTTAACCCCATCCCCCTCGATGATTCTAGGATTAATTTCCTAGAAAAACTCTTCGTCAAGAGTAAACAGACTCTTCGTCAAGAGATCTGTAAAGTTCTTTATGACTTTTATAGTCAAGAACCACAATTTTGCCTTTTAGGCTCTTTTAATGTCTTGAAATGCAGCTGCAAGTACCTATTCATCTTAGAATTCACAAGATCATGCTTTAGCAGTTCTTTAGCATAATTGATAAAAATGACAGGTACAGAATATGTATATCATGTATTTGCATAATAAGAAGCTTAATCTATTCAATACTTCATAAAGTCATAGCAAGAGTAAAATTTAGACTTGGGTCTGTAAGATATTTGATCCATTCAGCTTTAGTACAAGCTATGGTTAAATATACAATTTCAAGTTCTTTGATACTCCTAACTATGATAGTTTGTCACATGGACCTATCATGTTCTGAGTATCAAAGTTGTTCCACAGATAAAATCTTACACTGGATCTTAGTGATCTTTAGTGTCTTAGAAGAAAATGTCATATAATGACTTAGAAAAACACTTAAGAATTTTATGAAACCAATAATAATCCATTTCTTTAGGAATCTTTGGTTTGACTAAGCCGGATATTTGTGTTACCCTTAAATCATATTATGTGTCATCAGAATCAAGGTGTATGATTCCACTAATTGCTAGATAAGCTCTAAGATAATGAGCCAAAACGCATCTGAGTCTATTAACTCTTAAAGTAAGACACAGTAACTTTCAGTCTTGGCTCTAAAGATTTATCTTTACTAGCCATGTTTGCAAAAAATGACAATATATATTAGAATAATAGTTTAAGAGATTTTGCTAATCAACCTTAAGAAATCTTTAGTTTATCAAGTGTTGATTAATTTGGGTTAGCTGTAGGGGCCGGTTTCCAGCTAGCGGAGGTCCACAGGGGGACGATTAAGTACCGTGTCGCTTAGGGCTATTTACGCCCGGTTGACAGAAGGACCCTTTCGGCTTGTACCCAAAATAATCTCAACTTTAAAAACTTAGATTTAAAGGAATTTGCAATTTCACTAACTATTTTCTTGTAACTAAATTGTCTGAATGAATCAAAGAATTGTAACGTCACGAAATATAAGCAAAACAAAGTTTTTCTTAATATTGTGACTGAACAATATTGTAATAATTTTTCTTTACCCGACTAGAAAGTCTAATATTGTGATAATATAGTTATTTAAGATTCAAACATGTAAACCGACTAAGGAAAGAATATCACCATATTCTACATACAGAAACCTAGAATGATGCCTCACATACTTCATATATTTGTCCAACCAAATTTAGTAGACAAAATGAATCGAATATGTGAATTGTAAATTTTTAAAAAAAAATACCTTTCCACGTGATTGGAGCAATTTGGTACTTCTTGAATTCGGCTTAGTAATAGTACTTCAGAAGAAATGTCATTTAGTACATTATTTTGAGATAGTTCTATAATCTCACATCCAATTTTGTCCAAGAATTTGGAAATAAAAAAATTTATAACCATCAAGTTAAAATAATAAAGCAAAAATTTTGTACTACTTACCTTATATCTTAGCATGTTTGATCTTTTTCTAACATGTCATAACTTCTAATGGTTCTGACTTGAAGAAATAACATTACAAAGATCATATCGGAAAAAGAAAAAGCAAAGATAAACATCTCTAACGTTTCGGTCTCCAAAAATATAATTTGAACCAATGCACAACTTGTTCATTCTGACACATCAATGTATATTGTTTACCATTAAAATAATTTAACAATATTTTTTTGGTAAATATGAAAACAAGAATTATAAAAATGCTATCAGTATGTCCAAGTCTGACATATATTTTAGTTACATAATACAGTGAAAGAAAATATTTGATAATGCTATATAGCAGCATGTATCAAAAAAAAATTTATAAATTAAATATTACATATACAATAACCACATAACAATATATTTATACTTGGATGACTTTGCAAAATTATATTCTAGATGCAAAACTCCATAATTAATATTGAATTATGTAAAATTTTATTATTGATGCACAACAATACCTAGTTTTGTATGTAAAGTCATAATTAACATGGCCTGACAAAATTCTATGTCATCATCCATAACATCGGGCTACTAAATAGTTATTAATAATATTAAATGAAAGGATTTCTCGTGATGCATCAGGAATAGAAAACATGGAATTAGAATAGGTGTTATGAACCTTGCACTTTACCAATGATATACAAAAGCAACAAAAATAAAATAAAATAAAGCAACATGAGTTTATCACTCCATGTGCCTTATTATATGTTACATAATAAAAAATTACATATGTTAAAGCGTGTGCTAATCAATAATTTGCTCTATATGTTAGCATAATTATTAGCAACCAAAATTGTGCACATATAATAATCTAAATAAAATTGTTAAACAATATACATAATTAAATTAGATGCTACACAATATATATATTAGAAAAAGATCAAACATGCTACTAAATAGTTATTAATAATATTAAATGGAAGGATTTCTCGTGATGCATCAGGAATAGAAAACATGGAATTAGAATAGGTGTTATGAACCTTGCACTTTACCAATGATATACAAAAGCAACAAAAATAAAATAAAATAAAGCAACATGAGTTTATCACTCCATGTGCCTTATTATATGTTACATAATAAAAAATTACATATGTTAAAGCGTGTGCTAATCAATAATTTGCTCTATATGTTAGCATAATTATTAGCAACCAAAATTGTGCACATATAATAATCTAAATAAAATTGTTAAACAATATACATAATTAAATTAGATGCTACACAATATATATATATATATATATATATATATATATATATATATATATATATATATATATATATATATATATATACATTATCTAGGTAATAGTTCTAATCTATTTGAGAACTATTAAAATATTCTATAGCGCAAAGTTAGGCATATGAATTTAGATTTTACCAAAAAAAAAATCTTTGTTAATCTGTCAAATGCCTTTGCAAACGCATATACTATTTATAGAGATAAAAAATTCTATTTGTTGTAATTGCAAATAGCAATTTTGAACAAAGTAGCTTATCATCAAAATAATTCATTGATGCATGCTACATATTATTACCAATCAATTTGAAATAGTGGAAAAGGCTAAATGCTACTGAGTTGGAATTGACAATATTCTCAAGATGTTACTATTGGCTCAAGTTATTACAATGAATTTGAAAGTGAATTTTATTCATCCATACATGTTGTATATTATTTCTAATTGGAATAGAACAACAAATTCGTTCTGTGCTAACAAGTATAAGGATGATTGGAATATTTTGTGCTAACATATAATGAACAAAAGGAAGAACTATTCTAGATGATGTGGAACATAATTTCCAACATCTATTTACAAATATTATGAACGAAATCGAAAATTCACTAGGGATTAGTTATAACTCAAACCACTACGGACTAAAGGAGTAAAGAGCTTGAGTTATTGTCAAGGCATAAATATTCTTAAAATCATTCATCATATTCATATATCAAAAGACATGAAACATCCTATTAATCAAATTTGAAAGTTATAAACCATAACCTAGATAAAATCATGACTACTCATAATTTGACCAAAATAAACCAACTAAGTTCTAAGAATCCAACTGGACCCAATCTTCTATTGAACTCAGGGTGTACAAACTGGTGCAATAGTCAGCCTTACTAGAAATAATAAAATGAAAGAAATCGTATATTTGCCATAAGCAAGTATAATTATTGGATTCATAAAGTTGTATAATTAATGTGAAAAATAACATCTAAGTGATAAAATTGCACTAATTAAAAATATAATCCAATTAGTGTGATGTCATTGCATTAATTCAAAATGAAACATCTTCCATGCAACATATAGGACATGTAAGGACACCCATTATTGATGATCACAAATATATTGAACATGTATAAGATTTTCTATCATATCAATTTTAAACTACCATATAGTTTGATAATCGTATATGAATTGAATTTAATGTTTTACTCACAAGTTGTATCATCAAAAAAAAATTATGAATCATATGTAACATTGTATCCGGACTCTATTCTATTCGAAAACAAAACCGGTTGGGAGTGACAATCACATCTTCTTCTTCCACAAACTTTTGTTTATGCATAATAAAAGTAAGACATGCATAGTTTGCTTTATGCATGTGGAGAACCATGAAAGTGTATTACATAGGAGGAGCAATTTATTCTTGGAAAAACAAATAGAACTTCTAATGGTTACTATGGAAGAGCAATAGATATCCTGCACCTTCAATAATGTTAATACTTGAAACTAAACAACATGCTCTCTTAACCACATATCCATAATGCAAAAATAAAGAATGAAAAGTGAAAAACAACATAAATTATTATTTTCAAATGGGCCAAAAGTATTCTGTTAAGTATTTCTTTTTCTACTCTCGTCTCAAGTCAACATGGATTGTTCAGTTGTTTGATTAGCAATAAGGAACGTTCTTAGAAAAAAGTCAACGAACAGATGTGACAAGATTGAATCAACTTGTTAAAAATATTATGTTAAAGAATTACATCAACATAACAGACTAATCTTTAGAAAGAATTAATAATATTAAAAAATAATTATAAAGTAACAATAGCACATAATACTTTCAACCCATGGCTACAATAATGGTATCTAATATCCCACCACATTTGTTCCATGAAGAGAAATGAAAAACTTCATCCGTCCCAAGAGTATATAAACTTTTGATTAATTTACTAATGAAACAAAAGATAAAGAGAATTACTATTCATCTCTTTACGGACGTTAGAAACAACATGTATCAATTCTTTCACTTAGAACAATATTTAAACATAATGTCTTGTAAGACAGGAAAAAAATTTGTAAATGGTTAAACTAACATATATAAAATGATACTCAACTCTTAGATTGTTGGAAATATTTGCCTTTATCTTCAAAATTCTGTAAACAAAAATAAATAAAATTAAAGTTACCGGCCTCCGGGGAAGTCGCGCACGAAACACTGTCCTAAGAGTTGATTCGGGTCTATGTGCAGACTTTGTCCGAATACTCCTAGTGGTAAAACCTCCGCTCTACCGGTATCCCGTCATCGCACACGACTCGGGGAGATTGACTCAAACTTAGCTTTTGCCCAGAAGATAGAAAGAATTAGAATGGAAGTGGATGATTGAAAATGGAATGAATTTTGTAGGAGGAATAGACATAATTTTTAGAGGGTGGAAACTTTTTTTTTCCTCCTTTTCAACAACATAAAGGAGACATGTATATATAGGAATCATGTCACAAAGAATATATCAATGGTCTTTCAATAGGATTCAATAGGAATAAAGGTGTGATAACGGGTACTAATGTGACCGTTTTAGGGGTTAAAGAAATGATTCATGATAGGACTTTAATGTGAATAAAAGGGATAATAATATGGAGAAAAATTGATTTTTTCACCAATTATTACAACATTTACCTCTACGTCATCATTATAAATAAAATGGTTATTAAAAAAAAAAGAGAAATCGTCTTTGAAGTTAAAAAAATAACGTCAACCGGATTTATTTTACTAAAATGGCATATGCCTACTTCATTTGAAATTGTGGTTGATGGAGTATGAACCATATGTCATCATACAAACACCTAAGGGAGCGTTTGATTCAAGTTTTGAAGGCTTGGAAATAAGTTTTGGATGTCTTATCATGCTTGATATATTTATGATTGAGAATATGAGGGACTTCATATTGTAGGAAAGCTACATTTATGAGCCTCCATTGGAAATAGTTTTGCTTTCCTAAAAATTTATTTGGATATTTTGGCCTAGTTTGGTTCGCGGAATTATGGGTTGGGAAAGGAAAGTGATTTCCGAGGGGGTGGGTTGGATGATTTCATCCATCCAAGTAAAGAATTATTTTTCCATCTTAAAGTATTAACTTTCCTTTCCAAATTCCTTGACATTTTCAAACATCAGAAAAAGATCAATGGGAATTGTAATTTTCTAAATGAAAGAAAATGCTAAGAAATTGATTTTTTTTTCCATTCCTTTCAACCAAACCAGGCATTTGTTTGGATGTTTATACCCTCCATTTACTTTAAAAATTTTAACTTCTATCCCAGACATATGAATTTAGATAATAGTAGTGTCATGAGGATATTTATGGAAAATTAAACAAATTAAGGTTTAATTCATGTGTGAACTAAACATGAAAATTAAAAAAATTAAAATTTTTGGGCTACATATTTCCAATCTAATTGGTAAAGAAATGTTGAATTCATTTTCCATGAAAAAGTAATAGAAAATATATTATTATAATACAAAAACTTCATCCAAACCTTGACATTTTCAAACATAAGAAAAAAAAAATCAATGGAAATTGAAATTTTCTAAATGAAAGAAAATGCTAAGAAATTGATTTTCTTTTCATTCCTTTCAACCAAACCAGGCATTTGTTTGGATGTTTATACCCTCCATTTACTTTAAAAATTTTAACTTCTATCCCAGACATATGAATTTAGATAATAGTAGCGTCATGAGAATATTTATGGAAAACTAAACAAATTAAGGTTTAATTCATGTGTGAACCAAACATGAAAATTAAAAAAATTAAAATTTTTGGGCTACATATTTCCAATCTAATTGGTATAGAATTTGAATTCATTTTCCATGAAAAAGTAATAGAAAATATATTATTATAATACAAAAACTTCATCCAAACCTTGACATTTTCAAACATCAGAAAAAAAAATCAATAAAAATTGTAATTTTCTAAATGAAAGAAAATGCTAAGAAATTGATTTTCTTTCCATTCCTTTCAACCGAACCAGGCATTTTGTTTGGATGTTTATACCCTCCATTTACTTTAAAAATTTTAACTTCTATCCCAGACATATAAATTTAGATAATAGTAGCGTCATGAGGATATTTTTGAAAAACTAAACAAATTAAGGTTTAATTCATGTGTGAACCAAACATGAAAATTAAAATTTTTGGGCTACATATTTCCAATCTAATTGGTATAGAAATGTTAAATTCATTTTCCATGAAAAAGTAATAGAAAATATATTATTATAATACAAAAACTTCATCCAAACCAGCCCTAACTTTCTACCAATTCTGTCCCAGAAACTAGTTTTTTTATCTATATAATTTTTTATATGTAATCGAAATCCAAACTTTTCTCATTGTTTCTACAGGTTTATATATTATATTCTCTTTTATCACAATTATTTTAAACTTTATATTTTTATACCATACCACTAAAATTATTGCATTATGTACTACCTACATTTTATCTATACTTTTATACTAATATACAATTCAAATAACAGGAGTAATTTTTTAGTGTAATATTGCCTAAATATATCATTATTTATAGATTAAAAAATAATCTACTCACTTGCTAATTCAAACATTTAAACTAATTTAAAACTGTATGAACTACTTTCTTTCTCATTCTCTCATTTTTATGTTTTTTTTTACTAAAATTGCACACATAATGTGTGTCTGGACCTCTAGTCTTATATTAATAAATTTCGGTTAGGATGTACTTGATTCCATTTGTTCTCTAAAAATAGAAAAAAGGTTCCAGACATTATACATGTGGTTCTCCCTCGGCAATTGGTACATATGTGGTAGACTGTTGGTAGAGCAATCAATGTAGCTAGATAACAAAAAATTTGTAATTTTATAAGAGCAATTTACGTTAACTATTAATATATTTTATATTTATTATAAAAATTATTTATATTTTAAAATTAATTATAACCATGGTTATATTTTTTATAAAAAAATACTAACCACCCTCTATACTTTATTAAAACTATAAAGCAGTAATTATTCTTAAAATATTATACTCATGAAACCTATGGGAGTTATTGTATTTGTTTCATTACGAAGATAGTTTCAAAATAACATTTTGATATAAAACTTGGACAAAATTATCTTTTTTTAAAACTTACGATTAACATTTATTATTGACTTAATATGCAAAGATGCCATATTTTATATCTAAGAGACAAAAGGAAAAAAAAAACAAAGGATTTAAGTACAAATAAGCCCTGCAAAAAAAAAGTGAGGGAAAAAAGAAGAAGCACATGTGGTCCCCACGCGGTCCAGAAAGCTGGTAGAATTCCGGGTCAGCTAATCCGGGTCCTCAAATTCCTCACGGTATGATAAAGTAAAAAAGCCACGTGTTAGTTTATATCGAGAACTTTATCCATTTTGCAAGCTACACCAAACAACGGGCCGCTCCATCTGCCACGCGTACGTCTACGATACATCCACGTCCCAGATCTATCCGCCTTCCTCTGAATCGACGGTCTTAAATTATAACCATAATAAAAAAAGGAATAAAAATAAATCCCGCAATAAATATAAACAGAAGGCTGCGGATCGCCACTTTTTATCCATTTCTTCTCTTTCCAAAAAATTTCAATGGCGAAGATGTTGAGCAAAAGTGTGGTTTTTTCTCCGTCGGTGGGTTTTTGTAGGGAAAGGAGGGATTTTTATTCGGGAAAGGGGTTCGTTCCTGTGAGATCCGCGAAGAATGGTGGATTTTGGGGGCAAAGGTTGGTTCTTGGCGATCAGAGAGGAAGCCCCAGGAAGCACGCTCATCCTGTGAAGGTATGTAGAGATTTGGGGTTTTTTGTGGGATTTTTGTTTGGGAATTTGTGGGCTTTCTTTGGGGAGAAGATTTGATGTGGAAGTTGGGAGCTTTGAGTTTACTTGTAATTGTATGGGAAGTATTTTTTTCATCATAATTAGGATGATAATTTGGGATTTTCTTGGGGAGGAAGATTTGATGTGTAAAGTTGGAAACTTTATTGCTTATTGTGTGTTTGTGTAATTTCATGAAACCTTTTGCATATTTTTTTTTTCATCATAATTTTGGATTGATCTTTTGGAAGAAGATTTGATGCTGAGAGTTGGAAGCTTTATGATATACTTTGGGTTTGTGTGTAATTTTATGGGAAATTTTTATTCTCTCTCTCTTTGCCTCTCTTTCCGTATTTTCTAATTTTTTAGGATAATTTGGATGATTGTTTTACTTTTTGTAATTCCTTGAAGAAATTTTGATTTTGGATTTCTTGGGCTTTTTTCTTTTCTTTTCTTTTCTTTTGTACATATTATCCAGAGAGTTTTTATGGCTTTAATTCTTTGATCTTTTAACCTATTGACAATAATTGATTTTTTTTTTTTTAATATTCTTTGTTTTTTTTTCCAAATTTTACATGATGTTGTTGAGTAATTATTGAATATAGAGTACTTGTAACAAATCTAATTTTTTGTATGTTTTGTTGTTTAGATTTTAGATTCGTAAAATTACAAGACAAAATCGATCCTAACATAATAAGTGATGGCTTCTTGACTAATTGCAGATGACTCTTACAATTGGGAAAGCTATGAAATGGTGGACTAAAGGGCTCCAACCCAACATGAAAGAAGTCGGTTCGGCGCAAGATCTCGTAGATTCTTTGTCCAATGCAGGGGACAAGCTTGTCATAGTAGACTTCTTCTCTCCTGGTTGCGGAGGCTGCAAAGCCCTTCATCCAAAGGTATGATATCCTATATATAACCTCGACACGAAATGGACACGGTGACATGTATATTTTGGAGTGCAAGTGTATTTTGGAGTGCTTGTGACGTGTTCAATATATGTCGGATCAGATATGCAAAACTTGATGATAACTAATGTGTATACTTAGAAAGATATTGGTGGTGGATTAGTTGAGCTTTGTTCATTATGATATTATAGATTAGAAGAGAGATTGAATGGATATGGTAATGTTATGCGCAGATTTGCCAGTTTGCGGAGATGAACCCAGATGTTGTCTTCCTCCAAGTGAACTACGAGGAGCACAAATCCATGTGCTATAGTTTGAACGTCCACGTCCTTCCCTTCTTTAGGTTCTATAGGGGAGCTCAAGGTCGCCTGTGTAGCTTCAGCTGCACCAATGCCACAGTAAGCTTTCACTCCTCTCCTTTGATTTCAAATGGCCATGGATGCCGTGAATGTAGGTGTTGTCGTATTTGTATTTGTTGACATGAATTTTGAGAACGTCTGACTAGTTAGAAACTTAAAATGAATTCAGATTCATGTGGATCGGATATTTTCCACAATACCAAAGAAGACTGAAAGTAGTAAAGAAATTTAGTCCACCCATATTTTTTGAGATAATTCTGTTCTGAAAGTACCATCTGAGATTATATCCATAAGAATGTATAATCATGTATGTTGTTGAAACAGGGATATATAATCATGTATGTTGTTGAAACACGGATACCAAGTCTTATTCCTATTGGATTATTTGTATTAGTTTACATCCGTAATTGGGAAGATCCAAATGCTATTTTGCTGATAGCTGGATTATTGTCATTCTTTTAGTGATTATATGTTGTTCTTTAGGGTTGAGTATGTCTGTGTTCATGTTCCTTAGGTTTCTTCTTCTGATGAGATTTTACTGAATTTCTTTTGCAGATCAAGAAATTCAAGGACGCTCTAGCCAAGCACACTCCAGAAAGATGCAGCCTTGGGCCAACCAAGGGTCTGGAGGAGTCCGAGCTCCTGGCACTTGCCGCAAACAAGGACCTCTCCTTCAGTTACACAAAGAAGCCAGTAGTGCCCGTGCCCAACCAGGACGATATGGCCGAACCGGCTCCTGCAGGCCCGAAGATGCCTGTTCCTCAATCCTCCAGGGCTGCCACCCAGCTCTCTGGAGACAAGACCTTGGCCAGGACCGGAAGATGAGATATTAGCCCATGGCTCTCTTCCCCTCCTTCTGTACATATAGTCATAGATGGACTTTTCCATCCATTAAGTTCTCTATTGTCTGCAAGTGTTTTATGGTTGCAGCATTGCAGGCTTATATCTTAGCCTGCTGAGCTATAGTTTAGATAAAGAAATGAAGAGGGGGAGTCTGTTCTTCCCTCCTTGAGACTTATGAAACCATCTATATGTAAATATGCTTGTATGTTTCTTTTGATCACTGGAAGATGATTAATTGAACCATTGTCTTTTATTAGCAGAGTTCATGTGTGCTTTAATGTCATTTTCATTGTTATGATATGAATGTTGATGGGAGTAAACTTCACTGGGGCATATACCAAATGGCAGGTGGATGTATGATAAAAGGAGGATAATTCTGCTTCTAGCATAAGAAATGTGACCTGGTTTCTGAGACAATTTAGCTGGAAAGTGGAAACATTGTGCAAGAAGCATTAAAGCTGTAGATGGCCACAATTATGGTAGAATAAATTTCTGGGTGGGCACAAACTTCTTGTCTGCATGTGTTAGGTTGACCTGGATAATTTGAGAGGGGGATCTCAGGTTTGGTCAGTGTAGATTTGATCATATGGTTACTAGTCTGGATACCTAACAATGTAGGGAAGTGGTTGTTAAAGTGTGGATCTGAACTTTTAGTGTGAATTTTTTGTGGGTTAACTTGTCCATCATGGCGAAAGGGAAGTAGAACTTGTCTATGGATTTTCAATTGCATTGCCCGACTTTGTAATCTCAGAATGTTATAGTCACACATGCATATAAAACCTATACAGACCTCTTATTATTATATGCAAGAGAAATCTGAAAAGTAAGATGGATGATGGACGCGGTTCACTCAAAATTGACAACCCTGCATTAATCAAAGAAAATGAGGACCCTGCATTAATCAAAGAAAGACCTAGCTGAACCGAGAAAGAGATGGATCAAAGATGCATACGGCGAGGAAAGAAAGTCAAGGACTCAAGGATAGGTGAAAGGAGTGGAACTCTCATTCTATGTTTGTATGAAAACATAGCACTATACATGCGTATACACACAACAAATACATGTTTTCTGATCTTCTATTGTATTTGTACAATTGGATGCGGTAGAAAACTGTAAGGCCACGTTTGGTTCGCGAAATTGCAGCCTTGGAAAAGGAAAGTGATTCATCTTCTTCATTTGGAAGCCAAAGGAAATGGCGACGAGAGGAATTTGATTACCAAGAGGAAGGAACATAGGGGGGAAATGGTTCCTCCCACCAATCCAAGGATTCAATTTTCCCCTCCAAGGATTCACTTTTCCTCCCAATTTTCTTGGCTTTTCCAAACATCGAATAGGAAATTGATTGGAATTGCAATTTCCCAAAGGAAAGGAAATATCAAAGAATCAATTTCCTTTCCTTTACGTGAACCAAATGAGGCCTAAAAGAAACGTCATCCAGTGGAATTTTCTTGAATGGAATTAAGGCCGCTTGGTGAATTCAAACACTTTGACGACAAGATCTAACCCAGTGGGAATTTTCCACAGAAAAAGTAGCACAATGAAAGTATTCCAATTTGAAGACTTTAGCTGTTTCATTTTCCATAGCTATTCAATTCAAACACTTTGACTACAATATCTAACCCAGTGGGAATTTTACAGGAACAAGAGCTGCTGCCAGTGCGCATAAAACTTTGACACCTATATATTGATGATAACTGGTGACTATTTACCACCATCAGTAAACTCGGAACAAAGTACTGGGTTGATCAATGAACTTCTTGTGTGTCAGAGATCTTTATGCGCCTCGTTGAATCTTATGTTGCCTGCACACACGAACAAACATTGGGGGCGGGGCAATTCCCGGATGCCACTCCGATGCTCAAGTTAGATTGGGGCGGGGCGTGATGATATAATTGACAGTGTTTTAGGATATTAAGATTTTTCTGAAGATACGTATAGGTTGTAAAAAATTACATTTTCCTAGTTCCTATGTGAACTCCTCTGTTGACACTCCTATTTCAAGTTATCAGTGAGTCTTTCAATATATTGCTACTTCTTCCTCTGCATCAGATATTTGACACTGCACCAGGTTCATTAATTATTCATCTTTCATCACCTTAAACCTCATAATCCTCCTAGTTCTAGATAATTGATTTTAAGTTCAATTTTTTTTAACTCCCACCATAATTGGAAGGAATAATTCGATTCCCCGTGGGATCAAACCCACCAAGCCATGATGCGTTATGTCTCCACCTGCTAGCCACTAGAGCTTTGAAGACAAAAGTCAATGAAAGGCGGGTTTTGTATAATGGATTTTGTGCCTGCTCTTCTAATGGAGTCATATCTGCTTATACAATCCTGATATGTGAGCTAGTGCTTGGCATTTCCAAGTTAAACAGAGAAGTACATATGCTTCAGTTTTCATGGATACTATAACTCTCCTCTTTCAAACTGCAATGATATGGCTACACATTACAACTTATGGAGCTCATACACTGGTATTGGGTATTACTCCAATCCGGCCAACTCCTGTGATACCAGTCTATAACTGAATTTTTCTGATACATGGATGAAGCATATCCTCTTATATGTGCATCTTCTGAATTTCTTATTTCTTCAGCGAGTAAATATTTGGTAAACTTAGCCTTTTCAATGCGAGATATATGCCAAGGACTTATCTTATCATACACCTCTTGTGCTATAGCTAGGCTTCCGATTGTACAAACAAAATTGTCAAGCTGTATGTTTTCGTACTGATTAGGAAATACAGCATTATAGATGATTTTACCTATTGGAAATTCTTGTCTTCTATTGTTAGTTACTTAATTTTGTTCAGGAATTTGTGTTACAAAGAAATAAACCGAGGAAATCAAGCCCTTGTTATGTTTTGTAATGTTTAAAGCTTTTAAGCATGAATGTATATGCTAGTTCTATATGCATCCGAATAGATCCTCCCTCCAGGAATAGTAAAAGGTTCAAGGAAGAACAAAAGCAAGAGCATATTAGCCAGATTCTGATTGCAGGAAGTTTTTCTGCCCTAAAATTACTACTAATTAAACATAATTATATAAAACTAAAACATTTTTATCAAACTCTTACCAGCTCCAGCAAACATGTGTGGCCCAGTAAAGAGCTTCCCTGTGCGTGACCATCTGTTGAAATAACCACAGACTGCTTCCAACATCGGGGATCCTAGCAGTGTTGACCCAGCACTGAAATGCGGTCCCTGTACCCACCCTCCAGCAGCACCTTCCTCTCCTAGCAACTTCAAAAACACGAATTAAATAACACGACACAGAGACTCTACATCAAGAGTAGAAACTTGGTGGTTGAAGAATGGTGTCAACTGTCAAGTGAGGCTGGTTTAGTATATACATTTCTACAGGTTGGTTTACTGTCAATTTTCTTCTGTTTCTAATACAGTATAGAACTAATGGACTAGAACTTGGTGGACGAAGGTTAAGTACTCCATACTTCCTCCTACTGTCTCGTGGATATGTAAAAACACTCTCCAGGGTTTAATGTCATCATTACTGTCAACTGTTTAGTGGTAAGTTACTGGAGCATAGTTTCCAAATACATTCTCTTAGCATCGTTGCATATTTGGTGTACGAGTTAAATGCTTAGCTGATTATTAAGGAGTTCATCAGTAGAGTTGTATGCTATATATATTCGTGTTGCACTCTATCTTGTACGATTACGGGTATGGACAAGATACGGATATGGGATACGGGAGGTACAAACAGGGGCGGATCCAAGGGTGGCGTGGGCTGGAGCCCACCAAAAAAAAAATACATTTTTTTCTATATAATTTTTTTTTTTATTTTTTTTATATAGATTTATCTACTTCCAGGCTCCAGCCCACCCAAATTTTTGGTAGCCCACCCCAGTTATAGTTTCTGGATCCACCCCTGGGTACAAAGGTGTTAGTCCCTTGGCGAACAATCGATGGAAAAACACGAGTTCAAAAACAATTGTAAAGACAATGTTTCCAGCAACAACACCCTAAAGAAGGTGATGTTGTATTACGAGAATCTAAAAAGATTATTTCGTAATATTTCTCGAAGGCAGCAGAACCGTATAACTTCTAAAGAGAAGCGACGGTGTTCTCGAAGGCAACAGAACCGTATAACTTCTAAAGAGAAGCGACGGTATTCTCGAAGGCAACAGAGGAAGAAGAAAGCCTGCTGGGGTGAAAGATCACCGGCGCTCAAAGCTATATCCGCCTTACGGACAAGCCTCCAGGAACCAGCAAGTTCGAAGAGAACTTTAGAACGCTGGCCAAAAATGTCGACGACTCCTCGGAATAGCAGCAGCACTTCTCTCTCTCTCTGGAAATTTTCTGATTATTTTCTGTAACCCTGGAGAGAGGAGATGCTGCTGATATTATAGGCACGAGGTGGGCTTTTCAAATTCTGAACGCACGCCCTGGATTAATGCCAGATCCGGATTTTCTGGATCTGAGCCATTTCCGGATCTGAGCCCACAAGACCCGCGGACGTTACATAATTTGAACGGCCCACTCGACCCGCTCGACCCGTACGACCCGTACGCTCCGTACGCTCCGTACGCTCCGTACGCCTCGCACGCCACGCAGGGCCGCGCAGAGGCTCGCGCACGAGCGCAACTAAAGCGCACAATGCGCCTTGCGACGAGCTGTCGTGCTAAGTGCAAAAAGCCACAATAAGCCACAATAAGCCTCAAAAGCCCATTAGCCCAAGCCTAAGCCCGAGCCCGAGCCCGAGTCCGAGTCCGAGTCCGAGTCCGAGTCGCTAAGCCCCTTCGGGGCTTAGCTCCAATAGATTTAAATCTATTTTCATTTGGCCAAAAGTTGGTTTCTTATTCTCACCTCTATGTAAAATCCTCCCACATGGCACCCTCCATTGGGCCTCAACCCATGTGCATCTCTCTATTCCTTCATAAGTAATATATAGAGATACATATTGGTGTGATTTTCCGATGTGGGACTATCTTTTAACAATAGAGTGTTGTGAACACACAACTCATAGAATAAAACACCAACAATCCCCCACATATCTCTATATATATGAGTTAAGCGTTCCACATAATAACTGTCCATTATGCATTAGGATAGATGTCGCTGACGACTTGAATCTTCCCGCATGGGTTGAACAACAGTATGATACAAGAATGGACTACGCCTTGAATTCTGTACCACAGCTTTAATTTTTCCCACTCACATAATGTAGTTATCTGTGCTTCTGGCTGCACATTAAAGGCCTTGTGCCAGCCTGGATTTCAATGTATGTATTTTGGGCGTCTACAAATTTACCCTCAAGAGACGGCCTATTTCTCTTTCCATACATTATAGGTGAGTTCTTTATAAAGAGTCATGGCATGAAGCATTGCGCTCCTTTGCGGTGCTACGCCGCTATGACATGGCTCAACGCCGAGGCTTTACCCCACCTGGGTACCTCATCGTAGTGTTATACTACTGTAGCATGAGGTCACAATCCTCTTTGTAGTGCCAAACTACTCAGCATGAAGCCTTGCGCTTCCGTGCGGTGTTACGCCGCTATGACATGGCTTGCAAAGCCGAGGATTTACCCTTCCTGGTACCTCTTCGTGGTGTCATGCCACTGTAACATGAGGATACTGTCCTCTTTGTAGTGCTGTCTACACCTCTTTATGATTATGCAACATTAGGCTACCTGCCTATATGCGGTGCTACGCCGCCTGTGACTTGGCTAACAAAGCCGAGGCATTACCCCTACCTGGGAACCTCATGGTGGAGTCACTCCACTGTAGCATGGAGTTGTAACACTCCTTTGTGGTTGTTGCGCCACCATGCTTCCTGTAAAGCATAACAGACCTTCACTCAGTCTGAGAACTCATTAAGGCATTATGCCATCCTTCCCACAGGATCAATTTTCCGTAGAAAATTCATAGTAGACAACAGTGGTTCTGGGTCCGAAACCCTTACATGTTCCGCAGAACAAGTACCCACTGTTAACTAATATTTTTCCAGTCAATAGTCCTCCCTTGAATCAAAAAATTAGATATCTGGTAGATTTCTCTTTGAACCAATAACATAAAATTTATTGATAGGATTATAATGACACAATATTAGAATGTCTTCAAATCCATCTTCCTTGCTGTGTCCTCGACCAGCTGTCGTTTGAGACCTTTCGTGAACGGATCCGCCAGGTTCTTCTGACTCCGAACATCGATCACTGCAATGACGCCTCGTTTGATGAGATCGTTCACTGCTCTGTGCTTTAACCGCACAATCCTCTTCTTTCCGTTAAAGAGTTCATTTGATGCTACTGCTGCTGCCGCCTGGTTGTCACAGTATATCGGGATTGCCGGTATCTGAGCTCCAACCACTGGAAGATCATACATGAGCTCCCGAAGCCACTTTGCTTCATCTGCAGCAGCATCCAATGCAAAGAATTCAGATTCCATGGAGGAGCGAGATAACATTGTCTGCTTCTTCGATTTCCACGATATAGCAGCTCCGCCCAAAGCGAATATGAATCCACCTGTCGAATACTCGCTCTCCACCTCTGAACACCAGCTAGCATCACTGAAGCCTTCCACTACTGACGGATCTCCGCTGTAGTATAGTGCAAATGTCTGAGTCCTTTTTAGATATCTCATAACACGCTTCACAGCGTTCCAGTGCTCAACGCCTGGGTTGCTAGTGAACCGACTCAGCATTCCCACCGTAAAAGTTATGTCAGGCCTTGTGGCAGTAGTAGCGTACATCAAGCTTCCGATGACGCTAGCGTACTCCAACTGCCTGACGCTTTCCTTCGAATTTGGCTCCAGCTTCTGATCACTCCGGTACGGTGTATCAATTATAGGAAGATCTTGATACCCGTAGCGAGTGAGCATCTTCTCAATATAATGAGATTGTGACAGCGCTATTCCAGTACCTGTCCGGATGATCTTGAGCCCCAAGATTACGTCGGCATCCCCCAAGTCCTTCATACTGAACTTGGTTGAGAGGAATTTCTTTGTCTCTGTGACGCAGTCTAAATCCGTACCTAGGATTAGCATGTCGTCCACATAAAGACAAACGATTACTCCTCTTCCGTCAGCAAACTTCGTATAGACACACTTGTCTGTTTCACTGACCCTGTAGCCATTTACCTTATCACTTTGTCAAACTTCTCATACCACATTTTGGGAGCTTGTTTCAAACCATACAGAGACTTCATCAACTTGCAGACTTTGTCTTCCAGACCTCTGACGACAAAACCTTCTGGTTGTTGCATGTAGATCTCTTCGGTCAGCTCGCCATTAAGGAATGCCGTTTTCACATCCATCTGATGTATCACCAGCTTGTGTATTGCTGCTAGAGCAATTAACAATCTGATGGTTGTCATCCGAGCTACTGGAGCATAAGTGTCAAAGTAGTCGATCCCCTGCTTCTGAGCAAACCCCTTGGCCACTAGCCTGGCCTTGAACTTGTCAATGGTTCTATCTGCTTTCATCTTCTTCTTGAAGATCCATTTGCATCCGATGGGTCTTGCTCCTTCTGGCAGGTCAACTAACACCCATGTGTTGTTGGAGGTGATTGAGTCAATCTCGTTGTCTATCGCCTCCTTCCAGAATACAGCATCTCTGGTCTTCATCGCCTCATCATAGGTAAGCGGATCTGCTTCCACATGATAGGTGACGAAGTCATCTCCGAAGTCTTTCGGCCTCCTTACTCGCTTAGTTGACGGCTCAGCGAGTTCTGGTTCAACTGGTGTCTCTTCGACAATAGCTTCTTCTTGGACTACTGGTTCGATAAGAACTTCTGTCTGCTTTGCACTCTCATCATTCTCCGGAAGATCCGCGAGAACAATATTTTTGTGTCTTGCAAACTTGTCTTCAAAATATTCAGCATCGCGAGATTCAATGATATGATTTGATTCTATATCAAGGAATCTCCGAGCGTTACTCTTCTCGGCATAACCCAAGAAGATAGCCTTAGTAGTCCTAGTCCCCAGCTTCTGAATCTTCAGATCTGGGAGCTTCACATAAGCCAGACACCCCCACACTCGAATGACATTCAAGTTAGGTCTGACTTTGAACCAGAGTTCATGAGGGGTTACATTCGAAGTTGCATACGGTACTCTATTGAGAATGAAAGTAGCCGTTAATGCAGCTTCTCCCCAGAAGCTCTTTGGAAGACCCGCAGTCAACAGCATAGAGTTCATCATCTCTGTCAACGTTCTGTTCTTCCTTTCTGCTACTCCGTTGGATTGAGGAGTACGGAGCCGTCGTCTCATTTATGATTCCATGTTCTTTACAGAATGATGAGAAATCATGAGACCGATACTCCCCGCCTCGATCACTCCTTAGCCTTTTGAGTTGTTGTCCAGTTTGTCGTTCAGCCTCGGCCCTGAACTTCTCGAATGCTTCGTCTTTAGACTTGAGCAAGTAGACAAAAGCATACTTTGAGAAGTCGTCGATGAAAGTAATAAAATACTTCATCCCGACTTTTGTAGAGAATTGCTTGAAATCACAGATATCTGAGTGAACCAACTCCAGAAGATCTGTGCTTCGATGGACCCTGTGAAAGGGTTTCCTTGTGATCTTCGTCTGAGCACACACTTTACATTTCTCTACCTTACCCCTACACTTGGAGATAAGTCCTAGGCTAGACATCTTGTTAATTCTTTTACAATGAACATGTCCTAGCCTATTATGCCACAACTCAAAAGAATAGTTCAAAGTGGAAATAGCATTAATATCATTTTTCTGGGTTACAACAAGCTGAATTTTGTACATTCCTTCAGTCTGAAAAGTTTTTTCGAAGAATGTACCCTTCTTGGACATCACCATCTGGCCAGCATTGATGTCCATCCTCAAGCCTGCGTTACAAAGCAGGCTCACAGAGATCAGGTTCTTAGCAATTGCAGGAACATGCTTCACTCCTTGAAGCGTCAGAGTGTTCCCCGATGTGAGTTTCAGCTTCACCGTCCCGATCCCCAGTACTTCAGCTTGTGCCTGGTTTGCCATTATGACTTTCTCGGAAGTTGGCTCATATGAGTCGAACAATTCCTTGTCTGAGCAGACATGACATGTTGCACCAGTGTCTATCCACCAGTCCGAGTCAACCCCCACATTTGCAACCTGTGCTATCATTGCAACCAGATTAGTAACCAAAGAAACCTTACTAGGCTCACCTTTTTCTGGTTCCTTGCAGTCACTTTTGTAGTGGCCCTTCTTGCCACATTTGTAACAAGTCACATGGGACTTGGACTTCTGATTCTTGAATGAAGGACTCTTCACTTTCAGATTAGTGAAGTCCTTCTTCTTCTTATGAGGAGAAGCCGCCTGCTTCCCCTTGTACTCTCTGGTTTGGACCAGATTTGCTTTCGCCAGTTGTTTGGACAGAGAATCCATCTTCTGTTGAGAGCGCATCTCGTCCTCAACATGGATCTCTTGCAGGAGATCTTCCATACATATGTCCAGCTTCTTGCGGTGCATCCTTGCATAGAAGTTGCTCCAACCTGCAGGAAGTTTAGAGACGATTCCTCCAACGACAAACTTGTCGACAAGAGGCATCTTCTCGTCATCCAACTTTTGGCGCAGCTTCAGAAACTCCTTTACTTGGGGCAGCATAGCCTTCTCATCTTCGAAGGTCCACTTGTGGTATCTTTCAACCAAGAAGATCTTGGACCGATTCTCGTCATCTTCGTACAATTTCTCCAAGGAGTCCCAAATCTCTTTGGCAGAATTCTTCTTTGAATAGGACTCTGCCAGAGAGTCTTCCATGCTATTGAGAATCAACAGTTTACAGATACTGTTTTCTCTAATCCATTTTGCCTGCTTGGACTTAGCAGCGGCAATAACTTCTGCGGTTCCGGTTGTTGGAACGACCGGTTCTTCCTCATTCAGCACGTGATCAACTTCCACGAGTTGAATGTTTAAGGTTACTTTCCGTTTCCAGATTTGGAAATGTTCGCCGTCAAATTTCTCCAACTTGTTAAAGTCGGTATTGACGAGCGATGCACGTGAGTTATCCATCTTTTCGATATAGCTTTGAGATTGTTAGTCCCTTGGCGAACAATCGATGGAAAAATACGAGTTCAGAAACAATTGTAAAGACAATGTTTCCAGCAACAACACCCTAAAGAAGGTGATGTTGTATTACGAGAATCTAAAAAGATTATTTCGTAATATTTCTCGAAGGCAGCAGAACCGTATAACTTCTAAAGAGAAGCGACGGTGTTCTCGAAGGCAACAAAACCGTATAACTTCTAAAGAGAAGCGACGGTATTCTCGAAGGCAACAGAGGAAGAAGAAAGCCTGCTGGGGTGAAAGATCACCGGCGCTCAAAGCTATATCCGCCTTACGGACAAGCCTCCAGGAACCAGCAAGTTCGAAGAGAACTTTAGAACGCTGGCCAAAAATGTCGACGACTCCTCGGAATAGCAGCAGCACTTCTCTCTCTCTGGAAATTCTCTGATTATTTTCTGTAACCCTGGAGAGAGGAGATGCTGCTGATATTATAGGCACGAGGTGGGCTTTTCAAATTCTGAACGCACGCCCTGGATTAATGCCAGATCCGGATTTTCTGGATCTGAGCCATTTTCGGATCTGAGCCCACAAGACCCGCGGACGTTACATAATTTGAACGGCCCACTCGACCCGCTCGACCCGTACGACCCGTATTTTCTGGATCTGAGCTATTTCCGGGTCTGAGCCCACAAGACCCGCGGACGTTACATAATTTGAACGGCCCACTCGACCCGTACGACCCGTACGCTCGTACGCTCGTGGATATGTAAAAACACCCGCACGCCTCGCAAGCCACAATAAGCCTCAAAAGCCCATTAGCCCAAGCCCAAGCCCGAGTCCGAGCCCGAGCCCGAGCCCGAGTCCGAGTCCGAGTCCGAGTCCGAGTCGCTAAGCTCCTTCGGGGCTTAGCTCCAATAGATTTAAATCTATTTTCATTTGGCCAAAAGTTGGTTTCTTATTCTCACCTCTATGTAAAATCCTCCCACATGGCACCCTCCATTGGGCCTCAACCCATGTGCATCTCTCTATTCCTTCATAAGTAATATATAGAGATACATATTGGTGTGATTTTCCGATGTGGGACTATCTTTTAACAATAGAGTGTTGTGAACACACAACTCATAGAATAAAACACCAACAAAAGGTAGTTACCTATGTTGCATGAGTACGGATAAGGGGCACAGGTACGGATACAATATGGATATGGACATAATTTTTCCATGTCCGTGTAACATAAGTTGCACTTGTGGCAGTATGGATGCTGCAGAAACTTTTCAGCACCGATGATAGGAGGCATACATCTTCCACATGATTTTTTCTCAAACTATGTTGCACGAGTACAATACGAATAAGGACATCTTATAGATACAAGATATGGACATTTTCGAATAGGTACAATATGTAGTCACCTATGTTGCATGATATGAATGCAAATATGGATATAGACGAGATATGGACAAGGGCACCATTTTTTCATGTCCGTGCAACATGGTTATCTTGTATCTATGGTCCAATCTATGTTACATGATTAGGGACAAAATACAAATACTGATACAAGCATTTTCGGGTATGTTACAATATGCAGTCACCTATTTTGCACAATACTGGACATGGATATGGGTATAGACAAGATACTGGTAAGGGCACCATTTTCCTGTGTCTCTGCAACATAGTTCTCAGGTGTCTATGGAGCAATCTATGTTACACGGATACAGACATGGACAGGAATAAGGAGACAATACACATACGGATAGAGACACTTTCGGGTAGGTACAATATGTAGTCATTGTACTAAATGGACATGGATACGGATACAAACAAGATACGGATACGGGCACATGTCCATGCAACATAGGGTGGAATAATCTTATATTCACCAGAATAGATTATGGACTCCAACAAGGATATGAAATAGTAGTTAGAAGCTGATACTAATTTCGGAGGGTAGTTTACATATTCACTATTGCTGGATTCTATAGCTGCGGCGCCAAGCTCACTACTGGCTGGAAGAATTCTGCTCTTTGTTTAGATTTGAGTTTGTATCTTGTATTTTTTTTTTTCTTCTTCTGGGACTTACTATTTGTGGTCGGGTCATTGTTTCGTTAGTTATCATTAATGAAATGCTAGGACATCATTCAGTCTCCAGGAAAAATAATATCCTTATTGCTCTGTCGTTTGAGATTAACCCATACTATTTTATTACTAGTACTCAAGTTTAGAAAGCTTGACCTAAACTAAGTAGATTTACTATTTCTATCCACAATCGCTTTGCTCAAGACTCGATCTAGCACTACATCAGTATGATAAACTTGGTGATGGTACGGTAACAGTGTCATATGGAATTTGGTTATGTGATACATATATGATAGTCTATGCTAGACACGGACATGAATATGACATGATATGGCCACATACCCACAATGATCGTAACGTGAGAGATTTTGACATATCATGTCTCTGACACGATACAACATGTGTCCTGTTCCCTGCTTGAGATACACGTATAACATGTGAAACAATTTAGTAGACATATCCTGTTTTCTGGTAGCTAGGTAATACAACTTGTTAGTATCATATTTTGTCCAACACTTTTCATTCATTCAGAATTTGAGCACAACACTTTCTTTGTAATACCTCTAGTTATACAATAAGTTTAGATAGTTTCACCTATGTACAGGTCAATTTGAAACTACAGAAACTGATATCATACATGATTAAAAAAAAAAAAAAAAACTGGGGACAAGCTCTATACATTACAATTGATTTAAGCAATGACCTGTGGCTCTTGGGGGACTTGGGCGAGAGGTCTTTCAGAAGTCCATCAATAGAAACACTGCCACACTTCCATCAGATTCTTTGAGAAACCATACTGTCCTACACAACAACGAACTCTTTTTCCCTTTTACTTTTGGAAGGTACTAACATAAGAATGAGATCTCAAATTTCTTTTGCGTACAACATGAAGATTCCTTGATCAATACATCCTCCAGAAAACGCATCAATCAGCATAATTAATGATGTCATACTTCCATAAGGTTCTTTGAAAAACCATACTAGCTATAACAAGGTTTGGATCTGGTGGTTTTGCTTCTAAATCACCCTCCAAAGGACTTGATCTTGATCTATATCACCTTCTATACCGGCCAAGCTCTCAGCTTTAATTGTATAAGAAACTCTTATCTCTTCCTATTAACTGAAGCCGTAGACTAATGTCCGCAACATCCTTGGCTTTCAAACTTGTAATCTACAAAGGTTTTACAAATTGCATGCAAATCGGAGGTTTAATCTTAGCCAGTGCAAGCAAAGAAGAAGGAAGGACCCATAGGCCATCCCCACATATCAATCCTGAGGCAACTGCCGGGATCATCAAAGCAGCCTTCTTACTGTTAAACCTATGCCAAGCGAAAACTATCAAAGTCCCCACGAACATGTCGATGGCAAAGCTGGCACCGACCAGGAACGGCACTGCCATGGCCATTGGCAGAGGAATCCACCGCCCATAAGTAGAAGGAAAGATGTCCCTCATCAAATTAGCCCCAACAGCAAAGGCGAAAAAACCGTAGCAGAGCTGAAGGCAATGGTGGGGAAGTGCTGAGAAGCCCTCCACTCCAAGAATTGCCATGTTTCGGTATATCAAAGCATACGGAGCCTTGAAACTTCCATCCGGATTTCCCACATCGAAGGCCTTGTAGAAAAGGAAGAAAGTGAGAGGAGCAACAACACAACCCATTGCAGTCCCGACAGCCTGGCTAAGAAGCATGGATCGAGGGGACGTGAGAGTGAGATGAGCCGTCTTGAAATCGTGCATCAGATCAGCAGAGATGGAGACTACAGACTTGACTAGCCCACACCCTACTAGACCCGCGACAACTCCAGAATCCTTCCCTGCCCAGGCTGCGAGAATGAAGAGCGCCACCTTCCCGTAGTTGTAAGCCATGTTCATGTCGGTGAGTCCAGCGCCATAGGCATTGCAGAAGCCTAGAGCCGGAGCGGCGATGTACGCTATGACTATGTAGTACCACTTCACCTCGGGGAAAATATGCGGGATAGAGAAGAGGGAGATGACAGAGAAGAGAACGTAGCCAGAGTACGCTAGCCAATTTGGTATGTACTCGCTCATGAATACTTCGTTCCTCTGAAGATCATCGAGGACCATGGTATCGTGATCAGGTCCTGAGATATGTCAGTGTGGAAGCTTCTTACTCAATTGAAAACAAGTCAAAGAAAGCATGCCCTTTTAGCTATGTTGCAAGGACACAGGTACGACACGACATGGTAAGAGCACGACACCTATTTCCTGGTGTATTTTAGAGTGTCCGTGGTGTGTCTGATACACATCCGACACGGTAAGGAAAAGTCACATATTTTCGTGTGTTCATGTGTACTAGTGTATTTTTGGAGTGTAACACGACATGGCCCAGATAGATATTCTGGTTTATGGTATCAGTGTCTACCAACCTGGTTTAAGGCCCTTATTTCGGAATGTCTGATGCATATTGCTTGCAGTAAAGGCCGTAACCTTGAGGAAATTGTACATGCCATCTCCTAGAATGAGAGCAATCGAAATGAAAACCTGCACAGATGAAAATTACTAGATATTTAAGTGAAAGAGGCGATAAAAAGTCGTATCAAACTTGAACAAGCATATTAGCTAGCCATGGACCTTGTAACCTTGCAAGCTTCTCATGCTGCTTTCCGATACGGTTGCTGGATACCAATTTCCTTTAAGATCTCTCATTAGCGGCCACATTACTCCCCATGAGAGCACCGCCCCGAGAATAAGAGAGACATTCACAAGATGGGAGCATATCATTCCAGCTCCCACGTACGTTAAGCTGAAATCGAAGAAAAATCTGCAGGATGGATTTCAAGAAGTTACGTTACTCTTCCATATTGGGAAAAAATGTACATTGCTGAAACGATTAGTCGAAGAGTAGTTACGTATGTTTGTAAGCTTGCAATCCAAATGTCGGGAACTGTGAGAATCCACACACATCTCCTCCAGTGTAGAACCACTGGAAGAAGCTCCAGATGAAACTCAAAGCGAAGTACTTCGTAAACCCACGTACCTGCTTCCTGAGGAAGTAGTGTAAGCGGAAAATTTTCAGGAATTTACGATACTCTGGTTTAGTACAAGAAGAACTGAGATCAAGTCAGTGAGTACTTACTTTGCCATCTGGTCACCCTTCATAGTGTGAAACCCATTGATGAGCACAGCAGTAGCAGTGCCGCTTGGATAGGATAGCTTGTAGTCGATTATCATGATCTGTAGAATTCACTATAGTTGCATCAAGAACAATATCCACCTTTGACAAGTACATAGCCTCTAGACTTAAAGAAGTTATAAATATTTGATGTTTTTTTAGTACAAATAATGAAAGGGTTGAGGCTTTTCAGATTTGTAGAAAAGAAGTGTTGGTAAATTTCCTCTTTTTATACTCCTCTACTTCAACCTGTGCCTCATTCGCAGGAATACTTTTTCACCCCCTTCTGAGCCTTCTCCAGGACGAAATTATTCAGTGGTCCGGGCTCACCATGTAGCAGTAGTGAGCTTCAACTTCCCACCAATAGTGTT
Organism: Iris pallida; assembly: GCA_029216955.1. Taxonomy (NCBI): domain Eukaryota; kingdom Viridiplantae; phylum Streptophyta; class Magnoliopsida; order Asparagales; family Iridaceae; genus Iris; species Iris pallida. Next base: position 14,213,535 of record JANAVB010033820.1, on the reverse strand, counting down.
ATGACATATCAGTCTTCTCCACTATTTCAATGTCGCTATTTTCTGGTGTGTCATGGCACTATTGGCGGAGAGTCAAGACTTATCACTGCCATGTGGTGAGTCCGAACCACTGAATAATTTTTCCTTCTCCAGCCTCACAGCACGTGTAATATATATATCCGACAAAGTCTAACCCTTTTTAAGTCTTAGGCTCTGGTTGTATTGAGGGAAAAAACAGGGTTAAGTGGGGTTAAGTAAAGTGAGGGCAGAGAAGTCTTGGTTTAGAGAGAGAGAGAGAGTGAGTTAAGTGAGGTCGTTAAGATTTTGAGTGGAAGAAAAATTAATAAAAATATAATAGTTATCAAAATATTTTTATTACATATGATATAAAATTAGATGTGATTGAGTTTTTAATTAAAACTTGTCAAAAGAAAAAAATATTTAGGATTTTTTAAATAACCATCTATAACTCCTCCTAACCCATCACTCTCAAACCAATTATAAAAAAAAATTTCCCACTCAACTCTCTTCGGTCTCAATCCAAGTAGACCCTTGAGATTGCCTTTGCATATATATTCTTTTGGGGAGAAGATTCTATTGTAATTTTCTATTCTTCCGTATGCACTCAAACAAATCAGCTTACGCAATGGTGTCAGGTTGAAAATTAGTAGGCCTCTGGAGATATTTTTCACAAAAACTTTGGCCACCTAATTATCGAATACGAACAAATATCATGACATCTAACACATGAGACCTATGTCTGGAGTGTGCGTGTGTTTGCATTTATTGCATCCAATACGTGTCCGATACGACACGACACGAGAAACTAATCAATAGTTGGGACTGGTACTAAAGAAAATACCTTTCTGAGGGGCACCAAGGCCATAAGCCCAACAAAGCTAACAACAAAGAGGAAGGTGGTCATCCAACCGATCCCGGGCTCCTTGTAGCTCCCCGGTACGTTCCCCGGCGTGTCGGCTCCGGCGAGCTCGTAGGTCTTCCTGTCCAGCCCCAGCAAGTAGGACCCGAATCCACCTGCACCAAGGCTCGTTCAAAATCGATGCCGAAAACGTATTATAAAAATTAAAAAAAAAACTTTTTCATGGACCACGCTCGCTCGCGCGGACCTCCGACCGAGATGCTGTAGCAGGCGACGGCGCAGGTCTGGACCACATTGTTCTCCTGGCGCGTGAAGGGCCTCGAGACGACCCCGGCCCGGCGGAGCAGGTCGGTCCAGGAGCGGAGGAGGACGAAGGCGAGGAGGGCGGCCGACACGTTGAGGGTCGGCACGAGCCCCGTGGTCAGGTTCAGCTTCATCACGATCACGCTGTACATGATCCCGATCGCCAGGCTCGCCACGAGGCCCCTCGCGGTTATCTGCTCCGACCACGGAGGGGTCTCCTTCGAGCACTCCCCCCCGCCGCCGGCTCCTCCTCCCGCCGCCTCGACTCCTCCTCCCTCCACGTCATTGCCTCCCTCGATCTCGTGCCTCGCCGCCTTCGATTCCTCCTCCATTGATTCGAGAGCTTGCCGGGACTGAAGAAATCAAGGACACCGAACAAAGTGTGAGAGAGTGGTGGCGACACAACAAAAAACTGGCTGTCCGGAAAAGAGAATAAGGACAAGTGTTGAATTTGTTCGTCGTCTATAAATAGGGAGGGGAGCACTATTAGTAATGGTGGTTAGAACTTGTTTCTATTGTACTGCTTGGGAGTACACATGCTGTTCGCGTGCAGTACAAGTACAATTTTCTTCTTCTCAAAAAAAAAAAAAGTACAATTTTCTTCACCAACTCAAAGGAATTTAAATTAGGCAAGTCTCTCGTGTTTGTGTGGTCAACACTATAATTTTCGCATAGAGTAACTCTCTCTTTGGTCTTTATAAAGGGCATTGGTAAAATAGAGCGGGCGAGAAGAGTATGGGGGAGGAAGAGTATGCATTGGTGGGACCCGGCAGCGTGTGGTTTATACGTGCATGGGGAAAAGTAATGATATGGGTTGAATCATTTCAGCCTCACATATGGGAATGATTCTTCAATCTTTTTGGGAGAAGAAGACCTTATGGCATCTTCCAATTTTTCCAGAAGAAATCTTATGGCATCTTCTTTTTCTTTTCTCTCTCTCTCTCTTCTTTTTTTTTTTTTTTTTTTTTTTTTTTTTTTGGGAAATGCTAAGTCTAGAACCAAATGTTTACAACCTTCTTACGACCTTTCTCTCCCCCCCCATCCTTTACACATGAGTCTCACCTCCCCTCTCACCCCCTGCTACATGGCTCCATCTGACCCCACCACTTCTCCTCCTCCTCCAATCGAAACCAGACACGTGACGGTTGTAAGAAAATTGTAAGCATTTGGTTGTAGGCATAGCAAAGCTCTTTTTTTTTTTGGACAAGCCACGTTCCAAATAACAAACGTTAAATTTCAACATGAGATATCCTCAACTATTGTAATTTTTAATATCCTAAACTTTGATGTATCAACTTTATACCAAAAAATAAAAAGCGACAAAATTATCCTGTCCATTCCTCTCTCTCTCTCTCTCTCTCTCTCTCTCTCTCCCGGCTGGCCTCTCCTTCCAGGGGACATAGTTTCGTCTTCTTTTTTGTTCTGGTATTAAGTTGAAGATATTCAAAAGGTTCGAATAAAAAAGTTTATGACATCAAGTTCAAAAACTTTAATAGTTGAGGGTATCAACAGTTACAATTTAGCCAAAAAACAAATACCAAATGTTGCCTCTTAGAGCTTGAACATTTCTAGCAAAAATAGGATATATCCTTTGAACCAAACATGTTTTGTTTTTCGTTTAGTCATAATTAATTGTTCCAATAAAAGATAAACATTCACTTCAGCTAAAAACATGTTACCTTTGCCGTCATAGAGGGTAAACATCTCATATAAATTGAAAACCAAACTAGTTCTTAAAAGTTGAAAGTTTTGCTCGATAGAAATGGTATCCAATAAAAAACTCTAGACCGGCATAATTGTACCAAGATCTAATTAAATGTGTGAGTGGATGGTTGATTGAATGGAGACACGGCGGGATATAATCCTTTTTCGACTTTTAAATCCCGTAGCCCATGTGCATTGTACTATATTTTGATTAAATAAGTAAGTGGATTCAATATATGAACATCAACTACTAAAATCTGTCAAATCAGCGACGCCGCAGGACGTCGCTAAATAGGAAAAATACGTCGCTAATTTCAATTAGCGACGTATTTAGCGATGTTTGGACGTAGTCGCGATTAACCTAGTCGCTAAACAACACGACGTCGCAATACGTCGCTATTGCGACGACACTTAGCCACACACCCACGTCGCTAATTCAGCGACTACCAGCGACGTAAAACGACTGCAGTTACCGACGTCACCTAGCGACGTTTAGCGACTTTACATGCATCGAAGCCATGTGCATAGCACATGAAAGGTTCCGATAAAAAAGTTATAAGTTGGAAATGGAGCACGGAATTCAGTGGAATAATATCGTTTTCGATCAATATATAGAAAATCTGCGACGAATGAAGTAAATTATAGAAACCTGCAAACCCACAATATCGTACAAAATAGCACAATCACAAGCACACCATGTTCACGTGAAAAATCTAGATATAGAGAAAACAAAAAATGATCAAAATCCAACCAGAAATGCTCCGCTACTGAAACAAAGGAATGCACTAAACCCCCAAACTTCTCCTACAAACAATGTTGTAAAAATCGGACCGGACCGGCGGTTGGACCGGGTCCGACCGGTTTAAGCAAAAAAATTGGTCCGGTTCGACTAAAACCGAGTCTTTTAAAAAACCGTCGATTTTTTGTTAAAACCGGGTTCAACTGGTGAACCGGCCGAACCGGTTCACAATTGAACCGACCAATTTTGATTTTTAAAAAAATAAAATAAATTATCATGTGAAATTTGGACCATTTGATTCTTGATTTGGTTTTAATCGACCTTATAGTTGTAAAATTAAACCAAACCAACATACTTATAACCAAACTAAACTAAGAAGTAAATATGGGTATTTTACCTATTTGAACCAAACCAAGCGAAGTCTATTGAACTCTAATTGAACCCCGATTGAATCCGGATGAACCCCGGTCCGACCTATACCAAAAAAATTTGGTTCGATCATCGGTCCTGTCACGCCCCGCTCCCGTAAGAGCGATCGTCCTCGCTAAGGCGTGATGCCGCACGGCCTAGATTGCGCTCGTGCAAGACGGTTTCATAACGGCCGATTACAGCGGCTGCGACGGGGTCGTCGCATAGAAGTTCCAAGCAAAAATATTAAAACATGCAGCAAAAATTTAAAGGCAAAACACAAGTCATTCAAAAGAACTCTTTACTGATATTGAACAATGATATTACAATGGGCGCAAGGCCATGATTACAAGTCTCTCAAGCTCACTTTTCTCTCATTTTACAAGTCACTCTGCTCTCTCTCATCTCTCGATACAATGCTTGAGCCAGTGGAAGCTTCGGAAGTGTCACGACCCGTACCCTGAGAAAGGGCACGAGAACGTGGGTACGTCCAGCCTACGCCGCAGTATCGACGGTAGAACGCTGTATAGTTCGTCTATAACATCTAACATCTAACAACAATATGATATAAACATATCATCTCCGCACGAAGGTATAATATAATATCTCAATTCTATATCTCAATCACAAGTCTAGGAAAGATAGAGCACGATATGGAAAAAGAAGAAACTGAAATATAAATAGCGTTATCACACCACACAAAGTAGATGTCCAACACAAATAAATACAAGTCCTGAAATATAACTAAGTCTCAACTAACAATCGGAACAATCCGATACAAACTGAAACTATAAATACTAGACTAGACTAGGCACCCTCTACTGAGCTAGATGCTCCTCAGGCTCTTGAAGGTCACATTCATGTGCCCCATAGAAGGTAGGGCAGTCATCATCATCATCTGTAATATTTTCAACAGGTCTAGTCAGAACAAGAGCGAGCACAATACATCTCACGCAGTTCATAACATGTTAGGAAATATAAGCGTGCAAAAGAGTAAGATACATGAACTGTAAGAAGATGTATATGAAAACGAGAGACAATTTATAACTGAAATATATATAGGATAAGTAAAACTGCAATACTAGTGATTTAGAGCACAATATGGTTATATAAACGGCTTAGGTTGCACAATAACAATAGGTAGCATCCATCATAACGTGAGTGTACAATAGAAGCGCACAATAGTCGTACCATGGGATTTGATTACATAACCATTCCTACTCACCCTCCCCAATCAATACACAAAGATCTAATCCAGTTACGCTACCTTGTACAATAGTCTCCATGAAGCTCATGTGATCGTGAGAGTACAAGATGCACAATGAGTATACATGAATAGGGGTGTACAATAAATACAATATATTCGTGAAACGCACATCACAATATGTATCTGTTGAACACAATAGAGATAACATCGCAAGAGAAGATCCATGTAGTACCAATCCATGATAACAATCATGCCAGTATCAAGTAAAGTAATCTAGAGCAAGAATATAAGTCCTGACAAATATGAAACGATCAGAGAATGTACTCGCCTGTCACCCTGAATAACTGATATGAATGGATGTCCGAACTGGTGTCACAGAGTCCTATTTAGAGTAAAACAGGTTATGATGTATTCAGAAAAAAGGTAATTGAAGTGTATGATGCAATCTATATGATTTCTAAGTCAATCTAGACCAAAGTCAACTCTAAGTCAAATTTGGTCAACTGGCTAGGTCAAACTAGGTCAACAAGTCCAGATTGGTCAAACTAGGAGTCCAATTTGGTCATACTAACTCACACCAAGCCAAACTAAGTTACGTTAGGTCAATCTAAGTCAAACAAGGTCATGCCATGTCAAATTAGGTCACACAAAGTCAACTAGGTCAAGTCAAGTCTAAGTCTAGTCAAAACAGTCAATCTAGTCTAACCAAGTCTAGGTCAACTAGCCAATCTAAGATCCCATCCTTAGTATCCTAAGATACTAAGATAGGATACTAACTATCTATAGGTTTCCAACATCTAGACACTAGTTAATACTAACATATCATAGGTATCTAACATATCAAAATTTTAACCAATACCTTAACTAACAATATTCTAACATATAACTTCTAACCATCTATTCTAACTTAGAAACCTAACACAACTAACATCGACTAACTAATATCTAACCATAACATTTATCCATCTCTAACTCTAACCAACTAAAATATGTCATCTCTAACTAACAATAACATAGACTAACACAACTAACTATCTAACTTATATAAGATGTCACCATCTAACTTCTAAGATACCTCTAACCTCTACATAGATTTTAACATAACCACTAACATACTAACATATCCATACATACAACATCTAAATTCTTCTCCACTCCAATACTAACACACACACAAACACATATACCAAATCTACCCCCTCTCTTCTAAGACACCCACACACATCTATATACAAACACACTACCACTCAACCAAAATACAAATCACTCAACAAACCACACTAGCCTTATACTTGGATACCAACATAGGTATCCAAATGAAACTCATTCTAACATCCTAACTAAGATCAATACACTCTCTAATAATTCTAAAACCGAATATAATTATCTATTTAAACTATTATCATACATACATACATATGGGGTGTCCTAATTTGGGATCTATCAAGTAGAACACAAGACACACCTATAACATCCTCAAATGGACTCCAAATGGTCTCAAAATTGAATCTAAAGGGGACACATGCATGAGGGTGGATCCTTTGGATTCAAAACTAATTAATATACAAAGGATATCAAGTTAGAGGATAGATTTTACCTATTGGGAGTGAAATCCCAATGAAAATCTTTAGGACACGGCTCCGATACGAAGATCTATCCAAAAGGACACCTCCCTTTGCACCTTGCTCAAATTCTTGGATAGAATCCTTCCTTAAGTGTGGGATGGATTAGGAGAAGTTTGGATGGAGGAATGTGAGGGAAAGGAAATCAAATCAAAGAGGGAAGTTCTCTAATTTGGGGAAGAACACTTAGGGTTCTATGTAGAGGTAAAAAAGAGGTAAGGGTTTTCTTAAGAATTCTTTATAGGAAGGGAGGGGGCACTTGATGGCTGGTCATTAGATGAATTAGGGTTAATTTTTCATGTAGATGAGTGGCTAGGAGTTGTCCACCCAATTCTAAGCCTTCCTATTGGTTCAACTAGTCATAAGGCTTTCTTTTTCACAAATATCCTAAGGGATAAATATCCTAATATGAAATATCTATATATTGTTAATCTAACTTAACCATTAAGTCTCTAACCTTCTAACTAAACCTCCATGAGCATCATTAACATCAAGGTTTAGTCAAAACTAGGTTAGTCTCTAATAATTCAATTTGCACAATACTAATTAATCAAAATTCATTTTCATTAATAAGTCAAAAATAACCAAAATATCCTTAGGCTAAAAAGTCACAATTAGTCATCCTAATCACATGGTTAGGTCCCCATGGTCATGGTTAGTCTCTAGGTTATGCAGTCTCTAGGGTTACACTAGTTAACCATCAAAATCATAATTCAACATTTTAAATAGTTTTAAAATAATTAAAAATCACCAAAAATTATAACATGGTTTAAATATCATTATTAAATGATTATAATTATAAAATTTTAAAATTACCCTCATTTTAGAAACTGGGTGCTACAAGTCTACCCTCCTTAGAAGAATTTTGTCCTCAAAATTAAGATGGTCGTACTCCTTCTAGGTCAAACTCCCAACAATAAGGTCGAAGCCTCTTCCTAGCAGCACACAAGATCAACAAATAAAATATGGGTAGTAGGCTTAAAATGGGTCATGTCCAAAATTTGGCTTGACAAGTTTAGGTTGAAAAGGTGTCCCCAATTCGAGAGCGACTCCGTGGGGTAAATCAATATAGGATCTTGTGTCAGAAAAGTCGTGTGAAGCAAATGAAGCACAAGATAGTGTGTCCGAGTGGGACACGAAGGTCATAGGCGTAGGGTGTCATGTTTAGGCCATGCATGTAAAATCGGTTTTGAGAAAACAACTAGTCTTGTGCTCCTAAATTAAAAGTCACGGTAATGTGCATATGATAATCATAATTTAAGTGGAAATGGTCGAATGGCCTAAATTGGACCGGAAGTTGTGATGCAAAAGTAGTACAAGAGAACAAGTTGAGTGAGACAGACTCTGGTCATGAGTGCCAGACTGGGAAGATAAGGAAAATAATGAATCAATCAGGGCTGTTAGGCAGTATTATCTTATATGAAACTGGAAACTAGCTACAATGGTCACCATTCTAAGGTCAGAAGTACACTATTAATTCTAAGTCAAAAAGTCCTAACACAAATCATCAATTTATTATATTTTAGAAGAAATTTATATCAAAGGAAGTTACACAAAGGATTATACTAACAACTAAAACTACTCCCACTCCTAAGTTAATTGAAGAAGAACAAACAACAATTTTTTTTGAAAACGACTGAATTAAAAAGTAGAATGATATTTTATAAACCTTCTTGAGATAAAATCTGATAATCATATGCGTCTGTCCAAAATCATGATAATCAGAATCTTCGTCATTCTAGTAAGCAAGGCTACAATATTCACAGAGTCCTCGACTAAGGTACATACCTCTAGAATCATGGTATTTAAAATTTTTGCATTGCCGCATGCTTGGCCGCGAAAACCTTAAATTCCCACACTCGAGAAATATATCCTAAATCAGACTGTATGTCCTCACCATGCTTGCAAATGTGACTATAGAAGATTCTAGATTCCATAACTAAGTCGACCTAGCCCATACGATTCATCTTGGTAGAATATTTCAAATTAACCTTGATTACCAAGAATCAAATTCATCAACAAACAAAGAAGATAAACAGAAGCTGTTGGAATCGAATTTCGAGATATTCATAATGAGATTCTCAAGGGTCATCCAAGTAAACTCTCAAGTAGTCCTAACAGTGATTGAGTAACTCTCTATACTGCCTAATCCTATATCCTAACAGCAGGCTCGTAGCAGTACTCTAAGTCGAGCACCACTACGAAATCGCACTATTTGCGACTCTGACCTGCATGGGCCACTACAAAAATGTGTCACGACCCGCACCCTGAGGAAGGGCACGAGAACGTGGGTACGTCCAGCCTACGCTGCAGTGTCGACGGTAGAACGTTGTATAGTTCATCTATAACATCTAACATCTAACAACAATATGATATAAAAATATCATCTCCGCACGGAGGTATAATATAATATCTCAATTCTATATCTCAATCACAAGTCTAGGAAAGATAGAGCACGATATGGAAAAAGAAGAAACTGAAATATAAATAGCGTTATCACACCACACAAAGTAGATGTCCAACATAAATAAATACAAGTCCTGAAATATAACTAAGTCTCAACTAACAATCGGAACAATCCGATACAAACTGAAACTATAAATACTATACTAGACTAGGCACCCTCTACTGAGCTAGATGCTCCTCGGGCTCTTGAAGGTCACATTCATGTGCCCCATAGAAGGTAGGGCAGTCATCATCATCATATGTAATATTTTCAACAGGTCTAGTCAGGACAAGAGCGAGCACAATACATCTCACGCAGTTCATAACATGTTAGGAAATATAAGCGTGCAAAAGAGTAAGATACATGAACTGTAAGAAGATGTATATAAAAATGAGAGAGAATTTATAACTGAAATATATATAGGATAAGTAAAATTGCAATACTAGTGATTTATAGCACAATATGGTTATGTAAACGGCTTAGGTTGCACAATAACAATAGGTAGCATCCATCATAACGTGAGTGTACAATGGAAGCGCACAATAGTCGTACCATAGGATTTGATTACATAACCATTCCTACTCACTCTCTCCAATCAATACACAAGGATCCAATCCAGTTACGCTACCTTGTACAATAGTCTCCATGAAGCTCATGTGATCGTGAGAGTACAAGATGCACAATGAGTATACATGAATAGGGGTGTACAATAAATACAATATGTTCGTGAAACGCACATCACAATATGTATCTGTTGAACATAATAGAGATAACATCGTAAGAGAAGATCCATGTAGTACCAATCCGTGATAACAATCGTGCCAGTATCAAGTAAAGTAATATAGAGCAAGAATATAAGTCCTGACAAATATGAAACGATCAGAGAATATACTCGCCTGTCACCCTGAATGACTGATATGAATGGATGTCCGAACTGGTGTCACAGAGTCCTATTTAGAGTAAAACAGGTTATGATGTATTCAGAAATAAGGTAATTGAAGTATATGATGCAATCTATATGATTTCTAAGTCAATCTAGACCAAAGTCAACTCTAAGTCAAATCTAGTCAACTGGCTAGGTCAAACTAGGTCAACAAGTCCAGATTGGTCAAACTAGGAGTCCAACTTGGTCATACTAACTCACACCAAGCCAAACTAAGTTACGTTAGGTCAATCTAAGTCAAACAAGGTCATGCCATATCAAATTAGGTCACACAAAGTCAACTAGGTCAAGTCAAGTCTAAGTCTAGTCAAAACAGTCAATCTAGTCTAACCAAGTCTAGGTCAACTAGCCAATCTAAGACCCCACCCTTAGTATCCTAAGATACTAAGATAGGATACTAACTATCTATAGGTTTCAAACATCTAGACACTAGTTAATACTAACATATCATAGGTATCTAACATATCAAAAATTTAACCAATACCTTAACTAACAACATTCTAACATATAACTTCTAACCATCTATTCTAACTTAGAAACCTAACACAACTAACATCCACTAACTAATATCTAACCATAACATTTATCCATCTCTAACTCTAACCAACTAAAATATGTCATCTCTAACTAACAATAACATAGACTAACACAACTAACTATCTAACTTATATAAGATGTCACCATCTAACTTCTAAGATACCTCTAACCTCTACATAGATTCTAACATAACCACTAACATACTAACATATCCATACATACAACATCTAAATTCTTCTTCACTCCAATACTAACACACACACAAACACATATACCAAATCTACCCCCTCTCTTCTAAGACACCCACACACATCTATATACAAACACACTACCACTCAACCAAAATACAAATCACTCAACAAACCACACTAGCCTCAAGTTAAATAGGATGGCATGATCCTTTCAACTCTCTCACATTCACAATACACATACTATACTACCATCTATACAACATCAATCACATACTAGCACATATCCTCTATCAATCTCACTTCTCTCCACTAACCACACACATCCTTATCTCATTCAAACACACACACTATACTAACATATATTACATAATAATAATTAATTTATATATATACATATATGTACTATATCATATATATTCTTGACAACCTATGATACCTACATTCACATGATATCCATAGTACATAGGCTCATAGGTTACACAAAATGTCTATATCGTATAGTTACTCTTCTACTTAAAACCAATACTGTATCAATTGGGCCTTCACTAAATTCTAGGATTAAATTATTTCGTAGCCCTTTGTGTTAGCTTTCTGAAACTTTAAACGGATCGCATTTTCGTGTCCGGAAGCTCCCGAAATCGCAAAAATACCGAAACACGTTCGTCTTTCGTACAGCTGACACTCAAATAATTTTACAGAAAGTTTTAGAATGAATTTGGCTTATTAAAATATATATTTGGAAATCTAACTTCGATACGGTTCTTTTAAAAAAAATGGAAGATAAATCGAAGTTCTAAGCTAAAAGTTATGACATTTCTAAGTTGGTCTGGCTACTAAAAACGTGGATAAAAATTATGACGAATTTGGGTTGGCCAAGATACTTGGATACCAACATAGGTATCCAAATGAAACTCATTCTAACCATCCTAACTAAGATCAATCCACTCTCTAATCATTCTAAAATCGAATATAATTATCTATTTAAACTATTATCATACATATATACACATGGGGTGTCCTAATTTGGGATCTATCAAGTAGGACACAAGACACACCTACAACATCCTCAAATGGATTCCAAATGGTCTCAAAATTCAATCTAAAGGGGACACATGCATGAGGGTGGATCCTTTGGATTCAAAACTAATTATTATACAAAGGAAATCAAGTTAGAGGATAGATTTTACCTATTGGGAGTGAAATTCCAATGAAAATCTTTAGAACACGGCTCCGATACGAAGATCTATCCAAAAGGACACCTCCCTTTGCACCTTGCCCAAATTCTTGGATAGAATCCTTCCTTGATAGTGTGGGATGGATTAGGAGATGTTTGGATGGAGGAATGTGAGGGAAAGGAAATCAAATCCAAGAGAAAAGCTCTCTAATTTGGGGAAGAACACTTAGGGTTCTATGTAGAGGTAAAAAAGAGGCAAGGGTTTTCTTAAAAATTCTTTATAGGAAGGGAGGGGACACTTGATGGCTGGTCATTAGATGAATTAGGGTTAATTTTTATGTAGATGAGTGGCTAGGAGTTGTCCATCCAATTCTAAGCCTTCCTATTGGTTCAACTAGTCATAAGGCTTTCTTTTTCACAAATATCCTAAGGGGTAAATATCCTAATATGAAATATCTATATATTGTTAATCTAACTTAACCATTAAGTCTCTAACCTTCTAACTAAACCTCCATGAGCATCATTAACATCAAGGTTTAGTCAAAACTAGGTTAGTCTCTAATAATTCAATTAGCATAATACTAATTAATCAAAATTTATTTTCATTAATAAGTCAAAAATGACCAAAATACCCTTAAGCTAAAAAGTCACAATTAGTCATCCTAATCACATGGTCAGGTCTCCATGGTCATGGTTAGTCTCTAGGTCATGCAGTCTCTAGGGTTACACTAGTTAACCATCAAAATCATAATTCAACATTTTAAATAGTTTTAAAATAATTAAAAATCACCAAAAATTATAACATGGTTTAAATATCATTATTAAATGATTATAATTATAAAATTTCGAAATTACCCTTATTTTAGAAATTGGGTGCTACAGGAAGGCAATGTCCATACATTATGTCCCGTATAAGTCTTGAGTTCGCGCGGCCGCACGCTTCGAGTCACCAAGGAACTCCGTGCATTGACGCATCCAAGCGGGCTCCGCGCCACGAGCTTCTACCTAAGCCTGCACATAAAAATTGTGTGGGTTTCAGTACTCAACTGTACTGGTGGAGTGAGCTCCTCTCCCACCCATACAAAATTGATACGTTAATTTTACTTTGTGCAATAAAAGTCCCTTTATGATTGTCTTTCTAGTCTTGCCTTAGGATCAGTTTTAAGACCACGACGCCTGACCAAACCAATGTGCAATGACATGGTCGTGCTATAATACCAACGTGTACTTCGATCGAGGTAGTGCCTCATCGCTTATGTACTTGATCGAACTTCAACTCGGGACGACAGGGTCGTGCCACACTCTATTCGTGATTTTAACGTATTCGAGAGAGTGCTTCGCCGAGGAGCAACTTATGTGAACTCGGCCGTGCCAAGACTTTCACTTAAACTCAGGTGCCTCTAGACCAACTCTCGTACAAGACGACGTCAAGGAGACGACTCATGCAGGTCGTGCCTCTAGACCTTGCTTAGACTTGTTCGTGCTTCAAGATTGAGGTCGTGTCTCGTAACTTATCAAGACTTATCCATGCTACCGCCTTGTGGTCTTCCTGTTCGACTTATAAACCAACTTAGATAAGACTTGTCAAACCTAGTATCGATTTCCTGAACATCCCGACGCCAAGTATCGATGCCAAGCACGGTGCCTATGCTGCAGCCCAATATTAGGCCCAGACTTGTGTTACCGACTGGACATACATTCAAGTTCTAGACTCAATCCAAAGACATACACGCGGTTTGTCGCTCTTTTGCCGACCCATCTACATGAGTGGTCACTAGCAATGTCAAGCTATCTTAGACTCGGTTCGAGATATCGGCTCGTCCCTCCGCGGGTAGCTAGCCCCGGAAGCGCCAAGTATCTCCCATGCGGTTATCCAGCATCCTACCGTGAGCCGCCTCGCTTCTCCCGGGCCGACATGATCCCGGTTCTACGGCGATCATTCGAGAAGACTACACCTTGTCGACAAGTTATCCAATGACCATACAAGACTCAACTCGATCTATCAAATCCTTCCTTAACATGACCATGCTTTTCCTCTTTCTATCGAGACTCCCAAGTAGCGGGACCGATCTCGTGCACTTCCTTATCGAGACTTAACGAGACTCCCAAGTAGCGGGACCGATCTCGTGTGCGAGACATATCGAGACTTAGCGAGACTTCCAAGTAGCGGGACCGATCTCGTGTGCTTCCTTGTCGAGACATAGCGAGACTCCCAAGTAGCGGGACCGATCTCGACGACAACCAGTCGCATGGACTTCCTTGTCCGTGGCATGCTTTTCACTAAACCGACCGTGGCTCGTGCCTTAGACAGACCTAATTCTCTAGGCAACGCTATCGCTCAAGTCGTATACTTTATACGACGAGTGTCACGCCCCAGAACCAGAATACTGGAGAGCGGGGGAATGACTCAGCCAGCTACGTATTACGGGTAGATGAATACCGTATAATACGATCAATGCTGTCTAACCAGACGAGGGGTTGCATACTACATAAAAGTCTTACTATGGTCACTTCACATCTATTGTCTCAATCATTCAAACAAGAAGCAAGAATAGAGAATATGTAAGATAAAGCAGTAAGACGTCCTAAACGTTTAGTCAAAATGTTCTTGAGATCTGGCTTTACAAACATAGCCAGATGGTATAGTAACATATACACAATTGTTATCAGCTGCAGTCTGACTTAGTTACAATTATGTAAAAGTAAGTACAAGACGATCCGACTAACATGTCGGTGTCAAACGGCTAAGTATGAAGTAAATAACAAAACGAACGGTGAAGTAAGGAACCCACTCGAGTCCTCCTGCGATCATTCCTCTAATATTGACCATCTTGGAGGTGGAAGTAAGCTGAGTCCTCGGGAACCGGCTCTAAATCTGGCCATACAAAACCAGAGAGGTTAGACCTCTAATAGCAAGTACCACAAGGAAGCACGATATGAAGGATTAAACCAGTAAGTAAGAGAATATAATAATAGATCTCTGCTTTCTACTAGGATTCACATAACATCTCGACACTTCGAACCAACCTCCCAACCAAACAAGGACAGAAGTTGGCCCGTCATGTCCTGACATTCTGATCATCTCAGTTAGGCAACAGAGTAGGTACAGTACACAAACAAATCATCTTGAACGGCCAATCAACTCCTACGACTTGCTATTGTGAGTCCCAAGTTATCCTGGAATTATGCAAATAGGGATTCCTCAGTTCTTACTATGTGCGAGCAAGGCTAGTCTATCCAGTCAATCAATTGCGTCAATCATGAATTAGACGAGTCCCAGCGGGATGCCCGTCATCAATATACAATATACAATAATAATATAAGCAGATACCGCTCCCTGCCCGTATGGCAGGTTTACAGTATCTGTGGGAACCAGCCGGCCTGTCGGGCACTACTAGTCCCAAGAGGGCTGCCATGTAAGAACTCGGGGATCCATTCTCTCTATGCAATCATTATTTTATTTAACTTAATAGTCTCTACGTTGAGTAAAATCCCATGCCGTGGATCATGGTCATTCAAATGAGTACTTTCGTACGGGGTACGATATGCGCAACTCTACAATGATACCCGTGCGGCTAGGTTGTAGGTCTTACATAGCGTAATACAACAATCAAATCTAACCACGGAGTAATCATGTCTTGACCATAAAGTACACATGCTGCTTTGTAGAAAAATAAATAAATTGAAGCCTGCACATGCCTGTATGTCAATATTCAGGATCGGCTAATCGATTACAATAGTTCATTACATGAACGTGTCTCATTCATTTAATTCAATAAGACGACTAGCCAGTCTCTTAGTTCCAACTAGGAACGCATGATCAATTTTAGTCAAGATAACCATTATTATCAATGGTGACAAGGCATGAAAGTCAATTAGTATTAAATGGGGTCGAGTCTATAACTCTCAGGGTTAAGTTCCAGTCTTACTGGGTATCCATAAACCAATCAAGACGCAGGGTACGTTCTACATAACCATATCTATTAAAAATATTAACATGCTAAGATTATCGAGTTCATAAAAGGCGTAAGGATATAATAGGAGAATTATCATGCCACCATTAAATAAATAAATTATAGAATAAATAGAAACACCCAGGTCAGGAAGTCACGCCAACAAGTCTATGCTAAGGCCAACAAGTCACGCCAACAAGTCTATGCTAAGGCCAACAAGTCTATGCTAAGGCCAACAAGTCACGCCAACAAGTCTATGCTAAGGCCAACAAGTCACGCCAACAAGTCTATGCTAAGTCTAGTAGGTAGGAGTGAGCGTATAAACAGCGTGAGCATGAAAAGTGGTTCACGTTAGCACGTACAGCGTGAGCGTGAAGGGTAATTCACGCACTCATAACGTGAGCGTGAAAAGTAACTCACGCACGCACAGCGTGAACGTGATAAGAAATTCATGCACGCACGGAAAGACGTGTGCGTAACTCAAAATTCACGCACGTACGTAAAGACGTGAGCGTGACTCAAAATTCACGCTAACACGTAAAGACGTGTGCGTGACTCAAAGTTCACGCTGGCACGTAAGAATGTGAGCGTGACTCAGAATTCACGCTAACACGTAAAGACGTGAGCGTGACTAAAAATTCACGCTGGCACGTAAGAACGTGAGCGTGACTCAAAATTCACGCTGGCACGTAAGAACATGAGCGTGACTAAATCTCCCGAACTCCAATCTTATGGAGCCTTTGTTCCAAGCCAGAAATGAGGTTCCCATGGTTCAGAATGGTGCGGAATGAGAAGCTCTGCCACATGAACTATCTATTCCGAAAGCACGCCAGTTTGGTGGATCAAAATCCATGAACAACCGAGAATACAACAACTTAGATCTAGAAGAAACAAGCCAAAGAAATCAAAAATGCTAAGTACTAAACTCTCTTAGAATCACAAGTGGAAGACAAATGAACCATAAAAATGGGTGAAGGAGAAGCAAGATGTACTTGCCTTCTCCTGGTAGGTGGAAGAGAGTGATGAGGAAGAAGAAGAAGTAATGGTGAAGAAGAGTTATGAGGAGAGAGAAGGGGATGGGGGCTTTAAATAGAAAAGGGGGTGGTAGGTGGGGTTTTATTGGGTCGGGTTTATTCGGATCCATCCAAGGCCAACCCGAAAGCAAAGCAGAGAGGTTAAAAGCAGAAAGTAAAATGCAAAAATAAAATACAGGAATAAAATTGCAGAAAATAAAATGCAGATAATTAATTAACATGAAATTAAAAAAATTTAAATACAGGATAATACATGATAAATACTAAATAAATATATATGAGTTGTACATGTATAAAAATATGCATTCTGGGAACGGAAAGTGACATCTCTATCCACCTTAGAAAAATTTCGTCCTCGGAATTTCAAATCCAAGCAGGATAGAAATATCAGAGCTAAACTAATCCAAGTACAAGCAATTCTAGTGATCAAGCAATCGTTTTTTACCATATCAAAAGCAATTACTATATATGTAAATTCATCATTCTACGATATCAAGTAGCTCTACCCATAGGGTGATAAGCATGAAGAATCAGGACAATCAAGGTATACAGAAAGAGATATACCTTGTGAGTCAAACAGGTGTGGATACCGTGATCGGATATCATCCTCACGTTTCCACGTTGACTCTCCCAAGAAGTGATGACCCCAAGCAACACGGACAAGACTAATTATTCGGTTCTTAAGTATCTTCTCTCTTCGGTCCAAAATGGACACAGGCTGTTCCTCGTAAGACAGGTTGGTACCAACAACCAGCTCAGAATGATCGAGGATATGGCTTGGGTCCGATACATACCTACGTAATTGAGATACATGAAACACGTCATGCACCTCTCGTAACGAAGGTGGGAGGGATAAACGATAAGCAACATCGCCTATCCGATCAAGGATAACAAATGGGCCCACGTACCGCGGACTCAATTTCCCGCGAACGCCAAATCTAATGACCCCACGAGTAGGTGAGATCCGCAAGAATACGTGGTCCCCAATAGAGAACTCTAACGGCCTACGATGCTGGTCCGCCCAATGACGATGCCGGTCCTGCGCAACTCGAAGTCGCTCTCTAATTCCCTTAACCACTTCAACCGTCTGAATAATTATTTCTGGGCCTAACATCTTCCTCTCTCCGATATCATCCCATGCAAGCGGTGACCTGCACTTCTTACCATATAGTGCTTCGAATGGTGCCATCTGGATACTGGCTTGATAACTATTGTTGTATGAGAACTCGACTAAGTGCAGGTGACTCTCCCAAGACCCTCCAAAATCTAGAGTGCAAGCTCGTAACATATCTTCTAAAGTCTGAATCGTTCTTTCTGATTGCCCATCCATCTGCGGATGGTAAGCCGTGCTAAATCTTAACTTGGTACCCAGACTATGATGTAAGCTCTTCCAAAAATATGATATAAAATAGGTATCTCGATCCGACGCAATACTAACAGGGACTCCATGCTGCCTGACTATCTGTTGCATATACAACTCTGCCAACTTTTCTGTAGATTGCCCTACTCTGAAAGGAAGAAAATGTGCTATCTTCGTAAGTCGGTCCACTATTACCCAAATAGCGTCCTTACCACTTGGTGATCTCGGTAAACCGGTCACAAAGTCCATTGTAATATGCTCCCATTTCTATTTCGAAATAGGAAGCGGTTGTAATAGCCCAGCTGGCCTCTGCTGTTCTGCCTTCACTTGCTGACATACCAAGCAACGGGAAACAAATCTAGCTATCTCCCTCTTCATCCCGTTCCACCAGAAATGCTGTTTGATATCTTGGTACATCTTGGTCCCTCCAGGGTGAATAGAATACTGAGAACTGTGAGCTTCTGCCATAACCTCCTGTCTGATATCTCCACTAGGCACACATAGACGTGATCCAAACCTAAGTGTACAATCTTCATGAATTCTCATCTCCTTCCTGAGTCCTGACTCACATTCTGTCCTAAGCTTCTGAATCCTTGGGTCCTGAGCCTGAGCTGCCTTGATTCTGTCTACCAAGTCGGATTGAACTTGCAGACTTGTTAGAACTCCTACATCACTAGGAAGTATAACTTTGATGCCCATCTCCTGAAGGTCTTCTAAGATATGCCTCGGTGTTGTCAACATAAATGCACTGCCTCTCCTGCTAAGAGCGTCTGCTACTACATTAGCCTTGCATGGATGATACTGAAGCTCCACGTCATAATCCTTAATCAACTCCAGCCATCTTTTCTGCCTCATGTTTAGCTCCTTCTGAGTAAAGATGTACTTTAGACTTTTATGGTCTGTGTACATGTCCACTCGGTCACCATATAAGTAATGCCTCCATAGCTTCAGAGCAAACACTACTGCCGCTAACTCCAAATCATGAGTTGGGTAATTCTTCTCGTGGTCCCGAAGCTGCCTAGATGCATATGCTATCACCTTTTCATGTTGCATAAGGACACATCCAAGTCCTTTACCTGACGCATCACAATATACTGTAAAACCTCCGGGTCCAACTGGCAATATAAGAATAGGTGCTGATATCAATTTCTGCTTCAAAGTCTCAAATGATGCCTGACATTCTGCCGACCAAACGAATGGTACATCCTTCCGGGTCAAGCGGGTCATGGGTGCTGAAAGCTTTGCAAAGTCTGACACAAACCTTCTGTAATATCCTGCCAATCCCAAGAAACTTCGTACATCTGCTACGGTCTTGGGTACTGGCCAACTTTCTACTGCTTCTATCTTCTTGGGATCTACTGCTACTCCAGCTCCTGATATAATGTGACCCAAAAATGAAATGTGATCCGACCAAAACTCACACTTGCTGAGCTTGGCATACAACTGGTTCTCTCTCAGAACCTGCAACACTTTCCTGAGGTGGTCTTCATGCTCCTCTTCACTAGCAGAGTATACGAGAATGTCGTCAAGAAACACAACAACAAACTGGTCTAAGTATGGCATAAAGATGCGATTCATCAAATCCATGAATATTACTGGAGCATTGGTCAAACCAAACAGCATTACTAAGAATTCATAATGCCCATACTTCGACCTGAATGCTGTCTTAGGAACATCTTCCTTCCGAACCCTCACCTGATGGTACCCTGAACGAAGATCTATCTTGGAGAAAACTCTAGCTTTGCTCAACTGATCAAATAAGTCATCGATCCTGGGTAATGGGTACTTGTTCTTCACTGTTGCCGCGTTAAGCTTCCTGTAGTCAATGCACAATCCGGATGACCCATCCTTCTTTTCTACAAGTACCACTGGTGCTGCCCATGGTGACACGCTAGCTTGGATGAACTTCTTCTCCTTCAGTTCCTCTATATGCTGATATACCTTGGTCTGCTCTGAATCCGCCATTCTGTAAACTCGATCTGATATCGGTTTAGTTCCTGGTGCCAATTCTATACTGAACTCAATATCCCTAACTGGTGGTAGACCTGGAAGTTGTTCAGGAAATACGTCTAGAAACTCTTCAACTACCTTCGAAATCTGAACTTCTTCCATTGTCGTTACTACTCCCTGCTCTTGCTGAGTTGCCCCTGATCTGACTAAGGTGAACCGCTTCATGCCTGGAATATCAAAAGATACACTCCCTCTACGATAATCTATTGTTGCATGACTGTCTTTCAGCCAGTCCATGCCTAAGATAACGTCAAAATTTCCAACAGAAAATTCTATCAACCGGGCGGGTAAGGAATGCCCGCAAACTACAATGCTACATGCTAAAATAACTCTACTAACTCCTACGAGCCCATTACCAGTGAGTATATTTAACCTCCCTGGCAATGCCTCGAACTCCATTCCTAGTCGTGCCGCAAATTGTACAGATATAAATGAATGGGATGCTTCCGAATCAAACAATGCTACTGCGGGATATGAGGCGACGAAAATGTTACCTGCCACAACATCTCCCGATGCCAATGCCTCCTCCAAGGACAGAGTGAATGCTTGCCCTCGACCTCCTTGCTAGTTTCCATGCTGCGACCTAGCCTGATGTTGTTGCTGGCCCCTTCCTTGATGATGCTGGGGTGGTCTATGTTGGTGTTGCTGCATCGGCGGCCCCTGCTGCCGAAACATCTGAGCCTGCGGCATTAACGGACGCTGTGCCAACGGCCTTACTGCCACCGCTGGTCCTCGATACTGGCCTGTCCCTGGTGCTGGCAGAGCAGGAAACTGTTGCCCTCGTCCTTCTGACCTCGAATTCATGGGACATGTGGTAACCCGATGGTCTGGATTTCCACATATCAGACACAATCCATTCAATGTCCGACACACATCTCTAGTGTGCCCCATCTTCCCACAATAAGTGCAGCCCGTCGGGGGTTGCTGGTTCTTCCTCTATTGCTGTTGCTGCTGTCTGGGTGGTGGTGCTGGTCCTCGTATCGCCACATCGTGGATACGAATGCCAGTGGATGGTGCTGTTGTTCGGGGCGCTGCTCCCCCTCCTCCTTCAATCTGATTGTGGGATCTCTTCTGACCCCCAGTCCTTGTCGCAAGCCTCTGAATGGTGATCTCATGCCTTCGAGTTGCCGTCAATACTTCGTCAAAAGTTTGGTAATTGTGCCCCTCTATCAATTGCAAGAGTTCAAGATGAAACCCTTGCTGAAATCTCATGGTCCTCTGGCTCTCTGTTGCTACCATCTCTGGGGCAAATCTACTCAATCTGCAGAACTCCGCTACATAAGCATCTACAGTCTTGCCGGCCTGCCTGAGGTTGATGAACTTCTGTTGTAGCTCAAACCGTGCCACAACTCCATAGTACTTGGTCTTGAATCTTGCAGTGAAATCGTCCCAAGCCACAGGACGTCTGATGCTCACTTTCTCTGATTCCCACCAATCACGTGCGAGATCATGAAGTAACAACTTTACTAGATCCATACGTTCTTCTGCCGGTACCTTAGCTGCTGTCAGAATAGCCTCAATATCCTTAAGCCATGCATCTGCTGAGATGGCATCCTCCGTGCCCTCGAAACGGTGGGGGTTGTACTTACAAAACCTGGCTGATGCTCCTGAATCAGTCCTCACTCCTCTTTCTAAAGCCGTCTGTAATCCTTGGTTGAGCAACACATTCTGCTCTTGTAGCTGAGTGTGCATGCGTTGCTGGGCCAACATCTGATGTTGCTGAGCAGCCATCATTCCTCTCATGATCTCCAAAAGGGCTGGTGTGTCCACTTGGGTAGGTGGAACTATGGGTGGTATTGGAACTTCCGGATACTGCGGTTCAGCTGCTGGTTCTACTATCACTTCTTCTTGGATAGTCTTCTGAGGTGAGACTGCCCTTGTTGCTGACCAACCTGGTCATGTTGCCCATGTTGCCCCTGCTGTTGTCCAGCTCTGACCGATGCGGACGAAGTGCCCCTAAAAAAAGGGACAAGAGAACAATCAAACAACCGGACATGAAGGATCAATGAAGTCAAAGGATACCAGAATGTCAAGCAAGGGTTGAGAATAACGAATCATGAGATCAAGGAAGAAACACCTGTGATTGAGATATCCTATAAATCAAAACACCCCACAAGTCTGAAATCAGACCTGCATGGGCCACCACTAAAACCTTGTCACGCCCCAGAACCAGAATACTGGAGAGCAGGGAAATGACTCAGCCAGCTACGTATTATGGGTAGATGAATACCGTATAATATGATCAATACTGTCTAACCAGACGAGGGGGTGCATACTACATGAAAGTCTTACTATGGTCACTTCACATCTATTGTCTCAATTATTCAAACAAGAAGCAAGAATAGAGAACATGTAAGATAAAGCAGTAAGGCGTCCCAAACGCTTAGTCAAAATGTTCTTGAGATCTGGCTTTACAAACATAGCCAGATGGTATAGTAACATATACACAATTGTTATCAGCTACAGTCTGACTTAGTTACAGTTATGTAAAAGTAAGTACAAGACGATCCGACTAACATGTCGGTGCCAAACGGCTAAGTATGAAGTAAATAACAAAACGAGCGGTGAAGTAAGGAACCCACTCGAGTCCTCCTGTGATCATTCCTCTAGTATTGACCATCTTGGAGGTGGAAGTAAGCTGAGTCCTCGAAAACCGGCTCTAAATCTGGCCATGCAAAACCAGAGAGGTTAGACCTCTAATAGCAAGTACCACAAGGAAGCACGATATGAAGGATTAAACCAGTAAGTAAGAGAATATAATAATAGATCTCTGCTTTCTACTAGGATTCACATAACATCACGACACTTCGAACCAACCTCCCAACCAAACAAGGACAGAAGTTGGCCCGTCATGTCCTGACATTCTGATCATCTCAGTTAGGCAACAGAGTAGGTATAGTACACAAACAAATCATCTTGAACGGCCAATCAACTCCTACGGCTTGCTATTGTGAGTCCTAAGTTATCCTGGAATTATGCAAATAGGGATTCCTTAGTTCTTACTATGTGCGAGCAAGACTAGTCTATCCAGTCAATCAATTGCGCCAATCATGAATTAGACGAGTCCCAGCAGGACGTCCGTCATCAATATACAATATACAATAATAATATAAGCAGATACCGCTCCCTGCCCGTGTGGCAGGTTTACAGTATCTGTGGAAACCAGCCGGCCTGTCGGGCACTACTAGTCCCAAGAGGGCTGCCATGTAAGAACTCGGGGATCCATTCTCTCCATGCAATCATTATTTTATTTAACTTAATAGTCTCTACGTTGAGTAAAATCCTATACCGTGGATCATGGTCATTCAAATGAGTACTTTCGTATGGGGTACGATATGCGCAACTCTACAACGATACCCGTGCGGCTAGGTTGTAGGTCTTACATAGCGTAATGCAACAATCAAATCTAACCACGGAGTAATCATGTCTTGACCATAAAGTACACATGCTGCTTTGTAGAAAAATAAATAAATTGAAGCCTGCACATGCCTGCATGTCAATATTCGGGATCAGCTAATCGATTACAATAGTTCATTACATGAACGTGTCTCATTCATTTAATTCAATAAGACGACTAGCCAGTCTCTTAGTTCCAACTAGGAATGCATGATCAATTTTAGTCAAGATAACCATTATTATCAATGGTGACAAGGCATGAAAGTCAATTAGTATTAAATGGGGTCGAGTCTATAACTCTCAGGGTTAAGTTCCAGTCTTACTGGGTATCCATAAACCAATCAAGACACAGGGCACGTTCTACATAACCATATCTATTAAAAATATTAACATGCCAAGCTTATCGAGTTCATAAAAGGCGTAAGGATATAATAGGAGAATTATCATGCCACCATTAAATGAATAAATTATAGAACAAATAGAAACACCCAGGTCAGGAAGTCACGCCAACAAGTCTATGCTAAGGCCAACAAGTCACGCCAACAAGTCTATGCTAAGGCCAACAAGTCACGCCAACAAGTCTATGCTAAGGCCAACAAGTCACGCCAACAAGTCTATGCTAAGGCCAACAAGTCTATGTTAAGGCCAACAAGTCACGCCAATAAGTCTATGCTAAGGCCAACAAGTCACGCCAACAAGTCTATGCTAAGTCTAGTAGGTAGGAGTGAGCATATAAACAGCGTGAGCGTGAAAAGTGGTTCACGTTGGCACGCACAGCGTGAGCGTGAAGGGTAATTCACGCACTCATAACGTGAGTGTGAAAAGTAACTCACGCACGCACAGCGTGAGCGTGATAAAAAATTCACGCACGCACGCAAAGACGTGTGCGTAACTCAAAATTCATGCACGTACGTAAAAACGTGAGCGTGACTCAAAATTCACGCTAACACGTAAAGACGTGTGCGTGACTCAAAATTCACGCTGGCACGTAAGAACGTGAGCGTGACTCAAAATTTATGCTAACACGTAAAGACGTGAGCGTGACTAAAAATTCACGTTGGCACGTAAGAACGTGAGCGTGACTCAAAATTTACGCTAGCACGTAAGAACGTGAGCGTGACTAAATCTCCCGAACTCCAATCTTATGGAGCCTTCGTTCCAAGCCAGAAATGAGGTTCCCATGGTTCAGAATGGTGCGGAATGAGAAGCTCTGCCACATGAACTATCTATGCCGAAAGCACGCCAGTTTGGTGGATCAAAACCCATGAACAACCGAGAATACAACAACTTAGATCTAGAAGAAACAGGCCAAAGAAATCAAAAATGCTAAGTACTAAACTCTCTTAGAATCACAAGTGGAAGACAAATGAACCATAAAAGTGGGTGAAGGAGAAGCAAGATGTACTTGCCTTCTCCTGGTAGGTGGAAGAGAGTGATGAGGAAGAAGAAAAAGTAATGGTGAAGGAGAGTTATGAGGAGAGAGAAGGGGATGGGGGCTTTAAATAGAAAAGGGGGTGGTAGGTAGGGTTTTATTGGGTCAGGTTTATTCGGATCCATCCAAGGCCAACCCGAAAGCAAAGCAGAGAGGTTAAAAGCAGAAAGTAAAATGCAGAAATAAAATACAGGAATAAAATTGCAGGAAATAAAATACAGATAATTAATTAACATAAAATTAAAGGAATTTAAATACAGGATAATACATGATAAATACTAAATAAATATATATGAGTTGTACATGTATAAAAATACGCATTCTGGGAACGGGGAGTGACAACGAGCCTTGTTCTCGAGGGACTACGCGACTTGACAACCGCAGCTAGAGCGGGACAGTGCTAGAAATAGCTCAGATCGACCGGCATAACTTTGCCTAACTTATATTTTGCAACGACTTGACAAGCAAAGGCTACGCCAAGCTTCGCATCGAGGAAATATGTCGTACACGCGTTCGACATGAACAACCAAGTTCTCGGGTGCCTAGACTTAAGCCACAAGCCGTGCAAGACGACTTAACTCACGGGACGTACGAAGGCTATGCCAAGCCTTGGACGAAGGGACCATGCATGCATTTTTAAGCATTTACGTGGGCGACGCCTATGACTTAGGCCAATTCGAGCATTGGGACAGATGATGGTACCGTGCATGCTTTATCAAGCATTCAAGCGGACGACGCCTATGACTTAGGCTGATTCTAGTGTCGTGGCAACTTAGCAACTTATGCCAACTTTCTTCTCCCAAGCCACGGGACGAAGGATCAAGTGTCATTTTCAAAACACACTGAGCAAACTTCTAAGCAGACCGTGGGACCATTTTCCATGTTTTAAGACATTCTGACCCGTCGGAATTATTTCCTTAGCTATGTGGATTCGTCTCTTTTATTATCAAGCCTAACTTGTGTAAGTTGAAAACAAGCGAGTTATTAAGTGAAGGCTAAGATGAGACAAGTTCACCGAAACTACCCCACCTGAGCGAGGAGTCGCCTCGGATGAGCGAGCCTTCGAGCAGCCGTTGCAAGGCTAAGTCTGAATGTCGTCGGCATTTCAATTCCTCCGATTGACTTTGCAGGACGGGACACTACAACATACACCACTCAGAACAAGTCTCGTCCTCGAGACTTTCCTGAAGGCAAGCCATCCTACCAGTTCTATGACCAAGACTTAATCGTATACACTCCGCCTACGCGTTTCTTCGATTTCGACCCACGCTCGCACTATTTTCAATCTTTCCCTTAACATGATTTCAAGTTCTCGACACTATTCCATTCCTCAAGTCTTGCTTGAACTCAACGTATCACTTGGTTGGATCGTGCACAAATTCCAGGCGTCCCCAAAATACATGCATTCAGCCAAGCCTCATGATAGAGAATTCGTCATTCTCACTCGAGTCGCATCGTGTACATACTCAGGCGTCCCTGAAATATATGTATGTCAGTCGATTCTCGTGAAGGGTATTCCTATATCCGTGATTCACACTATCCATCTGTCACGCCCCAGAACCAGAATACTGGAGAGCGGGGGAATGACTCAGCCAGCTACGTATTACGGGTAGATGAATACCGTATAATACGATCAATGCTGTCTAAAAGACAAGGGGGTGCATACTACATGAAAGTCTCGCTATGGTCACTTCACATCTATTGTTTCAATCATTCAAATAAGAAGCAATAACAGAGAACATTTAAGAATAAGCAATAAGGCGTCCCAAACGCTTAGTCAAGATATTCTTGAGATCTGGCTTTACAAAACATAGCCAGATGATATAGCAACATATACACAATTGTTATCAGCTGCAGTCTGACTTAATTACAATTATGTAAAAGTAAGTACAAGACAATTCGACTAACATGTCGGTGCCAAGCGGCAAAATGTAAAGTAATTAACAAAACGAGCGGGGAAGTAAGGAACCCACTCGAGTCCTCCTGCGATTATTCCTCTAGTATTGACCATCTTGGAGGTAGAGGTAAGCTGAGTCCTCGGGAACCGGCTCTAAATCTGGCCATGCAAAACCAGAGAGGTTAGACCTCTAATAGCAAGTACCGCAAGGAAGCACGATATGAGACATTAAACCAGTAAATAAGAGAATATAATAATAGATCTCTGCTTGCTACTGGGATTCACATAACATCACGACACTTCGAACCAACCTCCCAACCAAACAAGGACAGAAGTTGGCCCGTCATGTCCTGATGCTCTGATCATCTCAGTTAGGTAACAAAGTAGGTACAGTGCACAAACAAATCAACTTAAACGGCCATCCAACTCCTACGGCTTACTACTGTGAGCTCCAAGTTATCCTGGAATTATGCAATAAAGATTTCTCAGTTCTTACTATGGACAAGCAAGGCTAGTCGATCCAATCAATCAATTGCGCCAATCATGAATTAGACGAGTCCCAACAGGACGCCCGTCATCAATATATAATATACAATAAATAGTAAAATCATATACCGCTCCATGCCCGTGTGGCAGGTTTGCAGTATCTGTAGGGACCAGCCGGCCTGTCGGGCACTACTAGTCCCAAGAGGGCTGCCATGTAAGAACTCGGGAATCCATTCTCTCCATGCAATCATTATTTTTATTTAACTTAATAGTTTCTACGTTGAGTAAAATCTCATGCCGTGGATCATGGTCATTCGGAATGAGTACTTTCGTACGGGGTACGATATGCACAACTCTACAACGGTGCCCGTACGGTTAGGTTGTAGGTCTTACATAACGTAATGCAACAATCCAAACTAACCACGGAACAATCATGTCTTGACCATAAAGTACACATGCTTCTTTTATAGTAAAATAAATAAATAAATAAATTGAAGCATGCATGTGTGCCTGTATGTCAATATTCGGGATCGGCCAATCAATTATAGCAGTTCATACTTAATATGAACGTGTCTCATTCATTCATTTCAATAAGACGACTAGCCAGTCTCTTAGTTCCATCTAGGAACGCATGATCAATAATAAATCAAGATAACAACCAATGTTAATTAATGCCAAATTCGAAAAATAAACATTGGGAAATAAATAATGATTGGGAAATAAATAATCTCCTGCGCTGTGGGAAATGATTGGGGAATAAATAAATCTCATGCATTGTGGGGAATGTTTGGGAAATAAAGAATCTCATGCGCTGTGGAAAAGGTTGGGAAATAAATAATATCATGCGCCTGAGGGAAATGATTGGGAAATAAATAAACTCATGCGCTGTGGGAATGCGGCTGTGAGAAATAAATATCATGCGCCCGAGGAATAAGATTGGAGAATAAATAATCCATGCGTCTGAGGAATGAGATTGGGAAATAAATAATCTCATGCGCCTGAGGAATGAGATTGGGAAATAAATAATCTCATGCCCCCGAGGAATAAGATTGGAGAATAAATAATCCATGCGCCTGAGGAATAAGATTGGAGAATAAATAATCCATGCGCCTGAGGAATGAGATTGGGAAACAAATAATCTCATACGCCTGAGGAATGCGACTGTGGGAAATAAATATCATGCGCTGTGGAATAAGATTGAGAAATAAATAATCCATGCGCCTGAGGAATGAGATTGGGAAACAAATAATCTCATGCGCCTGAGGAATGCGGCTGTAGAAAATAAATATCATGCGCTGTGGAATAAGATTGAGAAATAAATAATCCATGCGCCTGAGGAATGAGATTGGAAAATAAATATCATGCGCTGTGGAATAAGATTGGGAAATAAATAATCCATGCGCCTGAGGAATGAGATTGGGAAATAAATAATCTCATGCGCCTGAGGAATAAGATTGGAGAATAAATAATCCATGCGCCTAAGGAATGAGATTGGGAAATAAATAATCTCATGCGCCTGAGGAATGAGATTGGGAAACAAATAATCTCATGCGCTGTGGGAAATAAATATCATGCGCTATGGGAAAGGTTGGGAAATAAATAACCATGCGCTGTGGAATGAAGATTTGATGCGCTGTGGGAATAAAGATTTCCATGCGCTGAGGAATGAAGATTTGATGCGCTGTGGGAATAAAGATTTCCATGCGCTGAGGAATGAAGATTTGATGCGCTGGGACTGTCTTTCTTCTCCGAATTTTCTGAGAACAGAACCATGGGAACCATGGAAGCCATTGCTTCCAAGCTTCATAAATCCTTCATCCCAAGTCCAAATATGGACTTCCATAGGTCAAAATTGGGTAGAACGAAATTCTCTACAACATGGAACCATCAAAACTTGAAGATAACAAAGTTTACTAGATCAAAACCTAAGAAATCCGAAAATGTAACAAACTTAGATCTACAACAAATAAGCCATGGAAATTGAAAATGCTAAGTACTAAAGAGACTTAAAATCAAATAGGGAAGATGATAGAACAATAAAAATAGGGATCCATCAAGAAGCAAGTTGGCACTTGCCTATCTCTTCTAGGTTGGTGGGAGAGTTATGAGGAAGAAGAGTAATGGTGAAGTAATGAAGAGAGAGAAAGGAGATGGGCTTTAAATGGAAGGAATGGTGGTAGGTGGGGGTTTATTTCGGTTCATGATGAACCAACATAATTAAACCAATCTGAGCCGAACCCATAGCAAAGCTAAAGCAGAGTATAAAAGCAGAAAGTAAAGTGCAGAAATGAAATTACAGGAAATTAATTAACATGAAATTAAAGGAATTTAAATAAAGAGCAATACATGATAAATATAAAATATTTACATTTAAACAGTACATGCATTCTAAAAATACGTATTCTGGGAATGGGAAGTGACATCTCTACCCTCCTTAGAAAAATTCCGTCCTCGGAATTTCAAATCCAAGCAGGATAGAAACATCAGAGCTGAACTACTCTAGGTATAAGCAATTTAAGTAAGCAATCATTCTACAATGTCAATAGTATATAACATATCTATGTTGAACATTCTACGATACCAAGCAATTCTACTCGTAAGGTGGCAAGCATGAGGAGTTAAGACAATCAAGGTATACAGAAAGAGATATACCTTGTGAGTCAAACAGGTGCGGATACCGTGATCGGATATCATCCTCACGTTCCCACATTGACTCCCCTAAAGAGTGATGACCCCAAGCAACCCGGACAAGGCTAATTGTTCGGTTCTTGAGTATCTTCTCTCTTCGGTCCAAAATAGACACAGGCTGTTCCTCGTAAGACAGGTTGGTACCAACAACCAGCTCAGAATGATCAAGGATATGGTTTGGGTTCGATACATACCTTCGCAACTGAGATACATGAAATACGTCATGCACCTCTCGTAACGAAGGTGGAAGGGATAAACGATAAACAACATCGCCTATCCTCTCAAGAATAACAAATGGGCCCACGTACCGCGGACTCAACTTCCCGCGAACGCCAAACCTAATGACCCCACGGGTAGGTGAGATCCTCAAGAACACGTGGTCCCCAACAGAAAACTCTAGCGGCCTACGATGCTGGTCCGCCCAATGACGATGCCGATCCTGTGCAACTCGAAGTCGCTCTCTAATTCCTTTGACCAATTCAACTGTCTGAACAATCATTTCTGGGCCTAACATCTTTCTCTCCCCGATATCATCCCATGCTAGTGGCGACCTACACTTCTTACCATATAGTGCTTCAAACGGCGCCATCTGGATACTGGCTTGATAACTGTTGTTGTATGAGAACTCGACCAAGTGTAGGTGGCTCTCCCAAGATCCTCCAAAATCTAGGGTGCAAGCTCGCAACATGTCTTCTAAAGTCTGAATTGTTCTTTCTGATTGCCCGTCCGTCTGTGGATGGTAAGCCGTGCTAAATCTTAACTTGGTACCCAAGCTATGATGTAAGCTCTTCCAAAAATGTGATGTAAAATGGGTATCTCTGTCTGACACAATACTGGCTGGGATCCCATGCTGCCTGACTATCTGCTGCATATACAATTCTGCCAACTTCTCCGTAGATTGCCCTACTCTAAAAGGAAGAAAGTGTGCCACCTTTGTAAGCCGATCTACTATCACCCAAATAGCATTTTTACCACTTGGTGATCTTGGTAAACCGGTCACAAAGTCCATTGTAATATGTTCCCACTTCCATTCCGGGATAGGAAGCGGTTGCTATAACCCAGCTGGCCTCTGCTGTTCTGCCTTCACTTGCTGACATACCAAGCAACGGGAAACAAATCTAGCTATCTCCCTCTTCATCCCATTCCACCAGAAGTGCTGCTTGATATCTTGGTACATCTTGGTCCCTCCAGGGTGAATAGAATACTGAGAGCTGTGAGCTTCTGCCATAACCTCCTGTCTGATATCTCCACTAGGCACACATAGACGTGACCCAAACCTAAGTGTACCATCTTCATGAATTCTCATCTCCTTCCTGAGTCCTGACTCACATTCTGTCCTAAGCTTCTGAATCCTTGGGTCTTGTGCCTGAGCTGCCTTGATCCTATCTACCAAGTTGGATTGAACTTGTAGACTCGTCAGAACTCCTACATCACTAGGAAGTACAACCTCGATGCCCATCTCCTGAAGGTCTTCTAAGATATGTCTCTGTGTTGTTAACATAAATGCGCCGCCTCTCCTGCTGAGAGCGTCTGCTACTACATTCGCCTTGCCTGGATGATACTGAAGCTCCACGTCATAATCCTTGATCAACTCCAACCATCTCCTCTGCCTCATGTTCAGTTCCTTCTGAGTAAAAATGTACTTCAGACTTTTATGGTCCGTGTACATATCCACTCGATCACCATATAAGTAATGCCTCCATAGCTTCAAAGCAAATACTACTGCCGCCAACTCCAAATCATGAGTTGGATAATTCTTCTCGTGGTCCCGAAGTTGCCTAGATGCATATGCTATCACCTTCCCATGCTGCATGAGGACACATCTAAGTCCTTTACCTGACGCATCACAATAAACGGTAAAACCTCCGGGTCTAACTGGCAATGTAAGAATAGGCGCTGATATCAACTTCTGCTTCAGATTCTCAAATAATGTCTGGCATTCTGCCGACCAGACGAATGGTACATCCTTCCGTGTCAAGCGGGTCATGGGTGCTGAAAGCCTTGCAAAGTCTGACACGAACCTTCTGTAATAACCCGCCAATCCAAAGAAACTCCGTACATCTGCTACGGTCTTGGGTACTGGCCAACTTTCTACTGCTTCTATCTTCTTGGGATCCACTGCTACTCCAGCTCCTGATATGATATGACCCAAAAATGAAATATGATCCGACCAAAACTCACATTTGCTGAGCTTGACATACAACTGATTCTCTCTCAGAACCTGTAACACCTTCCGGAGGTGGTCTTCATGCTCCTCTTCACTAGCAGAGTACACAAGAATGTCGTCGAGAAATACTACGACAAACTGATCTAAGTACGGCATAAAGATACGGTTCATCAAATCCATGAATATAGCTGGAGCATTGGTCAAACCAAACGGCATTACTAAGAATTCATAATGCCCATACTTCGACCTGAATGCTGTCTTGGGAATGTCCTCCTTCCGAACCCTCACTTGATGATACCCTGAACGAAGATCTATCTTGGAGAAAACTCTAGCTTTGCTCAACTGATCAAACAAGTCGTCGATCCTGGGTAGTGGGTACTTGTTCTTTACTGTCGCCGCGTTAAGCTTCCTGTAATCAATGTATAATCTGGACGACCCATCCTTCTTTCCCACAAGTACTACTGGTGCTGCCCATAGTGATATGCTAGCTTGGATGAACTTCTTCTCCTTCAGTTCCTCTATGTGCTGATATACCTTGGCCTGCTCTGAATCCGCCATTCTGAAAACTCGATCTGATATTGGTTTAGTTCCTGGTGCCAATTCTATGCTGAACTCAATATCTCTAACTGGTGGTAGACCTGGAAGTTCTTCAGGAAATACGTCTAGAAACTCTTCAACTACCTTCGGAATCTGAACTTCTTCCATTGCCGTTACTACTCCCGGCTCTTGCTGAGTTGCCTCTAATCTGACTAAGGTGAACCGCTTCATGCCTGGAATATCAAAAGATACACTCCCTCTACGACAATCTATTATCGCATGACTGTCTTTCAGCCAGTCCATGCCTAAGATAACGTCGAAATTTCCAACAGGAAATTCTATCAACCGGGCGGGTAAGGAATGCCCGCAAACTACAACGCTACATGCTAGAATAACTCGACTAACTCCTACGAGCCCATACCAGTGAGTATATTTAACCTCCCTGGCAATGCCTCGAATTCCATTCCTAGCCGTGTTGCAAATTGTGCAGATATAAATGAGTGCGATGCTCCCGAATCAAACAATGCTACTGCGGGATAAGAGGCGACGAGAATGTTACCTGCCACAACATCTCCCGATGCCAATGCCTCTTCCAAGGACAGAGTGAATGCCTGCCCTCGACCTCCTTGCTGGTTCCCATGCTGCGGCCTAGCCTGGTGCTGCCGCTGGCCCCTGCCCTGGTGATGCTGGGGTGGTCTATGCTGGTGTTGCTGTATCGGCGGTCCCTGCTGCCGAAACATCTGAGCCTGTGGCATTAACGGACGCTGGGCCAATGGTCTCACTGCCACTGCGGGTCCTCGATACTGCCCTGCCCCTGGTGCTGGCAGAGCAGGAAACTGTTGCACTGGTCCTCCTAACCTTGAATTCATAGGACATGTGGTAACCCGATGATCTGGATTTCCACATATCAAACACAGTCTATTCAATGTCCGACACACATCTCTAGTGTGCCCTATCTTCCCATAATAAGTGCAGCCCGCTGGGGGTTGCTGGTTCTTCCTCTGTTGCTGTTGCTGCTGCCTGGGTGGTGGTGCTGGCCCTCGCATTGCCACATCGTAGATACGAATGCCAGTGGATGGTGCTGTTGTTCGGGGCGCCGCTCCCCCTCCTCCTTCAATCTGACTATGGGATCTCTTCTGACCCCCAGTCCTCACCGCAAGCCTCTGAATAGTGATCTCATGCCTTCGAGTTGCCGTCAATACTTTATCAAAAGTCTGGTAATTGTGTCCCTCTATCAATTGCAAGAGTTCAAGGTGAAACCCTTGCTGAAACCTCATGGCCCTCTGGCGCTCTGTTGCTACCATCTCTGGGGCGAACCTACTCAATCTGCAGAACTCTGCTGCATAAGCATCTACAGTCTTGCCGGCCTGCCTGAGGTTGATAAACTTCTGTTGTAGCTCAAACTGCGCCACAACCCCATAGTACTTGGTCTTGAATCTTGCTGTGAAATCGTCCCAAGCCACAGGACGTCTGATGCCTACTTCCTCTGATTTCCACCAATCACGTGCGAGATCCTGAAGTAACAACTTCAATAGATCCACACGTTCTTCTGCCGGCACCTTAGCGGCTGTCAGAATAGCCTCCATATCCTTAAGCCATGTATCTGCTGAGATGGCATCCTCCGTGCCCTCGAAACCGTGGGGATTGTACTTGCAAAACCTGGCTGATGCTCCTGAATCAGTCCTCACTCCTCTTTCCAATGCCGTCTGCAATCCTTGGTTAAGCAACACATTCTGCTCTTGTAGCTGAGTGTGCATGCGCTGCTGGACCAACATCTGATGTTGCTGAGTAGCCATCATTCCTCTCATGATCTCCAGAAGGGCTGGTGTGTCCACTTGGGTAGGTGGAACTGTTGGTGGTGGTGGAACATCCGGATACTGCGATCCAGCTGCTGCTTCCACTATCACTTCTTCCTGGGCAGCCTCCTGAGGCGAGACTGGCCCTTGTTGCTGACCAACAGGGTCAGGTTGTCCATGTTGCTCCTGCTGTTGTCCAGCTCTGACCGATGCGGACGAAGTGCCCCTAAGAAAAGGGACAAGAGAACAATCAAACAATCGAACATGAAGGATCAATGAAGTCAAAGGATACCGGAATGTCAAGCAAGGGTTGAGAATAATGAATCATGAGATCAAGGGGGAACACGTGTGATTGAGACATCCTATAAATCAAAACACCCCACAAGTCTGAAATCAGACCTGCATGGGCCACCACTAAAACCTTGTCACGCCCCAGAACCAGAATACTGGAGAGCGGGGGAATGACTCAGCCAGCTACGTATTACGGGTAGATGAATACCGTATAATACGATCAATGCTGTCTAAAAGACAAGGGGGTGCATACTACATGAAAGTCTCGCTATGGTCACTTCACATCTATTGTCTCAATTATTCAAATAAGAAGCAATAACAGAGAACATTTAAGAATAAGCAATAAGGCGTCCCAAACGCTTAGTCAAGATGTTCTTGAGATCTGGCTTTACAAAACATAGCCAGATGATATAGCAACATATACACAATTGTTATCAGCTGCAGTCTGACTTAATTACAATTATGTAAAAGTAAGTACAAGACAATCCGACTAACATGTCGGTGCCAAGCGGCAAAATGTAAAGTAATTAACAAAACGAGCGGGGAAGTAAGGAACCCACTCGAGTCCTCCTGCGATCATTCCTCTAGTATTGACTATCTTGGAGGTATAGGTAAGCTGAGTCCTCGGGAACCGGCTCTAAATCTGGCCATGCAAAACCAGAGAGGTTAGACCTCTAATAGCAAGTACCGCAAGGAAGCACGATATGAGACATTAAACCAGTAAATAAGAGAATATAATAATAGATCTCTGCTTGCTACTGGGATTCACATAACATCACGACACTTCGAACCAACCTCCCAACCAAACAAGGACAGAAGTTGGCCCGTCATGTCCTGATGCTCTGATCATCTCAGTTAGGTAACAGAGTAGGTACAGTGCACAAACAAATCAACTTAAACGGCCATCCAACTCCTACGGCTTACTACTGTAAGCTCCAAGTTATCCTAAAATTATGCAATAAAGATTTCTCAGTTCTTACTATGGACAAGCAAGGCTAGTCGATCCAATCAATCAATTGCGCCAATCATGAATTAAACGAGTCCCGGCAGGACGCTTGTCATCAATATACAATATACAATAAATAGTATAATCAGATACCGCTCCATGCCCGTGTGGCAGGTTTGCAGTATCTGTGGGGACCAGCCGGCCTGTCGGGCACTACTAGTCCCAAGAGGGCTGCCATGTAAGAACTCGGGAATCCATTCTCTCCATGCAATCATTATTTTTATTTAACTTAATAGTTTCTACGTTGAGTGAAATCCCATGCCGTGAATCATGGTCATTCGGAATGAGTACTTTCGTACGGGGTACGATATGCACAACTCTACAACGGTGCCCGTGCGGTTAGGTTGTAGGTCTTACATAGCGTAATGCAACAATCCAAACTAACCACGGAACAGTCATGCCTTGACCATAAAGTACACATGCTTCTTTTATAGTAAAATAAATAAATAAATAAATTGAAGCCTGCATGTGTGCCTGTATGTCAATATTCGGGATCGACCAATCAATTATAGCAGTTCATACTTAATATGAACGTGTCTCATTCATTCATTTCAATAAGACGACTAGCCAGTCTCTTAGTTCCATCTAGGAACGCATGATCAATAATAAATCAAGATAACAACCAATGTTAATTAATGCCAAATTCGAAAAATAAATATTGGGAAATAAATAATGATTGGGAAATAAATAATCTCCTGCGCTGTGAGAAATGATTGGGGAATAAATAAATCTCATGCATTGTGGAGAATATTTAGGAAATAAAGAATCTCATGCGCTGTGGGAAAGGTTGGAAAATAAATAATATCATGCGCCTGAGGGAAATGATTGGGAAATAAATAAACTCATGCGCTGTGGGAATGCGGCTGTGAGAAATAAATATCATGCGCCCGAGGAATAAGATTGGAGAATAAATAATCCATGCGCCTGAGGAATGAGATTGGGAAATAAATAATCTCATGCGCCTGAGGAATAAGATTGGGAAATAAATAATCTCATGCGCCCGAGGAATAAGATTGGAGAATAAATAATCCATGCGCCTGAGGAATAAGATTGGAGAATAAATAATCCATGCGCCTGAGGAATGAGATTGGAAAACAAATAATCTCATGCGCCTGAGGAATGCGGCTGTGGGAAATAAATATCATGCGCTGTGGAATAAGATTGAGAAATAAATAATCCATGCGCCTGAGGAATGAGATTGGGAAACAAATAATCTCATGCGCCTGAGGAATGCGGCTGTAGGAAATAAATATCATGCGCTGTGGAATAAGATTGAGAAATAAATAATCCATGCGCCTGAGGAATGAGATTGGGAAATAAATATCATGCGCTGTGGAATAAGATTGGGAAATAAATAATCCATGCGCCTGAGGAATGAGATTGAAAAATAAATAATCTCATGCGCCTGAGGAATAAGATTGGAGAATAAATAATCCATGCGCTTAAGGAATGAGATTGGAAAATAAATAATCTCATGCGCCTGAGGAATGAGATTGGAAAACAAATAATCTCATGCGCTGTGGGAAATAAATATCATGCGCTGTGGGAAAGGTTGGGAAATAAATAACCATGCGCTGTGGAATAAAGATTTGATGCGCTGTGGGAATAAAGATTTCCATGCGCTGAGGAATGAAGATTTGATGCGCTGGGACTGTCCTTCTTCTCCGAATTTTCTGAGAACAGAACCATGGGAACCATGGAAGCCATTGCTTCCAAGCTTCATAAATCCTTCATCCCAAGTCCAAATATGGACTTCCATAGGTCAAAATTGGGTAGAACGAAATTCTCTACAACATGGAACCATCAAAACTTGAAGATAACAAAGTTTACTAGATCAAAACCTAAGAAATCCGAAAATGTAACAAACTTAGATCTACAATAAATAAGCCATGGAAATTGAAAATGCTAAGTACTAAAGAGACTTAAAATCAAATAGGGAAGATGATGGAACAATAAAAATAGGGATCCATCAAGAAGCAAGTTGGCACTTGCCTATCTCTTCTAGGTTGGTGGGAGAGTTATGAGGAAGAAGAGTAATGGTGAAGTAATGAAGAGAGAGAAAGGAGATGGGCTTTAAATGGAAGGGGTGGTGGTAGGTGGGGGTTTATTTCGGTTCATGATGAACCAACATAATTAAACCAATCTGAGCCGAACCCATAGCAAAGCTAAAGCAGAGTATAAAAGCAGAAAGTAAAGTGCAGAAATGAAATTGCAGGAAATTAATTAACATGAAATTAAAGGAATTTAAATAAAGAGCAATACATGATAAATATAAAATATTTACATTTAAACAGTACATGCATTCTAAAAATACGTATTCTGGGAATGGGAAGTGACACCATCCATGCCAATCTCCAAGATCAATCTTTCGATTGCTAACTTCTTGAAATAGGACGTCTCGCCTAACCGCTATGCCATTTCTCAAGGCTAAGTCAATATCAGGATTGGAATCATAGTTCTCCAACAATAATGCCAATACTGACCCCAATCCTAGGGTCAAACCAAAGTCGATAGCACGGGATTTTCTACCCAAGCTCGCGTCACTCAGATTTCTAAACATCAAGCACGATCACCTAATTCGCGTCAAGGCGCTCGTTGTGTATATTCAAATCCGTTCTCTTTTCACCAATTCTAACCAATTCATGTATTTGATCACGAGGTCGTCTAGCTCGACAATACGTTGTGTCCCAATCTCACGCGAGTCCGATTATCTATGGTGGTTCATGAATCACCATGCAACGCTCCTGCGGAATAATTATTCTCATCGGGGCGTAACTCTTGTTTGAGTCCAGACTAATTCAATCTCGATACGTGGATTGGACCTACTCAATCCTCAAGTTAAATCGTTAAGCACACGGAGTCATTTTTGAGTCCACCTTCGCGTCAAACCATAAGTCAAAGCAATCATATTGCCGCGCCGTACAAGTTCGATCACCCCCGCTGTATGAATCACCATACCAGCGCTCACGCGGAGTGATCGCCCTAATCGGCGTGACGCATGTACGAGGCTGGAGTTGCGCTCGCATAAGACAAGAACGTCAACGTTGTGGTTGTCGCCGAAGCAATCCAAATATTTCATTTTCCTCCAAGTCAAGATCTCAGTTCGATAGTCCGATCGTCATTCGTTCAA
Organism: Iris pallida; assembly: GCA_029216955.1. NCBI lineage: Eukaryota > Viridiplantae > Streptophyta > Magnoliopsida > Asparagales > Iridaceae > Iris > Iris pallida. The sequence continues at coordinate 14,174,219 of JANAVB010033820.1, read as the reverse complement.
CTAGAAAATTCTCGAGACAAGTCTATATTTTCCTCAACACGTTTCAATATCACGAGTATAGCATCCATCGGAACAATAACATTTGCACGATCGTCATTCGCCGAGTCAGAGTACTCCCGAGTTATCGCATATCGATCTTTGATACGTCTCAATACTATCGATGATATGTGTTACCTGACGATCTTCCTTTGCAACAAATTTTGAGTCGTGCGGCTGATGCTATTATCTAAACTGGATATACCACAATTTTTCGATATTCAAGATCAAGTTCGATCGCTATTCCTCAAGCTAGTATCAAGATCGTTGTCCAAAACTCAAGTCACATTTCATTTGACTCAATCCGAAATCGTACGCGCGATCCTCTAAGTTTCTGCGATCGAGACATTCACTTGTTTCACCGTTTCGAATCATTTTCTAACTCGTGTTGTCCATTAACGACATCTCGTTCGAGACATTCGAAGTCACGACCAACTAAGCGTGACGCGTTCTAAGGCTTTGCGCGATCGCATTACCTCGTCGACATACTCGTTGTTACTCATAATCCTCGATTTTTGCTCGAATGATTTCCAAGACAAACCATACACCACTCAGGATTCGAGCCATCCGATCTAGTCCTCAATCATGTTCGCATTATTTGCTAAAACATCTTTCAGATTCGTTCGACGAATCTCTAGCGTAATCGCTCACATCGTCTCGACGTACTGTCGTTCGCACTATTTCTCAAAATCTAAATCAATCTTCCGTGTACGCCTTAGCGTTAATTCGATAGCGTTCCTATCGATATTACACTCTAAGTGTATCTCCGTTCCCGACCGAGTGATACTTAATATTGTTCGCGATCCGTTTGCACCAAAAAGTCGAGGTGCACGACGCGCGGCATAACTTCGCCAAAAGGCCGTGTGCATAGCTATCCCGTGCGGACTATATTCGAGTTTGCATGCTCGTTTGCTAATGTCGACGTAGGACTATTCGGGCACACGTGCGACTTGCTAACTTTAGCATGTGTCTTCTATCGAGTCAAGTTTGACATCGTTCGGCACAAAGGCCTACCGATGCGTCCGATGATGGCCTACCGATGCGTTCGATTGAACGCTTGTACGAGCTTTTGAAAATATTTAGACTTATTGTATGGACATACCGAGGGACATTTGAGAGAGAGCGCCCACTTCTTTTCCCATGAACGAGCTTTCAAAACTGAGATATGCGACATGAAGTCCAAGGACGTAAAGCCGTGCGCTGATACCATTATGTCACGCCCCGCTCCCGTAGGAGCGATCATCCTCGCTAAGGCGTAATTTCGTACGAGCCTAGATTGCGCTCGTGCAAGGCGGTTTCATAACGGCCGATTACAGCGGCTGCGACGGGATCGTCGCACAGAAGTCCCAAGCAGAAACATTGAAACATGCAGCAGAAATTTAAAGGCAAGACACAAGTCATTCAAAAGAACTCTTTATTGATATTGAACAATGATATTACAATGGGCGCAAGGCCATGATTACAAGTCTCTCAAGCTCACTTTTTTCTCATTTTACAAGTCACTCTGCTCTCTCTCATCTCTCGATACAATGATTGAGCCAGCGGAAGCTTCGAAAGATAATGTCCATACATTATGTCCCATATAAGTCTTGAGTTCGCGCGGCCGCACGCATCGAGTCGCCAAGGAACTCCGTGCCTTGACGCATCCAAGCGGGCTCCGCGCCACGAGCTTTTACCTATGCCTACACATGAAAACTGTGTGGGTGTCAGTACTCAACTGTACTAGTGGAGTGAGCTCCTCGCCCACTCATAAAAAACCGACACGTTCATTTTACTTTGTGCAATAAAAGTCCCTTTATGACTGTCTTTCTAGTCTTGTCTTAGGATCAGTTTTAAGACCACGACGCTTAACAAACCAATGTGCAACGACATGGTCGTGCTATAATACCAACGTGTACTTCGATCGAGGCAGTGCCTCATCGCTTATGTACTTGACCGAACTTCAACTCGGGACGGCAGGGTCGTGCCATACTCTATTCCTGATTTCAACGTATTCGAGACAGTGCTTCGCCGAGGAGCAACTTATGCGAACTCGGCCGTGCCAAGTCTTTCACTTAAACTCAGGTGGCTCTAGACCAACTCTCGTGCCATACGACGTCAAGGGGACGACTCGTGCAGGTCGTGCCTCTAGACCTTGCTTAGACTTATTCGTGCTTCAAGATTGAGGTCGTGCCTCGCAACTTATCAAGACTTATCCATGCTACCGCCTTGCGGTCTTCCTATTCGACTCATAAACCAACTTAGACAAGACTTGTCAAACCTAGTGTCGATTTTCTGAACATTCCGATGCCAAGTATCGATGCCAAGCACGGTGCCTATGCTGCAGCCCAATATTAGGCCCAGACTTGTGTTACCGACTGGACACACATACAAGTTCTAGACTCAATCTAAAGGCATACACGCGGTTTGTCTCTATTCTGCCGACCCATCTACATGAGTGGTCACTAGCAATGTCAAGCTATCTTAGACTCGTCTCGAGATATCGGCTCGTCCCTCCGTGGGTAGCTAGCCCTGGAAGCACCAAGTATCTCCCATGCGGTTATCCAGCATCCTACCGTGAGCCGTCTCGCTTCTCCCGGGCCGACATGATCCCAGTGCCCCGACGATCATTAGAGAAGACTACACCTTGTCGACAAGTTGTCCAATGACCATGCAAGACTCAACTCGATCTATCAAATCCTTCCTTAACATGACCATGCTTTTCCTCTTTCTATCGAGACTCCCAAGTAGCGGGACCGATCTCGTGCACTTCTTTATCGAGACTTAACGAGACTCCCAAGTAGCGGGATCGATCTCGTGTGCGAGATATATCGAGACTTAGCGAGACTCCCAAGTAGCGGGACCGATCTCGTGTGCTTTCTTATCGAGACATAGCGAGACTCCCAAGTAGCGGGACCGATCTCGACAACAACCAGTCGCGTGAACTTCCTTGTCCGTGGCATGCTTTTTACTAAACCGACCGTGGCTCGTGCCTTAGACAGACCTGATTTTCTAGGCGACGCTATCGCTCAAGTCGTATACTTTATACGACGAGCCTTGTTCTCGAGGGACTACGCGACTTGACAACCGCAGATAGAGCGGGACAGTGCTAGAAATAGCTCAGATCGACCGGCATAACTTTGCCTAACTTATATTTTGCAACGACTTGACGAGCAAAGGCTACGCCAAGCTTCGCATCGAGGAAACGTGTCGTGCACGCGTTCGACATGAACAACCAAGTTCTCGGGTGCCTAGACTTAAGCCACAAGTCGTGCAAGACGACTTAATTCACGGGACGTGCGAAGGCTATGCCAAGCCTTGGACGAAGGGACCGTGCATGCATTTTCAAGCATTCACGCGGGCGACGCCTATGACTTAGGCCAATTCGAGCATTGAGACAGACGATGGGACCGTGCATGCTTTATCAAGCATTCAAGCGGGCGACGCCTATGACTTAGGCTGATTCGAGTGTCGTGGCAACTTAGCAACTTAGGCCAACTTCCTTCTCCCAAGCCACGGGACGAAGGATCGAGTGTCGTTTTCAAAACACGCTGAGCAAACTTCTAAGCAGACCATGGGACCATTTTCCATGTTCTAAGACATTCCGACCCGCCGGGATTATTCTCTTAGCTATGTGGATGCGTCTCTTTTATTATTAAGTCTAACTTGTGCAAGTTGAAAACAAGCGAGTTATTAAGTAAAGGCTAAGATGAGGCAAGTTCACCGAAACTATCCCACCTGAGCGAGGAGTCGCCTCGGACGAACGAGCCTTCGAGCAGCCGTTGCAAGGCTAAGTCCGAACGCCGTCGGCGTTTCGATTCCTCCGATTGACTTTGCGGGACGGGGCACTACAGGTCCGATTTTTAAAACATTGCCTACAAATCCAACAATGAATCACCACAACTACTTAAGAAATAAAAAATATTTACAATGGAGAAAATAGCCATGTGAGAATATGAAGATGAACCGTGTGGATCTCCTCGAATCAATTGCGAACTCCCAAACACACCTTCTTTCTCTTCTTGGAAGTTGTACAGTGTCCTTTAGTGAAATTCTCATACAATCACCATCAGTTGTTCTTGTATGTTGTGTCTAGACCGTTAAATCTCATCAAAATACTAAGTCCAGACCCTAAATCAGCTCGGCTCAACTCTACTTTTCAGTTGACTTAATATATAGGTTTAGAAAAGAGTGACCCACATCATGAAAGGCAACATATATCCAAAGAAATAAACTTATATGGTTCATAGAAGGATCAAAATTATATCTATAACCCTTATGAGTGGGGGAATATCCAAAAAATATTTCTTTATTAGACTTATATTTTCTTCCATATTTAACACGGATAAAGCACAGACAAGCAAAGACACGAAAAATCAAAGAAAAAATGATTAGAGTTGAGTCTTAACACAAAATTAGATGTTTTCAATTGTATAGCTCTAGAAGATATCCTATTAATCACATAAATAGGCAGTCAAGATGTCATCGTCCAAAACTTCTTAGGAACATATTGTGGTGTAATATAATAACAATGTTCTAGAAATTTCGAGTAAATATGTCTACTCTTCTTCTCCACAATCACTTAATTGTCTTTCGCATATTCCTTATTCTTGCCTCAATTCACCGATTTGGTCCCGACCAAATTTTCATCTTTGTATCTTCCATTCTCCATAAGTGTTCTAAAGACGGACTTTTTTTTTACGTGGAGCAGGGATAGATCTATTAGTTGGTTTTTGATCTAGGATGTCTCCTACGTCGTCTGTTGACAACTCTGTTGGTGTTTTTGTCTTTGGACTAGAAAAGATAGTCTCACATCGACTACATCAAATGGTGAGTATCTCAATATAATGCATTGCTTGTGTTGAGGTGTGCACATGAGGTGTAGTGGGGCACAAGTTTGTGCCATGTGGTAGTATTTTTCTAGAAGAAAAAAGGATTAAATCTAACAAGGATGCAAGTTGATTTTTGTTGTGCAGACTCGGACTCGGACACAGACTCTAGGATGTCTCGTGCATGCATGGGAGTATTCGGGGGGTAGGCGTGGACTGGTACACTTCTATGCTGATTGTGGGATGATCTAAAATATCAAACTCTATTTTTGAGTATTGGTATTTTAGTCCCACATCGGATAGGAGAAGAGGTGAAGTCTCAACTCCACTCTATAAATAGAGCCCCTTGGCCTCCTTTGAAAGAGGCACCAAGAAGAGAGTTAAGGGAGTCTGTAAAGTCCAGGAAGCCCGTTCAAGTCTCAAATTTTGACTTACGAGCGTTTCAGAAGTTCTTCGTGAACTTGCTGGTTCGTGGAAGCAGATCGTGGTGGGGCGAATCTTGCTTTGAGCAACGGTGATCTTAATCTCCCCAGCAAGAACCTTTCCTCTTCTTCTTTCTTCTTTATTCTCCTTCATCTGAGTTGTAACCCAGTTCTGTCCGTCTGCAACTGCGATTGCAAGGAAGAACGTGAGATTTATTTTCTGAACTCAGTTCTGTCCGTCAGCAACTGCGATTGCGAGGAAGAACGTGAGATTTTCTTTCTGATTATTGTTGCTTTTGTAATTAGATTTATATTATAGTGTTCCTCTTGGATCTCGAGAATAATCAGAAGGTGAACGTTTGTTGAACCTCTGATCTCGACATCGAGTCTACCATCTTTGATTAAGCCCCGGGACTAACAACTCTTCAAACTTTCAGGAGATTTCTTTGGCTCCTCGCGATGGAGTTGGAATCGACTTTGGCGGCATTACTCTTTTCCATATTATTTCGGTTAAGTGAATGTGAAAAATTATTTCTATAGGTGTGTTTGATTGCAAGGTGAAAAATACGTGGAAAATAAATTAATTCCATGGAATTATTTTTCTAGGAAAAAAAATTCCATGGAATTTTAAAATTTTCCATGGAAAACTTAATTTGGTTGTTTGATTGTCATTATTTTCCACAGAAAATAATTATTTTCCATGGAAAATGATATTTTCCTATGGGTTAGACAAGTTTTATTTTCCACCATTTTAAAAGAAAATATGGAAAATGATAGTTTTTTGGAAAATAATTCCATGAAAAATATAAGCTATCAAACACTATAATTGGTGGAAAATTTGTGGTGGAAATATTTTTATGAAAAAAAGCCCAATCAAACACAGCCTGGTTGAGACATATTCTTCTCACAATAACTATCTTACCGGCACTACAAGAAAAGTGACTTTTTACGGCATTAAAATTAAGGCATGCCCAAGATAGTATGCCGTAAATAATTATTTTACGACATGCATTTTAGTGAATGCCGTAAAATATTAAGAATATGACTAATAGATCTATTTATGGTGTTCATTAGAATGCCTTAAATGACTATACCAATAATATGACGTACAGTAAATGCCGTAAAATTTCTCAACCCAAAAAAATTTGGGGTTAACGCGCCTCTATTTTTTGTTTCCCGCGGATGTATTCCTAAAATCCATCCCCAAAAGAGGAGTTCTCCCGCTGCTCTCTCTATTTCTCCCGCTGCTCTCTCTCCCTCTCTATTTCTCCCGCTGCGCTCTCTCTCTCTCTCTCTCTCTTTCTCCCGCTGCTCTCTCTTTCTCTCTTTCTTCCGCTGCTCTCTCTCTCTCGTTCCCACTTTCTCCCGCTGCTCTCTCTCTCTCGTTCCCACATCTCTCACAGGTTTCGTTCTCACGTCTCTCACAGGTACTCTCTCTCTCTCTGATTTCTCTTCCTCCTTGCCACATCTTTATTTTCTACAATTCCCCCCTTTATATTTCGGGTTTAGGGTTTTGTATGTACCAATTTCCCCCTTTTAATGAGAATGATCTGATTTTAGGGTTTTTTATGTATCAATTTCAGGAACTACGTCTGCTACTCGACGTCTGGGTAAGAATTTATTTTCCCCCATTTTTCCATAAGAAAATTTATTTTATTTTGAGGTATATGTTTTTGGATTAATTGATTTTCGTTGATTAGTTTTAGTTTCAATCTCTGTATAAAGTTGATATTATTTTGAGGTATAAAGTTGTTATTTTTCAATAAAGACTTAGTTGCTGTTTGGTAAGAAAGAAAACCCAAAATTTGTGTTAAAAGAACACATAAGGCCAGAAAATATGAATAATAAAATTGTTTGGTTACTGTTTGGTAAGGAACATATCCAAGTCATTTTTCAATAACGTATTTTGTGATCAATCTGGAGGATGAAAAGTGGGACATCAATTTTTTTGTCTTAGTTATTGTTTGGTAAGAAACAATACCATATATAGCAGGAATGGTCTATCAAATTGGCAGTAGTAAAGTGTGAATCACCCGTTTTGGTGAAACTTATTTTGTTGTATTGGTGTCGAAATTTCACAATAATCATCTTCTTTTTTTTGTAATGGTCTTTTTTTAGAACGACTTTCTGAATTTATAAGTTTTTTTAAATATTTCTTATGCCTTTTGGTATAAGAGTTTCTTATTCACACTATAATCTCTAGGATATTCCTGTTGTATTTTTTTCACAAAGGCCTTTCCTAAAGTAGAGTTTTTTGTTTGTTTGAAAGCCTTTAGAGAAACTTGACAATATCGTTATGGTGGAGGCTACTCGTTGGTTGTATGAGTTTATATTTCATAACCAATAAGTTAGCATTTCATATCCGCCAACTAGTCTTATAGATTACAGCAAGCCAATTCTTGTCAAGACATCTTGTTTGGTGAGAGTTTACTATCAGTTAAGAGGGTTGATGTCATGTGGCACTCAGATGTAGAGTTTAGTCGACAAGACCTACTCAATAGTTGTGTTCCATAATTGATCCCATTTTTATTGGAGAAAAGTTCCAATAATGATGTTCTTTATCTTAGCGTAACCATTGCTTAATCCTTTCAGAGAATTCTAATTGTTATATAGTTGATAATGTAGTTTTATTGTATAATCAATATTGTAATTTGGTATGTCCAGGTTTCTACATCTTTTTCTTCAAATTCCTCATGTAATGTAGATCTTTTTGGAAAAAATAAAAAGAAATAGTGTTATAGTAAGCTTCATCATCAATGTGGATTGCAACATCTATATAGTTGCATTACGTTTTTATCTAGAAGAAGTACATCTATGGACACCCCCTTTAGAATTGAATTATAGATAATTATCAGTAATAAATCACCCTAACCACCCTACAAAGATTATCTAAGAAAACATTGAAACTGCAAAAGAAAACTAGTAATAATTGTAGAGAGAACAGTGTGCAGCAAGATTCCAGATATACTTTATGAAGTAAGAAATATAACAGTGTGCTGCGTTGCTTGATTCTGACGCAGATGTTTGTAGCATCATGTTTCAAGGAAGAGTCCCTACAGAGAGTGACAGATTTGAAGGGTATATAGCTACCGAGACCAAGAGGGGGCGCCTAGGATACATATAGCTATCAAGACTAGGATTCAAAATCTTGGGTGGTGATATCTTGCTAGAATTTGGAGTGTACTTGTTAGAATTTTAGTTCTGCTTAAATTGATTAGTTTCTGCAATTTCATTTGAGTCCCCATTTAATTAAAAGCTGGAACACTTTTGTTTTCTATTCATTATTTACCTGATTTTTGGAGAAGGGATTTTATGCTATAAAAAGTAGCTGTTGTTTGTTTTTTTAATTTAAATTATTATGTGATTCATTCCTCTCCTCTTGCATCGAATTACCATACCTCCAGACCTACTGATTTATGGATATCAGATGGGCTGAGTGGCGATTGCACTGATTCGAAACTTGGTTTTTATTTTTATTTTTTTGAAATCAGATTCGGCACTTTTTCTCTTTATTAAGTTTGTGGTTTGAAATATTTGTGCTCCAGAAAAGATTGTACAGTTCTTGATTTACTAATTACGGGTCAGCTATCGTGTTTACGCCAATGACTCGGTAGAAAAGAACAAATCGTGCATATTATTCTTTGGTTAAATTGCAACTTGATACCTTCAACTATCACTGTTTTTCAACTTGATACTCTTAACTTTTTTAACTTTATACTCTACTGTCCTATTAGACTGATATGATTTAATGGCGATTTGATTAATTAAGATGTTCATTGGAATCAATTCTATTAAGGCATTTATTTGGTTCTTCTTTTGCTCGTCATCATAGTAATGATAATTTTTTTATGTACTTCAACTTCATGGATGTCTTTAACAGGTTATAATTCGTACAAGTGGGTTCATTAACAATGGACAAAGATTGGGTACACCTTAAAAGGTTACTATTTATTTCTTAAAACCAAAAACATTAATATGTAAGAATACTTGTTGCTTTTTATTAATATAAGATTATCTGTGGGCTTGGGGTTTGTCTTTATTTGTAGAGATTCACAAGCATATCAAAATGGAGCACGCATGTTTGCTGACACAATTCAAGCTAGTAAGGGAAATCCAGAAAAAATTCAATGTCCTTGTTGTCGATGTTTAAGTCATCGATTTCATCATTTTGATACGGTTTATGAACACTTAGTCATATTTGGGATGGATCCTTTATATGATAAATGGGTCTTTCATGGAAAAAGTTCTTCTACAACTAGAGATGAAGCTTTAGAAATACCCGAAGCATATAAAATGTTTAGAGATGCAAATTTTGAAGAGAATTATTTTGATGACAATGATAATAATATGGAACCTGAATATGAAAGAAGAGATGCAAATTTTGCAAATCTTGTGGAGGATGCTGAACTTCATTTATATGATGGATCTACTTACACAAAGATGGCTGCAGTTGTTGCCCTATACAAGTATAAAGCTAGACATAGTCTTACAGACAATGGTTTTAATGAACTTCTTGAGATGCTTGGCAAACTTCTACCACCAGACAACAAACTTCCTGATTCTTTATATTCAGTGAAGAAGCTACTTAAAGATTTTGATCTAGGCTATGAGAAGATACATGCTTGTGTTAATGATTGTTGTTTATTTAGAAAGGAAAATGAACTTATGGAGACATGTCCAAAATGTGGGGCTTCACGGTGGAAAGTTGATGTGCGCACCAAAAAGATTCAAAATAGAGTTCCTGCAAAGGTGTTGAGGTACTTTCCTATAATACCAAGATTTAGGAGAATGTTTAAATCACTTGAAAAGGCGAAACAACTGAGATGGCATAACACTCACAAAAGTCAGGATGGAAAGATGCGTCACCCTGTTGATTCAATGGCATGGAATATGATCGACAGTAAGTGGCCTGATTTTGCATCAGATCCTCGTAGTCTTAGACTTGGCCTTGCATCGGATGGATTTAATCCTTTCGGTGATCGTAGTACTCAATATAGCTGTTGGCCTGTGATTTTGGTTGCTTATAATCTGCCCCCTTCCTTATGCATGTAAAAGGAAAATTTGATGTTGACGTTATTAATCCCCGGACCTAAGCAACCAGGAAATGACATAGATGTATATTTGGAGCCACTTATAGAAGATTTGAAAGAGTTATGGAGTAATGGTGTGAATGTTTTTGATTCATTCAGTCAATCCATATTTAATTTGAAGGCTATTCTAATGTGGACAATAAATGACTTTTCGGCCTATGGAAATTTATCTGGATATTCCACAAAGGGTAGAGCAGCTTGTCCAATATGTGGAATTGAGACATCTTCAAGATGGTTGGCTAATTGTCAGAAGCATGTATATATGAACCATAGACGATTTCTTGCGCACAATCATCCATTTCGATTAAAAAAGTCTTGGTTTGATGGAAATGAAGAACATAGAAGGAAGCCTAGAGCACTAACAGGTTCAGAAGTTTTCGATGTGGTAAAAAACCATGTCAATAATTGGGGAAAACCAAAAAAAGAAAAGAAGAAAAGGAAGAAGAAGCAACAACAGCCAAGCATTGATTCAATATGGCCTTGGAAGAAGAAATCAATTTTCTTTGAGTTACCTTATTGGAAGGTACTAGCATTACCCCTCTCTTTATATATCTCTCTTTCTCTGAAAAATTAAATTATTGTCAATTTATGAATTTTTTTATATGACGTTTCAGGATTTGTTATTGCGACACAATTTGGACGTGATGCACATTGAGAAGAACATTTGTGAGAGCATTATTGGCACACTCTTGGGTATAAAGGGCAAAACAAAGGATGGACTAAATTCTCGTAAAGATATGGCAGAAATGGGCATAAGAAAAGAACTACATGCTGAAAAAATAGGGAATAAATTTCGATGGGCAGCAGGCTCTTTTAATTTATCAAAGTCGGAGAAGCAATTATTTTGCTCAAGACTTGCAAATTTACGATTGCCTGATGGTTATGGCTCCAACATTTCAAATCATGTGTCATTGCAAGATTCTAAGATTTTAAATCTCAAGTCTCATGATTGTCACATTCTACTCCAACAAGTCTTGTCAGTAGCATTAAGAGGACTTCTACCAAAGGATACGAGAACTGCAATATTTCGACTTTGTTCATTTTTTAATGAATTATGTCAAAGAGTGATCGATAAAAACAGATTGGAACAACTCGAAACTGAAGTTGCTGAAACTTTGTGCTTATTAGAAAGATTTTTCCCTCCATCATTTTTTGATGTTATGGTCCATCTCACAATTCATCTTGCACGAGAAGCTCGAATTGGCGGGGGGGTAACATTTCGTTGGATGTACCCTATTGAGAGGTAATAATCTATATTTTAAATTAATAATGAACTTATAAATTATTCTATACTCTTCTAAGTTTAGCTCTTAATTAGGTCTATGAAGGTACTAAAAGGATATGTTAGAAACCGTTCAAGGCCTGAAGGATGTATAGCAGAAAGATATCTTGCAGAAGAGTGTTCAAGTTTTTGTAGTGGGTATATAAAGCAAGCTGCTGAAATTGGAGCTCAATATGGACGCAATGATGATTTTGAGAATGAAACTACCGGAGAAGGGAGGCCAATTTCTAAGGGAAAATCAAGGAGTATGTCTTCTGACATGTTAGAGATAGCTCATCGTACTGTTTTGTTCAATAGTTCTGAAGTCGAACCGTACATTAAGTAAGTATGCTACCAAATTATAACTTAATGTACTTAAAATTTTTATTTTTAAGTTAATCATGTATACTTTGATATTAGGATGCATTTAGAGGAACTTAAGCATTTGGATTGGCGTCTTTTGAAGAATGAAAGTCTGCTACAAAAGAGACATACAGAGGCTTTCATAGGATGGCTATCAAATAAAGTCAAAACAGGCCAAGTTGGCACTATGTCGAGCACATTAAGATGGCTAGCATGTGGACCTAAAAAGAATGTAATGTCATTCTCAGGTTATGTCATCAATGGTCATCGATTTCATACAAAAGATGCCGAAAAAAGCACACAAAACAGTGGTGTTTCAATTGAAGCAGAAACAATTTGTCGATCTAGTGCAAGAGACACATCTCAAGTCATTGGCAGAGTAACTTATTATGGGGTTATTAGAGACATAATTTTGCTTGACTACTACAATATTCAGGTTCCTTTATTTCAATGTGATTGGGCAAACATAGAAAATGGTGTCAAAGTTGAAGAGGGATTTACATTGGTTAATCTTCACCAAGGACAAAGTCAATTTGAAAGAGATCCGTTTATCTTAGCTTCACAAGCAAAGCAAGTGTTTTATTCAAGAGATAGTGATGCATCACATTGGTATGTTGTTTTAAGAGCACCACCACGAGGTTTTTACGAGTTAGAAAGTTTTGAAGAGAATGCGTACATGCCATGTGCACCATTAGATGCACTACAACTGGATCTGAATCTTGATGGTGAAGGTTATGTAAGACTTGATTGCGAGAAGGTGACTTCAGATGAGGTACATAATTAGTTTTTCTATACAAATCATAATTATTTGCAAATTTGTATACATATATTCTATTTTCTCTCATACCTTATTAATTAATTTAAATGTTTTACCAAACAGATTGAAGATTAATCTCATATCCACTTATGGTGTCGACAATGCAACTGGGATTTGATTGGCACTTCATATTCATCTTCACTAATGTCATTCAAAAGCCTATTATTTGCATGTTCTGTGAAAGAGAACATATATGTCATTTGGAAGAGTGTCACATGTGGAACTTGCTTAATCTTTCTTTTCGGCTTACTTTTGTTGTGCTATGGTCAATTATTTGGAAGAGTGTCACATGTGGAACTTGCTTCATCTTTCTTTTCGGCTTACTTTTGTTTGGAATCACTATTTATGAGTTTGTTTGCAATCACTATCTTATCTTTACAATCATAAGTATTGCATATCTTTGCAATCACTATTTCTGACACATCATGGCCATCCTATTGCCTGGCTTCGTCTGGCAACACTATTGCGGCTCAACTTGTTGCTAACCTTTACATCAGCAGGACTTATAAATAGGATATGTTCTCTCACTCCCTTCTATGAATGACCTTTGGGTCAGAAGCTTCCTGTTCCAAGTTGAACTTGGTGGAATCTTTCCATATGACATTTATATTTTTTATGGTGATTCAGTAATCAAAGACCAAGCACTTTTCTAAGATTCAATACTTAGTTGTACCCCTTTCAAAATCTAAACCATGGCAACTTTGCCGAGCTCCAAGTAAATTTGCAGGCTTTTGAGCACTGGCTAACTGTTACCAATTTTTAGGCTGTTATAGTTTGTTCAAACTTTCACTTCTGCAGGGACAAGATATTGTAATTGGAAATGTTGGCGACTCTCGGGCAATATTGGGCACACGAGATAAAGACAACAATTTAGTTGCTGTGCAATTGACTGTTGACTTGAAGCCAAATCTTCCAAGTAAGTTCTTTTGCTATAGTCCTTCATGGAAACATGTTTAGAGACAGATAGTTATTCAGAATAAACATAACTTTTATGCATCTTTTTGAACTTGTACTAGAATTGAAAGCAACAAAAGTGAGTAAAGATGCAAGGACTTTATTTCATCATATGGGAATATTGTTCCTTCTTCAACTTTAGCAATGTGTCATGGAGATAAGAGAACACAACTCCCTTTAGCAGATAGTATATCATACATCTTCGTCTATATCATACCAATCTTTGGTTTGATTTGCCATAATACCGATAAGGTGATATACACAGTTGATAGCTGTATTTTGGAGTGTCAGTGGAGGGCTGATACTTATATGACATGGATACGATACGAGATGGCACTGGTTTCTGAGTATCCTATCTAGGGACAAGATTTCCTTATTAATTTTTGTAATTGGGTGATTTCATGCCACATACCAATGGTTACTTACTTGTACCAATATCTAGTGCTGACCAACTGGTAGAGCTTGCATATGGCCCTTCAAATCAAAATTTGGTTAACCCTTGAAAACTCAGTTCCCACCAAGTGGCGAGAAAATTATTCCTGCCATCTTACTCGGCTATACACTCTTGCCAAAATTAGTGTACGAGACTGTTTGTCTAGCAGAACAATGCAAAGGTATAAGGATATCAATTTGTTGGAAATATTGGAGCACGAGCTTAGTTCCTATAGTTAAGAAGTTCCAGGATTTGTTGATTTGCCTATGACTGTAATGAAAAAATATATATAATGATATTTTGCCTGAGCACAGGTTAGGAATGGTAGAGTTCCTTGGCGGCAATGGCCTAATATTGTGTCTCATGAATTTTGTAGCAATATAAATTTTTGCCTGATAGCATTTTCAACTTTTCATGCCATGCTTTTCATGCCATGCGCTAGCTTTTTCAACTTGGGAGATTTTGCCTGATGCACAGGTTAGGAATCGTACATAATATTTTGCCTGATGCAGTCTCATAAATTTTTTCCTGATGCTCTCATCAAAATTTCTCATCTAGTCAAAGTAACTAAATTTTTGTAATCGATACTATGTCAGACCATGTCTGATGTTCTGTCACATCTAGAGCTATGCGCTAGCTTTATATTGCTGCTAGCATTTTGTAGTCATTGTTTAGTATCTAACTGATACTATGTCAAACAATGTTTATTATGTTATCTTTAAGTGTTTGTCTACAGATTAGGAGAGAGTGATTATTAGTTCTCTGATACTTTAAAGTTTAAACTGAATTTTTGTTCACACTTAAATTCATTTGGCACTCTTAACATTATTCCTAATATGTAGAGTGTAGACAACACTTAAACTGATACTTTATATTTGTGAATGGTGATTAATGATTATTAGCTCATGTTGATTTTTTTTGATTGTATGTTACTTTCTATTGTCTGCGATACTTTATAATGGTGAGTATTAGCTTTGCTGATATTTTTAGATGGTTGGGTTATCTCTGTTTGGAGGCTTCTTCGTAGGAAATTATTAATTGGGTTTCTGACTTTTTATTCAATTACGGATGATTATTAGCTTTGATGATATTTTTTGATTGTTGGGTTATCTCCATTTGAAGGCTTCTTTGTAGGAAACCATTAATTGCTGGGTTTCTATCAAATTGTTGGGTTTCTGTCCTATATACACTATATCAGTTGCAAACTTGCAATGTTTCGGAGCTGCTGCAAATCAAAATGGGAACTGATTACAGATTGATATCTCTGTTTGCAAACTTGCAATGTTTCTGATTCATCCAATATGCAGATTGATATCTGATTACATGATTACAGATTGATATCTGATTCATCCAATATTGCACTTAATATCTGAAATAGGATTTCTGATTACATGATTTCAGATTCATCCAATATTTGCATATTTTCATATTCATGTTGTTCTGAAACAAACTGTCATTGATACTCTGTGCATATACACACACATCTGATGCATATACATATGTTATGAATATTTTAGGTATTGCAGGTCTATTCAAAAAGTGGTGAACATGTCGGGATATGGTAAAGTAAGCTCATTTATCTTTATAACCTTTTTTTAATAATATCTTGGTGAAAAACTTATTTCTTATTATGTACTTGTTTTATGAAGTCTTCCAAAAAAAGGTGATAAAAGAGGAGATAAACAACGTTTAGCTGCCATAGTGGGTACCATGCAAAGAGGAAATGAAGGTGTGAGAATATCAAATGGAGACTCTAACTCTCCATTGAACATGTCACCTAATATGCCAAGTGATCAAAATCAATCAAGTTCTAATGTGCCTGAAAAGAAGAAAACTAGGGGTAAATCAAGAATGGATCATATTCGTATGAGAAAAAATCCTGTTCCGGTTGATTTTAATGATAGGGGTCAACCAATTGGAGATACTGCAGCTGAATTTGCTAGTTTTCTAGGCTCGACATCAAGAGATTTAGTGCCAGTGACAATGGAGAAATGGACAGATCTTTCTGATGATTTTAAACATCAAATCTGGGAGAACATCACGGTAATATTTATGTCATATTTATGTGTTTTTAGATGCATTTATTAAACTTATGTTTTTATTGACGGGTATCTTTTTCTTATAGCAAAAATTTATTCTTGATGACTACCATAAGACTTACGTATTCCAAAAGTTAGGAAGGCATTGGCGTGATCATAGATCTAATTTGATGAAAGACGTGATGGAACAAGCAAAAGTTGTAGGTCTACCACGAGCACTTGCCCTCCTGAAACCTGACAATATACCATCCTTTAAAGATTGGAAGACATTTGTAATCAAGAGAAGTACCCCAGAATTTAAGGTAAATATTGTTGGTTTCATTGTATTTTTTGCTATAAATGTTTTGCTATTGCTAAATGATGTAATATATTTCAAATGTAATAAAGGAAAGAAGTGAAAAATTCAAGAAGATGAGGAGAAGTCAAACTTTGCTGCATACAACGAGTCGTAAGGGATATGCTCGTCTAGAGGAAGAAATGGTAACTAAGTGATAATCTACTTGTTACCTAAAAATCTGTTTTGTTACACAAGTCATTTCATTAGTCTTATTGATTTTTACTCACCTTTGTTACCTCAAAAAAATGTCTTATAGCGTCAACAAAGTGATAATCCTAATTCTATACAAAGAGTTGATGTTTGGATCAAAGGACATAAGAGGAAGACGGGTACATTGGGTTTAGAGGCTCAGAAAATTTTGGTATATTTTCGTTTATATTTTTTATCATTTGGTTATTCACTTATATCGTTCTAAAATTATCTATGTTCAATTTTATAAGGATGACGTAGAAGAGATTCATAAGTCAGCAACACCATCAGAAAAATGTTCTCTTCAAGATGATGCGGTTTCAAAAGTAATTGGCCCTGAACGACGAGGAAAAGTAAGAGGACTTGGCTTTGGGGCGACTCCTTCAAAAGTAGAAGGCCAAAAATATCATCGTGATAAATTCAATAGATTAGAAAGTGAGTTGAATGAATTGAAAAATTTTGTCAAAAGCATCGCTGAAAAGGTTACTGGGAATAATAACATTGTAAGTTTTATACTTCGAATAGTATCTTTATTCTTTAGTACAAACCAATATGTTCAATAGTTAACGTATTTTTTTCATTCATGTAGCAAGTAGAAAACTCAAACACGGTGAGAAAGGATAACTCAAACAATGGAGTTCAAAGTTCTACCAACCGAGAGAGAGCCGAAACAAGGCGGGAAAAAGTAAATACAGAAGTTCCAAGTTCTCCTAGCATTGGGACAAAATGCAAATTATTGAATTGGGAGACGGGTTCAGAAGTTGTGGCAATTGGCGAGATTGCATCTACAAATCCCAAAGATTTGGTCCATCATGTGGCTATAGGACAAGAGTGCTATAAACTTTGGGTTCATGAAGTAATTGATTATGAGGTGACTTTGTATCGGCCGACCCGTGAGTTTTTTCTTCTACATGAGGCTTTATCAAGTACGATCGCGTGGCCTATCAAGTATATCAAATTTGATTAGTGGTGAGACTTATGAGGTAAAGGTAATATGACTACTCTTTATTTGACCATATTATTAGCTAAAAGTGTTTGTTAAATGCATATGGATTAGAACATGAATAACATATTTCCTTCATCAATCTTTGACTTGTTAGCTATCTTTATTTGACCATATGCTTGCCTGTGCCAATTTCCCCGGAATGAAGATCAAATAGATATCATGGTGACATCAACATATGTGATTCTGTACATACCTATGCATCTTATCTCTGCTACAGTTATACAGTTTTAATAGCCCAGATTTTACAAGGTAATCCATGTTTTATTTTACAAGGTGACACCCATGTTTTATTTTACAAGGTGACACCCATGTTTATCTCTGCCTCAGGTGACACCCATGTTTTTTTGTACAAGGTGCCTATATGCGGCTTATCTCTGGGAGTTGGGTGTCACCTTGTAAAATAAAACTGCTTGCTATATATATAAACATCTTGCTTGAAACATCTCTGAGCTCACAACTGAATGGGTGTTATCTTGCTTGGTTATATATATATAGCAAGCAGTTTTGATCTTAATAAAGTACTTATATATATAACATCAGCAATTTGTTTGAGCCTATTACAGTTGATAGTTCTCATGACTGCCTCTTTTAGCAATTGATATATATATAGCAGTTTGAAACTGAAGAGCTACCAAAAAACTGAAGAGCCTATTACAGAAGTTTCTTTGGCTTTGTTTGAGCCTATTACAAAAAAATTGAAGAGCTACCAAAAAATTGAAGATATACCAAAAAATTGATATATATATATAGCAATTTGTTTGAGCCTATTACAGTTTGAAACTGAAGAGCTACCAAAAAATGGAGTGTTTCTTTGGCTTTGTGACATCTTTTAACTGATCCAAATACTGCATTTGATAGCAGAGTGTTACCAGGGGACGTGTGGAGTTTTTTTTTTCCTGTAGAACAATAGTTGGCAATTAATACTGCAGCAACAACATACGATTGCAGCAGTTAACATGTGATTGCGGCAACAAGTAAATACATTAGCATTTGGCATTAGCTTAGGCAATAGCAGGCAGCTACATCATTAATGCAGCAGCAAAAAGGATATAAACTGTAGTTGGGATTAAACAGTAGAATGATTAGCTATCAATCATCCTTGACTATCAAACTCCTAAAAGCTATAAACAAAATTATCAAAAGTAGAATGCAATTTATTTGAAGAAAATAACATAGAAATATAACTTCTATGCAAAGCTTAATGTGAAGAGATGTCTATATTAAAGGGTTTTATGTGGTAAAGTTCTTTTTTCAAAACTGAATAAACCACAAATTTGTATCTTATTCAAATCAATTTTACACTTGCTCCCTTCTTCAGGAGCCCAGCACCAAAGTGTAGGGTTGATCAGCATATGAAATTTGCTCTTCATTCATTGAACTATGCATCGCTTGGAATTTCAAAGCCTGTGTTGTTGTTGATAACAATGAGACATCTGTATTGTGATTGGTTAAAATTTATCCTTGGTTCGCAGAACACTTTCTTGACACTGTTGGAACCGATTGATATTTTCTCTTAGTCTATGGTTTTCATGTTTATTTCCTTTATTTATTCTCAGGTTCTGAATGTTTCTTCAGAGTCCATGGTTTTCATGTCTATTTCCTTTTATTTATTCTCAGGTTGTGAATGCCTCTGAGACCCTGAAACTAGAGGAACAGAAGCTTGGCGACGCAGGCGAAACAATAAAGTGCACAAGCTCTGAAGGACAGTCTGGCAGTTTCTGTAGAACTTCTACTAGGGTCTCATTAACATGTCGCTTGGTGTTAAAAGTTAAGAAGAATCTGTTCAAGTTTTAATGCCTGTATGAAGTTCTGAGTTATATAAGGGATGCTACTTTTTACTGGAGGTTGTGGACTTGGACACTTTTGATGTAGTGGGGATTGAAGATGACTCGAGTATACGCTGCTTCTCTCGACTGTGAATGGAATTGAGGAATTAATATAATTTGTATAGGCCTAGGATATTACTAAGTATATGGCTACATTTTTGTGACATTTTAGTTGGGACTTTGGATTTGGATGATTGACACTATTGTTTCAATGAAAGTTGTTACTCTTCATAATTGTTGTGTATATTATATGATTTGTGATATTGGATTTGGATCATTATATATTATTGTTTCAATGAAAGTTATTGTCTTTCTTAATTGTTGTGCATATTATATGTTTTGTGATTCATTGTCAAATGTAAATTTAATTGCAAAAAAAGCAGGATTTTAAAAAAAAAAAAATGAAGGGAATATAAGGCATGCAGAATATGTCCTAATTGATGGGTATTTTATACTTTTCATGGCATGCAATAAATGTTGTAATTGACTATTATTTATGGCGTGTTGTAGAATGTCGTGCTTTCTGCGTTAAAGACGTGCAATAGAATGCCATAAAAAACATTTTACGACATGCAGAAGTATGTCGTAATATCTTTAATAACGGCGTGCATAAACACGTCGTAATTTCCTTTTTACGACATACGATGAATGTCTTGAAAAGTAATAGACGATGTACAATTTGACTTTAGACGGCACGCCAATGAAGTCGTCTTAACTACCACTTTTTTACGACGTGGGCTAATACGGCTTGCGCATGTACGCCGTCTAAAGTGATTTATGGCATACATCGCATGTCGTAAAAACGTATTTTTCCTGTAGTGCGGAAAAGCAAAAAAGACCTATGGGAAAAGCGATTCCTCTTAGGAAAAGCGTGGTATCAGAGATGGTGTAATGATTTGGGAGGATAAGTTACATACTATATATGTAAGGTTTTATTCGAAGACATATCCAACTTTTCATTGTGTGATTGTGAGGAGTTGACTAATGGAATGGATGACCTAATCAATATCTATCTTGCCCGTAGAGCATTTGGTGACCTAGTAGTGTTCATGGCCTTATCAAAATGATTCGGAGGGTTACATTGGGTCTGGGAAAAAAAGAAGAGAGTAGAGTTAAGTGGGGTTAAGTGAAGAGAAGTTAAGTGAGGGGGAGTAGAGTCAATACATATAATCTTGTTTGGATTGGAAGAAGAGTTAAGTGGCGTATGTTTAATAACACTCTTACTTGGATCGAAGGTTTTAAGTGAGAGGATGATTAATAAAAATATAATAGTTATCAAAATATCCTTATTACTTATGTCATAAAATTAATTTGATTGGAATTTTAATTAAAACTTGTCAAAATATCTTCACAAATGAGGAAGATAGGGAGCAACATGTTGAAAGCATGAAAAAATGGAAGAAAAAAAGTAATGATATTTTATATGACAAATAAGAAAAATTTATGACTTTTTAAACAAAATCCCTCAATCCCTCTCATTAACCCTCCGATTTGGGAGGTCAAAAAAATAGACAAAAAAGGGTTAAACAGACCTCCACTTAACTCTCTATAACTCTCCTCTTGAACTTCTACCCTCAAACCAAACATAATTTTATTTTCTCTCACGTAACTTTTTTTCACTTAACTTTCTTAACCACCGATCCAAACATACCATAAGCTAAGTAAGGCTTCTATCAGGAGTTTACTGCCAATTAGTATGAGACGGAAAAAAAAAAAAAGGAGTTGACTTGACTGATCATGGAGTGTAGGGTTTAATCAGTAGCTTTCTTGGCCTAGGCATGTGTGAGTGAGTGGTATGGCCACTCTGGCCCCATGAAATATTTCTGAGGTTGCTTCCTCATAAAGTTCTCTCTCTATTCAACATCCCAAGGGATATGGATGTACATATAAATACAATGCTAAAGTTACAAAGCAAACTCACAACTTGGTCAATTGGTCACATTTGATAACCTTATCATGTATGCTAGCTTGCATTGGAAGAGGTTCTCACTGGACAGGTGACATTGATATTACTCAAAGTTCACTGTATGGGCATTGGGCACCACTTCATGCTAATGTCCATATATTGCCACACAATGTAGGCCATGGTGTGCGAGTGTTTTTTGTCTCCACATATTCTCAGATGAAGTGTACTTACTACTGCACAAAGAAGAAGAAGATTTCTTATCAGTTTTGGAATATCTTTGGGATTTTTCTTTTGTGGAGTATAGCTATCATTACCCCACTTTGGACTGAACGTGCACTATTGCTCTTGTAATATTCCGTTCTTACTCTAAATTCTATTAAGATTTTTGTCTATTTGTTGATTTAACAGCAAGACTCAGCTTTAACTTAATACAAGTCAAATCTACCAAGTTAAAAATTAAGGTATAATTATCTTGACTTTAACTTAGAAATTAGTTTGTTGGTTTGAGTAACTAAGTCGTATCTGTACTTGTGCAGGCTTTGGAATTTATCCTATGAAACCGCATGATTTCGATGTTGGGTACAAGATTTACTTAATTGGCCAATCGGATGGTTTATTAGACGAGGTCTACTCGTATGGTAAATACTCATTAAGAAGATTCCGTATTAAATCAAATCATTTCGGTTATCTTTTGAGATCTTACAATGTCTTTGTAGATATTCAAGATCTCGCAATGATCTTCTAAGATATCTTACCGTGAAAATATGTAGGTATATATATCATTGGGACAAATATGCTGAAGATATCTTCGGCAACCTCCAAACTAATCGCTTAAGATCCTATCACGTCTATTAATTTTACTTTTATTGGAATTAAGTCCACATATATTAAAGGAAAATTTATGAAATGTCCAAAAAACGAAAAAGTTTTATGAAAAACTCACCGCACAATAACATTTCATCGCGTGTCCATAATTAGCAAAAAATATATAAAGAGGGTTCCAAATAACCTTTTTGCCCTTCCTTCTAATTTATTGAAAACACTCACGAAACTACTCTTAAAAAAAACGTTTCGATACTTCATCTTCTTCTATACGCTGCTCACTTTCGAATCTAGGTTTTCTCCTCAAAAATCTTCAAAAATTCGTCGGAAAATTTCGGAAAGACCGAGACAAACGACAAAAGTGCTAAAACGGAGGTCAAAACATCATTTTTTTGCGATTCTAAAATTTCGAAAGGCCGTCTAACGAAGAACCGATTAATCTCAGCCTCCTCGAAGATACGCTCATTTTGGGACAAACCGGACCTCGTTTCGACCTCCCAGTCAAAAGTTATGGCCCTTCAAAGTTTCAACTGACCATAAAGTGCAGGAGAATGGTCATTCTCCGTGTTAAAACACGAAAAATATTAATTTCGCATGAGGGTGGCCATTCTCCGTGTTAGTAACACGGAGAATGTCATTCTCCGTCTTAATTTATACGGAGAATAGTCATTCTCTGTGTTAGTAACACGGAGAATGGCATTCTCCGTCTTAATTTACACGGAGAATGACCATTCTCCGTGCTAAATTACACGGAGAATGGTTATTCTCCGTCTTAATTTACACGGAGAATGGCCATTCTCCGTGTAATTTAGCACGGAGAATGGTCATTACAGTGTTAAAACGCAGGAGAATGCCCATTCTCCGTGTTAGAAACACGGAGAATGCCATTCTCCGTGTTAAATAAAACGGAGAATGGCATTCTACGTGTTAAATAAAACGGAGAATGACCATTCTCCGTGTAATTTAGCACGGAGAATGGTCATTCCAGTGTTAAAACGCAGGAGAATGCCCATTCTCCGTGTTAGAAACACGGAGAATGCCATTCTCCGTATTAAATAAAACGAAGAATAGCATTCTCCGTGTTAAATAAAACGGAGAATGACCATTCTTCGTGTAATTTAGCATGGAGAATGGTCATTCCAGTGTTAAAACGGAGGAGAATGACCATTCTCCGTGTTAGAAATACGAAGAATGCCATTCTCCGTGTTAATTTACACGGAGAAGAGAATGTCATTCTCCGTGTTAAATAAAACGGAGAATGGCTGTCACGCCCCAGAACCAGAATACTGGAGAGCGGGGGCGGACATAGCCAGCTACGTATAATGAAATGGAATCCATCTCACCATACGGTCACGGCTGTCTAGATATGTGAGTGTTTATCTACAAGCCATCAGTCTCTTAAGGTCATAAATTATCCTATTGTCTCAATCTCAACCAACTAATAATAATCACAAGATATCAGATCACTAAATATACAATTGTAAGGCGTCCCAAACATTACATATCCAGATGATCATGAAGCTAGTCGTACAAAATGTAAGGACTAGCAAGAGTTAAGTCATACATGATCAACCTCGAGTTGCCAATCATGATTACAGCCCGTAGGCAGACAGTAAATAAAGTGCATCGAGCTAACAGGTGCTCGTCGGCTAAACGCCTCAAAAGAATAATTTTACAATAGAGTGAGCGAAATAAAATAGGAAACCCACTCGTTGCCCGGGTTCCGTCTAGTGTTCACCATTGGGCTGGAAGACAGGTAGATCCTCTGGAGCTGCTTTGGTATCTGGCCATACAAAACCAGCTGGGTCAGACCCCAGAAAGAGCAAGTGCCACAAAGGAGGCCACGAAATAAGAACCAAAGCCAGCAAATCAGCACAATAATATAATTACATAATAAGAGACAGTAATTTAAGAAAAAGGCATGATAGGTAGATATAAAAGACAATCTTGTACAGAATCGATAAAAGACAAAACATATGGAAAAGCATGACAGGATGATATACGATGAGATAACCATGAGACTATTCAGATAGCCAGGTTATAACCCGTAAACCAAACAAGGACCGGGGTTGTAACCCTTCGTCTGAACGAAACTTGGTTTCTCTCACCATTTATCGGCAAGATAAATATAAAAAATCAGGTCAAGTAACAATCTGGAGTGACAATCATTATAGTGACAATCTGGAGTGACAATCCTTCAATCATTCTGGTACAATCTTACAATCAATCATTTCTAGACAATACTATACTGGACTAGACTCCATCCAAGCAATCACGGCCAATCATTGCCTACGACTTTCTACATTAACTAACTAGGGTTATCACAATCCTAGTTACTAGCAAGATGCAATGAGATGTTCCTCCAGCCACAAGCCCTGCAGCTAATCCAGGTTATCCAGGCGATTTGGATTCACTAAGCAGTTATCAATAATTATGTGCCCCACACGACGGTGAGCTGGAAATGTGCCCTACTCGACGGCAGGCTACAAGTCCAAACGATTGCGGCCGGGATAACGGGATTGCCTGTAACTGGGGAAAATCTCTCATGACTACTGAATTATTCTAGTTATTAGCCTTAGTAAATTTTAGTGGGTACTCCTGACCGTGGTACTCAGGAGTCCCATCCTAGACATGATGCAAGATTGGACAAGTGGATTTAACAAGCAAGCAAGAAGAACCACCCACGGTGTCAAGACAGGTCAAGTTAAGTTATCAGGTCATGTCAAGTCAGGGGTGCGCCGCCACGGGCCATTATCAAGTCGGGTTGGTCATGTCAGGAGTGCGCCACTACGGGTCACTGTCGTGTTATGCAAGTTCCTTGCCATATCAAGCCATGTACAATAGTCATTCCAAACATATTAAGTAAAATCAAGTTCATGACAAAAGGCGTAAGGATATAAATGGGCATGAAATATCTAATAAAATATCAATATACAGGGCTATAGAAGATCCAGGTTTAAGAAAAATAAAACCAAATCTCCATAATTGGACAGATTGCGCAAGAGTCCCTGGGGTCGGGTTGCGCAGGAGTCAAGTGCGCCAGGGGCCAACTGCGCAGGGGTGAGCTGCGCAGGGTACCAACTGCGCAGGGGTGGATGGCGCAGCAGATGGTTTGCGCTAGTTTAGGTTACGCAGGAAATGGATGGCGCATGGATGGATTGCGCAGAAGTGGACTACGCAGGAGCAGACTGCGCATGAGCAGACTGCGCATGAATCCATGCGCACTCGGGTTGAGCGCAGTTCGCCAAGAGGCAAGCTGCGCGATCGGCGCTGCGCTAAAGAGCGCAGGCCGAGAGAGGGGATGCGCAGTCCAGCACTGCGCTAAAAAGCGCAGGCTGCAGGCTGCTACTCCAGGCCGAGAAGAACACCAAGAACACCAAGAATTCAAATTTTCATATCTTTGTCAAATCAAAGCCAAATCTAGATTTTCAAAGTTCTAACTTGAGTAAAATTGAATTCTCTTCCACATGGAAGCATCAAAACCCACAAAAATCCAACCAAAATAGATCAAAACCATGTAAATCCGAAAATAGTTAAAACCTAGATCTAGAACAATGGAGACTCCAAATCACAAAATGTCAAGCACTAATGTTGATCACCATGGCCTAATCTAGCTAATAGACAAATAAAAAGTAGTTCTCATATGGTGGCAAGGTGCACTTGCCTATGGATGATGGTGTTGTGTAGAGGAAGGAAGAAGAAGAAGATGGAGAAGTAAATGTAAAATAAGGAGGAGAGAGAAAAATAGGTGGGGATTTATGATGGTGGGTTGTGGTGGAATGGAAGTGGAGAATAGGCTAAGGTGTTCCACTCTTGATGAACCAAACCAACTCCACAAAATAAAACCAAGCCATGGTCCAAAACCCATTTTACGAGAAAACCCAAAATCTGCAAGTCGAGCCAGAAATACAATTACAAGCCAGAATCTGAGAAAATAAAATACAGGTTCATGATACATGCAGGCTTAACCAAAAATACGTATTCAGAATATGGGTGTTACAACTCTACCTACCTTAAAAGAATTCCGTCCTCGGAATTTAAATCAAGATGCTTAGAGACGTAAGAGCCCGCATTACTAATCACCAATAAGCTACACTAAGCAAACAATCAAACAATCATACATGCAAGCAAGGGATGGGAAACATAAGGCATAAGGAAGACATTATACCTTACAAGTCAAATAAGTCGGGATATCGTGATCGGATGTCATCCTCACACTTCCACGTTTGACTCCCCCAAAGAGTGATGAACTCAAGCAACATGAACTAAACTGATAGTCTTGCGCTTGAGGTCTCTCTCTTTGGTCAAACAGGGACACGGGCCTTTCCTCATACGAAAAGGTTGGTACCAATAACCGTTTTCGAATGATCTGGGACATGGCTCGGGCCCGGGATGTACCGTTGTAATTAGGATACATGAAATACGTCATGCACCCCGCATAATGATGGTAGAAAAGCAAGATGAGAGGACACATATACCTCTCGGTCGATTCTGAACCTGGGCCTGGGCTAGGGCAAACTGCCGCGGGTTCTGTTGCTGAAAAGTCTGGGCCTGAGTCGGCAATGGACCCGGGAACGGGAGCTGTTGTTGCTGGTGAACTGGAGCTGGTACTGGTGCTGGTGCTGGTGCTGGTCCCCTAACCGAGGGACTAGATACTGTCGATGCTGAATCAACTCTGAAAGGGCAGGACCCTACCCTATGATCCGGTGCCCCACACAATAGACACAATCCCAACGCCTTGCGACACTCCGCTACCACGTGTCCAGGCTTCCCACAATAAGAACAGCCTACGGCGGAAGACTGTGCTTGCTTCTGTTTCTGCTGAGGGTACGTCGGGGTTGAGTGCTGAACCGAAGTCACTGAGGCCGCCCGCCTCGGAGCTCCAATAGTCAAAGCCCTGGCTGCCGGGGCTGGGGCTGAAGACTGATTCATCTGACTATGAGACCGCTTCCGACCTCCGGTCCTGTCCACTATTCTCTGGGAGGTATACTCGTGCCTCCTTTCGGCTCGCAAGACGGCATCAAAAGTTCTGTGCTCGAACTGTTCTACTGCCAATATGATCTCCAAGTGGAGCCCCTGCTGGAACCGCTGGCCCTATCAAACTCGGTCGCCACCAAGGTGGGAGCAAACCGACTGAGTTTGAAAAACTCCGATGCATAACTGTCGACCGTCCTGCCACCTTGCTTCAAGTTGGCAAATTTGGTCTGCAGGTCATATCGAGCCACCGCGTCGAAGTACTTGGTCTGGAATCTTTCGCTAAACACTGCCCAGGGAACAGGTGCTGTCAATTCTACCGCTTGCATGGCTCACCAGTTGTGGGCTAGATCTAATAACTGCAGGCGCACCACCGCCACCTTCTCGTCTTCTGGAGTCTTCGCGGCCTCTAGAATAACTTCTGTATCCTGGAGCCAAGCATCTGCGGTAATGGCATCCTCGGTGCCGTCGAAGAATGGAGGGTTCAGGCGTTTGAAACTGTTGGCTGCACTGTTTCCCGGATGACTGCCCCTGTTCAGAGCATCTTGTACTGCCTGGTGCAATGCATCACCTCGGTGATCTTGAGAAGCTAACAATGATCTGATGAGACCTTCCAAAGTGCCATCATCAGGCTCTACTGGCTGGACTGGCTGAACTGGGGGCACTGGTTCTTCAGAAGGCATGGCTCGAGAGGCGGCTGTTGAGGACTAATCTTGATCTTCTTGCTGTTGCTGGGCTGCTGGCTGAGCTCCTTCCGGCTGATCAACAGGAATGATGCCACTGAAGCAATGACATCAGGGATATTAAGGAAGGACCAGGATAGAACAATGATGCAAGCATGTTATCAAGTCAGGGATCCAAGGAGATAAGAAGATACGAGTGGAGATCAAAGGCGAGTACAGATTGAGACATCTATCTGGTAAACCCCCACATATCTTGATTGACAAGACCTGCATGGGCCACCACTTAAACCATGTCACGTCCCAGAACCAGAATACTGGAGAGCGGGGGCGGACATAGCCAGCTACGTATAATGAAATGGAATCCATCTCACCATACGGTCACGGCTGTCTAGATATGTGAGGGTTTATCTACAAGCCATCAGTCTCTTAAGGTCATAAATTATCCTATTGTCTCAATCTCAACCAACTAATAGTAATCACAAGATATCAGATCACTAAATATACAATTGTAAGGCGTCCCAAATATTACATATCCAGATGATCATGAAGCTAGTCGTACAAAATGTAAGGACTAGCAAGAGTTAAGTCATACATGATCAACCTCGAGTTGCCAATCATGATTACAGCCCGTAGGCAGACAGTAAATAAAGTGCATCGAGCTAACAGGTGCTCGTCGGCTAAACGCCTCAAAAGAATGATTTTACAATAGAGTGAGCGAAACAAAATAGGAAACCCACTCGTTGCCCGGGTTCCGTCTAGTGTTCACCATCGGGCTGGAAGACAGGTAGATCCTCTGGAGCTGCTCTGGTATCTGGCCAAACAAAACCAGCTGGGTCAGACCCCAGAAAGAGCAAGTGCCACAAAGGAGGCCACGAAATAAGAACCAAAGCCAGCAAATCAGCACAATAATATAATTACATAATAAGAGACAGTAATTTAAGAAAAAGGCATGATAGGTAGATATAAAAGACAATCTTGTACAGAATCGATAAAAGACAGAACATATGAAAAAGCATGACAGGATGATATACGATGAGATAACCATGGGACTATTCAGATAGCCAGGTTACAACCCGTAAACCAAACAAGGACCGGGATTGTAACCCTTCGTCTGAACGGAACTTGGTTTCTCTCACCATTTATCGGCAAGATAAATATAAGAAATCAGGTCAAGTAACAATCTGGAGTGACAATCATTATAGTGACAATCTAGAGTGACAATCCTTCAATCATTCTGGTACAATCTTACAATCAATCATTTTTAGACAATACTATACTGGACTAGACTCCATCCAAGCAATCACGGCCAATCATTGCCTACGACTTTCTACATTAACTAACTAGGGTTATCACAATCCTAGTTACTAGCAAGATGCAATGAGATGTTCCTCCAGCCACAAGCCCTGCAGCTAATCCAGGTTATCCAGGCGATTTGGATTCACTAAGCAGTTATCAATAATTATGTGCCCCACACGACGGTGAGCTGGAAATGTGCCATACTCGACGGCAGGCTACAAGTCCAAACGATTGCGGCCGGGATAACGGGATTGCCTGTAACTGGAGAAAATCTCTCATGACTACTGAATTATTCTAGTTATTAGCCTTAGTAAATTTTAGTGGGTACTCCTGACCGTGGTACTCAGGAGTCCCATCCTAGACATGATACAAGACTGGACAAGTGGATTTAATAAGCAAGCAAGAAGAACCACCCACGGTGTCAAGACAGGTCAAGTTAAGTTATCAGGTCATGTCAAGTCAGGGGTGCGCCGCCACGGGCCACTATCAAGTCGGGTTGGTCATGTCAGGAGTGCGCCACTACGGGTCACTGTCGTGTTATGCAAGTTCCTTGCCATATCAAGCCATGTACAATAGTCATTCCAAACATATTAAGTAAAATTAAGTTCATGACAAAAGGCGTAAGGATATAAAATGGGCATGAAATATCTAATAAAATATCAATATACAGGGCTATAGAAGATCCAGGCTTAAGGAAAATAAAACCAAATCTCCATAATTGGACAGATTGCGCAAGAGTCCCTGGGGTCGGGTTGCGCAGGAGTCAAGTGCGCCAGGGGCCAACTGCGCAGGGGTGAGCTGCGCAGGGTACCAACTGCGCAGGGGTGGATGGCGCAGCAGATGGTTTGCGCTGGTTCAGGTTGCGCAGGAAATGGATGGCGCATGGATGGATTACGCAGAAGTGGACTACGCAGGAGCAGACTGCGCATGAGCAGACTGCACATGTGCAGACTGCGCATGAGCAGACTGCACATGAATCCATGCGCACTCGGGTTGAGCGCAGTTCGCCAAGAGGCAAGCTGCGCGGTCGGCGCTGCGCTAAAGAGCGCAGGCCGAGAGAGGGGATGCGCAGTCTAGCACTGCGCTAAAAAGCGCAGGCTGCAGGCTGCTACTCCAGGCCGAGAAGAACACCAAGAACACCAAGAATTCAAATTTTCATATCTTTGTCAAATCAAAGCCAAATCTAGATTTTCAAAGTTCTAACTTGAGTAAAATTGAATTCTCTTCCACATGGAAGCATCAAAACCCACAAAAATCCAACCAAAATAGATCAAAATCATGTAAATTCGAAAATAGTTAAAACCTAGATCTAGAACAATGGAGACTCCAAATCACAAAATGTCAAGCACTAATGTTGATCACCATAGCCTAATCTAGCTAATGGACAAATAAAAAGTGGTTCTCATGTGGTGGCAAGGTGCACTTGCCTATGGATGATGGTGTTGTGTAGAGGAAGGAAGAAGAAGAAGATGGAGAAGTAAATATAAAATAAAGAGGAGAGAGAAAAGTAGGTGGGGATTTATGATGGTGGGTTGTGGTGGAATGGAAGTGGAGAATAGGCTAAGGTGTTCCACTCATGATGAACCAAACCAACTCCACAAAATAAAACCAAGCCATGGTCCAAAACCCATTTTACGAGAAAATCCAAAATCTGCAAGTCGAGCCAGAAATACAATTACAGGCCAGAATCTGAGAAAATAAAATACAGGTTCATGATACATGCAGGCTTAACCAAAAATACGTATTCAGAATATGGGTGTTACAATGGCATTCTCCGTGTTAAATAAAACGGAGAATGACATTCTCCGTGTTAATTTACACGGAGAAGAGAATGCCATTCTCCGTGTTAAATAAAACGGAGAATGTCATTCTCCGTGTTAAATAAAACGGAGAATGGCATTATCCGTGTTAATTTACACGGAGAATGGTCATTCCCAGTGTTAAAACGTAGGAGAATGACCATTCTCTGTGTAATTTAGTACGGAGAATGGCATTCTTCGTTTCTAAATTACACGGAGAATGGCCATTCTCCATGCTAAATAACACGGAGAATGACATTCTCCGTGTTAAATGACACGAAGAATGGTCATTCAAATGTTAAAACACAGGAGAATGCCATTCAACACGGAGAATGGCATTTTTCTTGTTAAAAATGCAGGAGAATGACTATTCTTCGTGTGATATCGACGGAGAACAGTTGACAGAAACCTAATTTTTTATTTTTTTGTTTTGTGGAAAGAAATTTGACATGAATAAAGATTCAAGAGTTTTCGTTCTTCTTTCAAAACGATGCTAACTCTTATGGAAAAGAAGAAGATTTTCTCTCCATAATTGACCTAATTGTCGAAGAAGAAGAAGAAGAAGAAGAAGAAGAAGAAGAAGAAGAAGATGAGCGATGATCGAAGTTCGACTAAAAAAAAGTATGGTGAACTACGAACGATCTTTGCGATCTCTGCTAAAGATGAGAGCAATGGAATTCAGATCTCTCGTGAAAAAGAAGAAGAAGAAGAAGAAGATAATCGCAATCCAGATCTGAGTTTGTGCGGAGGGGTAGTTATGGTATTAATTTTGTAAATACAGAGCATCTAAAGAGAATCTTGGGATACTTAAGGTGGAAATATATAATTCTGGGCATTTCATAAAACCCATCATGCGGATGAATTTTTCATAAAAACTAACTCCGAAATTGGATTTCTCAGCAATTTCCAGTATATTAAATTGGAGAATCTAGTTAGTTATTTGAAGATAATGATTCTTTCTTTTCGCAACAACTTCTGAAAACTATATAAGAGTCCCTCAACATTTATTTTATTTTACTATTTCATAAATTTATGGATTATCAGACTCGTGACAGTTGTGAATGAAAATATTTTTGGGATCATTTTCACCACAGAGTAGTTACTTTTTAGTGAAGCTAAAAATGATTACTACTTCAAGTCAGTTTCAGGTCACATACTTTGGTGTATTTGTTATTGGAGCTATGAAAAATACATGTTAACAAATTGCACTTGGGTAGATAATTATGCAACATTAAAAAGAAGAGACTGTTGCGGATTCAAGAAATAAGGAGTATAGTAGTTTGAATATGATTTCAATATTAAAGACAAATTTCAAAGTGGTTATTCATTTTTATGTTTGTATTTTTCATATTCAGTCCCATTGTTTGCGATAAACAAACCAACATCACTAGTTTGGTCGTGTTGAGTCGGATTTTATTTGCAAGAAAAGCTCTTCTTGCCTTCGGATCATGTGATGTCATCATGAAAATAAATATGATTCTCTACTTACCATAAGGTATAATGGAAGGGAAATCAATTCTCTTGTATTCTCCATGGGAATGAAAAAGTAGAATTCTTATCAGATTTCATTTCCTATGTTTGGTAAAACAATAAAATATTTAAGAAAAATTATTTGATTTTCCTTCCAGTATTTGGTTGGATAGGAAAGAAAAAAAAAAAAAAAAAATATATATATATATATATATATATATATATATATATATATATATATATATATATATATATATATATATATATTGTTCCAATAGTATCCGATGTCAACATAACTATAATCAACAGAATACAAATAGTTAATTGGTAAAATAGGCAATAAATCAAGACTATTTTTGTCATAATGTTTGACAGTTAATGTTGGAAAATGAGGGAAAATGAATCCCATGGGTCATAAGAGGACCATTTTTTCTCCTATTTTCTTTCACGTCGGAAAAATGTTTTCCAAATTTGTGGCTACCAAACAAAGAAAAGAAACAAGTTTTCTTTCCGGAGTCCTTGAATCCGTGAACCAAACGAGGCCTAAGAGCATACACAGTAGACGACTGTTTTGGTTACTGAAACGAGATTATCATGTGATTCCAATTGAATTTTATTATTATTTTACAAAATGAACTCCTACATTGTGAATCTAGAATCTATAAATTAGAAAACTTACTATTGATGCTCTAAGGATAAGGCCTAACAATTGCTGGTTCAATTGCAATGATCAAACAAGCACACGTCACAATGGTACCAATACAACTATTGGTAGGCTTTTGCCAATCATTGGGTATCAACTTAATTAATAACCCTACAAGAACCTTTGATAGGAGAAAATGTACCTACAAGAAATAAAGAGGTTACCAAATTTCCATGAGACGGTCAACATTGCACTATCTTATGGGGGATTCATGATGTTGATAACCACAATGGGAAAGATTATTCTATACCAGACACATGTATGGTAGCACATAAAAGTTGTTCCATCTTATTTGTTTTGAAAGCAATTTATGTTTAAATTTATCTTCTATATTTATTTGTTTTTGCCGTCACATATGTTAGTTTGATCACTTTAAATAATTCAGACTAGGAAAAGTATGCATTATATTTTTTTTTCTTCCAAACTTTAAGCATAAAACAACAATAAACAAAAAGTTTTTATTCCGAAATTATAGGGGTAAAGTCTCTATATGCTACATACTTCATGTTGGAGCCCCGCTCTCACGGAGAAACTCCAACAATAACCTTCCTAATGACAATGTTTCCTACTGATGAAAGAGACGCATAATGCGAAAATATGGATGGATAAAATAGATAATAACATATTTGAATATGACTATTGCCATCCTAAATTTTAGTAATAATTCAAAAAAAAAAAAATCCCATGAACCATCTTCTCCATATTTTTTTTCCTCTTTCAAAAAAATAGTTCTTAAGTTTGTGGATACCAATTAAAGAAAATGAATTTTTTTTCCAGTTTCTTTCTTAAATTTATGAACCAAACATGGCCTAGATGTTGGTAAATGTTAACTTGCATTGTTATTTGGAAGTGAGGATTTTAGATGCATAGAGTTTGTTCCTCAAATATAGATTAGTCCTTAAATGAAGAAAGAGTCTGAGTCCACCACATAAATCTTGTTTAATTTGGTCTTTGACACAAAATTGTTGTAAGATATGAGTACTTTTTCGTATCCATTAGATCTAATTCCAGCCAAGTTTTATTATAAACTAGTTAGCAACTAAATATCATAAAATTCATATTTTTCAACTAAACATCATCATTTATTTTTACTAGCAACTAAATAGTATGAACTATTAGACTATCAACAAATTGCTATATCAAATTAGTTTTGCAGTAAAAAGACCAACCGGCAAATTAAAAAAAAAAAGAAAAGAAAAAGAAAATGATTGCATCCCACCTACTCCCCCGCTCGTTTTCCTTTTCTTCCGCTTTTTATTGCATTTTTATCTTTTTTCATATGAAGAATAATTGTCTATTTTAAGGAATAAAATGGTCTTAAGAAAGAAATTTGTCACTAACTTGACCGTGAATTACCATCAAACTTACCGAAGCAGCAAGTTGCTAATGGCATGTTAGTTCAATTATATAGTTGCTTACAAAGAAGTTCAAAATATTTACTTGCAAAAATCTGAATAAAAGCTAAAAGGCCACTAGCAAGTATATAATTCGGGATATTTACCCACATAAATTAAAAATATTTACTTGCAAAATTCTGAATAAAAGCTAACATGTCATCTGCAAGTAAATATTTTGAACTTCTTTAATATATTGAATTTTTCTAAAATAAATTTATTTTTTCAAATAAAAAAGTTTCTTTATTTTAATTTTTTTCTTCCTTTTTTTTTACCACTATTGTTTAAAATAGCCCAAGTCCAAAGCCCAATTCTTTTAATAAGCTGGTCCAGGTCGGACCAAGCCCGCACCCGAACCAGACTCAACCAAGTTGTCTATCCCTGACTGACTCAAACTAAGTTCTGGGCCGGACTGGTTTTGGAGTTTTGCTCTAGACAGATCTGCCGCTCAATTCCGGGCCGAACGGCCCGGGCCGATCTAGACATGGTCCTACCTGGTCAACTATGGGTCCGGATCGATCCGGCCCGATCCGGTTACACCTCTACTTAAACCCAATTGGGTTAGGAAAAAAAAGAAGCCCAATTAAACCAGATATCGATAGCCAAACTTAAACCTGACCGTCCATTTCTTCTTGGTTAAGTTAATAATTGCTGAGAAGAAAAAAGTGGCTTCTTCCCCAATCCACTGCTTCATTATATAAATTTCTAGAGAGAGAAAGAAGAAGAAGAAGAAGAACAGAGAGAGAGAGAGAGAGAGAGAGAGAGAGAGCAATGGGTGCTTCGGAGACTAGATTTGTGCAGGAGCTGGTGCTTTACGCTGCGAGCGCCGCCCTGAGCTGCCTGGTCCTCTTCGCCGGCCTCCGCCAGCTCGACCCCAACCACGCCGCCACGAAGAAGGCGCTCCAGCAGAAGAAGGAAATCGCGAAGCGCCTCGGCCGTCCCCTCATCCAAACGAATCAATATGAGGTCCTCCTCTATTTCGCAATTATTATATTTCAGTGCTTTTTGGCATGTCTCCACTAATTGGGGGTTCCTGTAGATATAATTTTTTTTTTTGGATTATATCATGGAGGATTAGTTTACAAATAGCGGGGATTATTTGGAATAGCGAAGATAATGGAGATTATGTGAAAAAGTTGCAATTTTTAGAGCAACAAAATATTCAAATCCACAAATTTTCCTTCTTTCGTGCGCTTAAGTTTTAACATTAGGGATGTTCACCATCCATTTTGGTCAAACAAAGTTTTTTACCCTAATCTAAAACTGTAATTTTAATCCTAACCATAGAGCAATTAAGAAAGATACAAAAACTACTAGGCCTAATCCTATGTTGCACTGACACGGATACGGTAAGTCACGGATACAGCAACACAGACATGGCACCTATTTTGGTGTGTCCTAGTGTACTTTGGAGTGTCCTGGTTGTGTCCAATACGTAGTACATAAGCTCAAGTCGGGCCAGATTTTCCTATACATATGTGACTGTGATTTAGGGTTTTGAACTAAGAGATGTAGTACATGCTATATAAGCTATGTTGCACGGATAAGGAAAATGGTGCCCAAGTGTGTACCGGTATCGGTGTCCATTTTGGTGCAACATGTGACTACCTTGTACCTATTTGAAATTGTTTGTATATGTATCGTGTCCTAATCCATATTAGCGTCCATATTCATGCGGCTTATAGAAAATAACTATTACAAACTAAACATGAACAATGTGCTATATTTTCCTCCTCTCCCTTCTGCTCATGGAAGCTTGTCTCGTAACATGTTATGACTGCCAACAAGCCTTGTAGTCAGGTTGATCCATTTTTGTGTGTTACTGATTTTTGTGTCTTCTTTTCTTTCTCCATTTTCTTTAAACTTGTTTTCCCCCTCTTGGTTTACTTTAGGTTATTGTCCTCTAATTTGGTCATTTTTTGTTGGTTTTCTAGGTTCATCAACGGTTACCTTTGTCGCGCTTTTCTCTAAGATCTCATTATCTACCATGTCCATCTATCTAAGGATTTCCGTATTCAAATCTTTTTTTTCCCATCTTTAATTACCCTAGTTCATGGAAACTAACAGTCAGAAAGGTCTGGTTTCTTGTTTCATTCTTTGGAATCTGTCCTCCTATTGGGTTTTTGTCTTCTATGTTGATTTCTTTCTGTTTAACTTCATGATTCAGTCCTTTCTTTTATTTCATAGTGTGGTTCGATCATATAGTGTTTTATGTTGAGAGTCAATCATTTTTTTCAATTCAAATGGCATTCAATCATATATTGCTTCTCGTGTCTATGTTGATTTGGTCAGTTGGATTTGATTGTTTCTTTCATCTCTTGATGGGTTCCCAACGGATATTGGTTCTCCTTTCCTGTGCATTCAATCAATTAGCATATCGGTTTTCTGTTATCTGGTAGCATTTGGTTATTGTTTATTAGGTGGGAGTCGGTAGGTTTGTTCAATAATTTTCTTCTCCTTTCCTGACAGAATTTGGTTGAGTAACGTATCTATGTATTAGTTGATCAACCAATCTGTTCATATTTTTTTTAAAATGGACATGGACCTTGTTGTTCTAGTTTGCACACGGATATTGGTTCTCCTTTCCTGTGCATTCGATCAATTAGCGTATCAGTTTTCTGTTATCCGGTAGGATTTTGTTATTGTTTATTAGGTGGGAGTCTGTAGGTTTGTTCAATAATTTTCTTCTCCTTTCTTGACAGAATTTGGTTGAGTAACATTTCTAGGTATTAGTTGATCGACCGATCTGTTCATATGTTTTTTTAATGGACATGGACCTTGTCGTTCTAGTTTGCACACGAACTCGGCATTATTGAGTTATATCAGTTGGACAAGCATAATTTGTATTGGTTGTCAAAGAAGCACAAGTTTGTCAGTTCACAGTTTTTCATTGATGATCTTTTCTTTCTTCTAAAACAAGTTTGTGGTTTCCTCGTTGAAGGAATATGGGGATGTTCATTATTTTTGTTTTAACTGTAAAGCAACTTGAGCTGTTTTGGTTGCTAGTGAAGTTGTTTGAGTGTATTTAATGTTAAAGATTGAGATTCTTGAATTTATATAATAGTAGTAGGATTGAGTATATGGAGTCGTTTGGTTATGTATCATTTGGATAGTATTGTCTGTTTTGCACCTGCTTGCATTTTATGCATGCCAACTAGATGGGCAGTGTTAAGGAATAATATAGGCCAGATAGACCAGATGCCCATGTTATCCATGCACAAACTGAAGGGGGACCGTTAAGCTAGGTAGTGTGGAAATATAAGTTCTCTGTCTGAATATGTTGGTTCAATCAGATTGCAGAATTTTGGGCTTCCATATATAATGTGGTGCTGTGCAGGGTTTTGAGATAGATTTGTTATGCGATTATTTAATCTCTTCTGCTTTTAAAGTCCTAGTATATTAATAACAATAGTTACAATATACAAGAAGATGATCCGGTGCAAGTTGCTAGACAGTTCAGATAAGTGTAGATTCATCAAATTCTGGATTCAGTGTAATTTTGGTATTCTTTGCAATTTCAAATGTCTTTCCAAGAAGTTGGCCAAAGTACAAGAAAATCTTAGAAGAATGATATAGAGCAATTTAATGGATAGAAGATTTATGCTCTACTAACAACTTATGGAGTAAGTCTTGAGCCTTGTAACTACTACATAGGTAACTATTCGGTTAGAGAAAAACTGTTTTGATTCCTGCGGACAAAATTTGCTCAGTGTGTTTTAAATGAGAACAACCAAGATTTGATCAATTAACATCAAAACCAAAAGACTAGCTTTAGTTAGAATTTAATTTTATGTCCTTGTCCAACAATATACATCATGGAATCAGTTTAATATTTTGTGCATGCCTACTGCCTAGTCAGATACATTCAGTAGCT
Source organism: Iris pallida (assembly GCA_029216955.1). NCBI lineage: Eukaryota > Viridiplantae > Streptophyta > Magnoliopsida > Asparagales > Iridaceae > Iris > Iris pallida. The sequence goes on along the minus strand of JANAVB010033820.1, from coordinate 14,135,717 downwards.
TAACTAATGTAAACCTCTGGTTTGTCTTTTTTTTTTTTTTAATTAAAACACAACATAGGAAAGAAGCGTTAATTATTAACATGTAAAACTTCTGAAGTTCTTAGGTGCATGCACTAATTTACTCAGCATTACATGTTTACCTCTGCCTGTATTTTTGTTACTAGTTTTTTTTTCACACAACTGTCTACTTTGTCTATTCTTTGAACTATTGGGGAGTCCTTTTGACTCACCTAAGAGTTCTGTATTTGGAGCTACTCTGATTTGGTAGCTTTCTTCATAGAAGCAAAACCGATTTGTATTCTTTGGCTTAGTTTCTTGTTGTTCTGTGAGTTGGTGCAAGATGAGAGAAACAAAGAGTATTGTGTTGGAGAAATCCATTTGGTTTTATCTTTTTTCTACACTACGTTGGATAGCCTAGGTTTCCCCACAACACACCTATATATAGCTTTATGTGGTAGCTAGTAGCAATATATATATATTTTGTTTAATACCCAGAGATCAGATTCTCGGAATTATGGGCAGGAAAAATTTGTTCAGTGTTATGTCTACATGTTCGTGTCCTTCCAACACAGATTTATTTTTCCCCTTTCCTCGCTCATAATTTATCAGCTACCATCTTCTAGACTCCTTCACCTCTTCTTCTGATCGTTCAGGACTTTCGCCCATTCTCTTGATCTCCTCTCTGTAGACTGCGCCCCTTTTTTTTAATTAGTTGCCTGCTACATCACCACCCAACACCTCTGGTAGTACCTTTCAGTTAGCCAGCTACTACTGGATTAATTGTGCTAGGGAAATATGACATAAGGTAGGAGGAAGGCTGGCGCTTATATGGTTTTTTTTGAAGAAAAAACAAGTAACGCTGGAGACTGGGAGTGCATGTGCTGGAGATGGGCGGTGGAGGTTGGAATGCAGGTGGCTTTGGGTAATGAATGAGGTGCATTAGGAAGAAGTGGGAGGTGTGTCGAACCAACATGCAAAAATCACGAGAGGGAGAACCAAAGAAGTACTCTTTAATTCTGTGCAACTTTTGATCCAGTAGAGGCTGTTAAGAAGTGATAATAAAAGAAATATTACTGTTTTTATGAGTCTCTTTAGATGTACTGCTGTCCTGTCCTCCTTAATTCACTTTTTTGATTGATTGTACATAACAATTTTGTTTTGAACTGTCTTGCAGGATGTGATAGCCTGTGATGTTATAAATCCTGATCATATTGATGTAGAATTTGACTCCATTGGAGGTTTGGAAAATATTAAGCAAGCATTATATGAACTGGTCATTCTCCCTCTTCGTCGACCTGAACTTTTTAATCATGGGAAGCTTCTTAGTCCACAAAAGGGTGTCCTACTATATGGGCCTCCAGGCACTGGAAAGACAATGCTAGCAAAGGCCATAGCTAGAGAATCTGGAGCTGTTTTTATCAATGTTAGGGTGTCCAATTTGATGAGTAAATGGTTTGGTGATGCCCAAAAGCTTGGTAAGGATGTTCTCTTTTTTAATCACCTTTTATTTAGAACTCCTTAATAAACAAGCTTACTCATGGTATGGATGGAGACCTGTTTTCAAACTTTATTTTAAAAAGATTAATCAATTATGATTACGGTGATTGTGTACAAGTACAACGACAACATGACCTTCATAGGAAGTTTTGGGGTCTACTTTAGCAACAAGGACACTTTAATATATATTATTTTCTAGTTCATATATTTTTAGTATTTGTAGGGAAATATTTTCTTTGTAGTGCTGATATATGACTATAATGTTTTAAAATAACTGAACTTCATGACATTTTTATTGATCTTACTCCACAAATATATTTATATGTTTCCATCTCTTTGATCTAGTACAACAGGCGATCAATGTCACGACAGAAGCAAAGGAAGCCTCTATTCTTAGTTCTACACCCTCTACTGTTCTTATAAAATACAATGCACCCTAGTCTCAAGGCTGTGGGAACATAAGTATCATATCTCACAGTCACATATTGGTCATGACGTTAGTCTGAAATCCAGACATCAGGGGAGATGGCATGAGTATATATTGTATGTTGGTAAATTTAGCAAGAAAGTTTATGTCTACGGAGAAATAGTAGAACTATATATGTCTAAGCGATTTTGTTTTATGGAAATGGAGAACTGATAGTGGACCTTGCAACCCAATATACCTTTCCATTTAGGAAGCACGAAAACTCTGACAAGCGGTGCGTGTATGTTGTGTCATATCTTTTCGTACACGTATCAGACACGACATACTCCAAAAGCCACTAGGACATGGCAGATCAATGTTGTGTCTGTGTTCTTATGTTCGTGTCATGTCTGTGTCATATTCATGTCCTTGCAACATAGGTTTCCATATATTGGTGTATGATAGCAGGCATGCTTATTGTCTTATTATTACTTTTTATGTGTTGATAGGTACAATTTACTACGTGTGCTATATATTTTTGTTCCTGCCTAGTAGGAAGGGCGAAGAAGTGAGAGAAGGATTCTTTTAATCGACAACTAAATTAGTGTGTGTGACCCATTCATAGTTGAAAGCTTCTAAGAAAAGATCGTTATTTTTTTTAGGTTTGCTTCTCTTTTGGCTTAATCAATGTTGCACAGACACGGACAAGACACCAATTTTAGCGTATCTGTGTCTACTTTGTTATGTCCATGTCGTGTCTGATGTGTCCAGCATGGCCAGGACGTAAATCAGAATTCTTGTTCTTCCTGGATCAGGACCCAAATGACATGCTCGTATGTTGATGTTGTTTATGGATTTGTTTTTGGCTGTTGCCAACAAAGATATTTACTAAAATATCTTTTTAGGAATTGAAAAAGGGGCTAGGTTTCAGTTAGGATTTGTTGGTTCAGCTATTCTGGTTCCATCATGTCAGATATCCGCCTACTCGGCCTTCAGATTTGCTGTAGCTGTTGATCTGTCTGATTGTTTCAGATCCTGCTGACTATACCACGTCTTGTTACTTACGCTTGCAAATGATCTATTTTGGTATGAATTAAAACAGAAAATTTCACACACAGCATAGAAGTTGTAGGAAATTGCAGCATGACAATAAAGTTTGGAAAAATAGGAGACAAATAATTAAAACATTAAAGGCGTTTGAATTGAATCCCTCCTTAACCAAAAAAATAAAATAAAAATAAAAATAAAAATACCCTACTAATAAGAACCCAAACCAACCTTAAAAAACCCACAAAAAAAATAAAAACAAGGAAACACCCTTAGCAAGGGCGTTCCATGCGCCCCAAACGCCCTTACTAAGGACGTTTCTGTTATTTTATTTATTTATATATTTAACAATAGAAATGCCCTTAGTAAGGGCGTGTATTATGTTTTTTTTAAATTTTTAGACATTTTCTTTGTGTGTTTTTTTGAATGGAACGCCCTTAGCCAGGGCGCTTCTTTTGTTTTTTAATTTTTTTGAATGGAATGCCCTTAGCAAGGGTGTTTCTTTTGGTTCTTAAATTTTTTTCCTATTAAAGACCCTACTGCCGATTCAAAATTTTAAAAGACAAGAATTAAAACGTATTCTTTGATTTTTTTAAAATTTTTATGCATTTTCTTTGTTTTGTTTTTTTGAATGGAACGCCCATAGCAAGGGAGTTTCTTTTGTATTTTGTTTTTTTGAATGGAAACCCCTTAGCAAGGGCGTTTCTTTTGTTTTTTAATTTTGTTTTTTCTATTAAAGTGAATGAAAGGCCCTTACCGAGGCCCTATTGCCGATCTAAAATTTTTTTAAATACAAAGGAATTTGAAAAATTAGGGAAAAAAAAGAATACGCCCATAGCAAGGGCATTCCATGCGCCCATAACGTCCTTACTAAGGATGTTTCTATTGTTAAAAAAAATAAAGAACCAAAAAAACACAAAATAAACGCAACTAAGGGCATTTTGGGCACATGGAACGCCCTTGCTAAAGGTGTTTCCTTTTTTTTTTTTTTTTTTAAATTAATTTTTTTAGGCTGGTTTGGGGTTTATTAGTGGGGTTTGTGGGGTTAAGGAGGGATTCAATTCAAACGCTGGTGTTTTGATTCTGTTTGCTATTTTCCCAAAATTTATTCTCTTGCTGCAATTTCCTATAACTTATATGCTCTATGTGAAAATTTCTGGAATTAAAAGAAGCAGTTTTTGTTACCAATGTCCACACTAATGATTTAAGTGCTATTACTCTTTTGGTAGGACATTTTTGGAAGAAGAGAGCCCGAACATTTCAGTGATTATTTTGGTAAACAGTTTGGTGTTTAAAGAGAGTGTAAGAATTAAAAAAATACTGTTTTGGCAAGATCAATTAAAATATTTACTTTGCAGGCTTTTTCGGTGAACTTCGAATATTTTAAGAACTAAAGAAGACTGCTCCAGTAAGAAAATGTTAGGGGTTGTCTTGCACAAGATTGCCAGTATCAGAAATTTTGAGTTGCTATGCAAGCTGAGTCATTTCAGGACAGGTTTTAAGTATTGGCCATTCATCTGTTCCAAATTGGAATTGAACAGTACAAAAACTGACCAATTCAGAAACAACGAAACCCCTGAACTTCCGAAACGGTACTGATAGGAATGGTCTAAAACCAATACTGAAACTGAGTTAAACCTTGGTTCAGAATCAATGGTTCCAAGAGTTTATTTAAATATGACAGTTTCCCCTGTCATTTTGAAAGAATCTTTGACCTATAGGCATAGGTCTAGTTCTAAGTGTATATAGGTAGATGCGAATTATGATATGAAGTACCTCCTGAAAGGATTTATGTTCTCTAGAAGTATTGAGCAAGATTCTTTTTTAGGTGAGGAATGTAAGTGAATTTGATTCTGTTCTTTTGTATTACATAATGTCTCGCCCCGCTCTAGGTTATTACACATAAACTGGGGAGAATTTGATAAGGACACATGAAGGCAAGGAAGTGCACATGTTGCAATTTGATCAGTCTTGTCTTTGTTCGATTCTTTTGTTAAAGACGTGACTTAATGTTGTTGTTTACATCTTTGAGGAAAATCCTCTATGCACACCAGAAATTGGCCTTAGAGTTTCAAATTCTACTCTATTTTTCTCCACAGCGTTCAAAAGTACCTGAAGACAACGTCAAATATGGAACTTACTTGCCAGTTTATGTGGATGTGAGTATAATCCAGTGGTAAATCTCTTTTGGTCTCAAAAGAGGCCTCAAGGTTACAACTCATTTAAACCATTCAGCTAATGTTCTGCTTTCCTGTCTTTAAAAACATTTTTATTCATCAAAAGGTTTCAAAACAAATTTGTCTCATAGCAGGTGCGGTTTGCATGTGCACCAGCTGAATCTTTGAATCTTTGATTATGTTCTTTAGCTATGTAGGTTGTGATCAGTTGTTGGGTTTACAGCTTGCAGATTCCGTCATTATTTTTGGCTTATACATATACAAAGTTTATATCTCAGTATGTGTTTGTGATGCATGCAAGCACACATGCACACAGGTATATATATGTATCCCCACATATGCACAAATATAGTACAACTAGAAAGCCTTATATGCAAACATATAGCTATAGTATGCATTCACTTTTTATTTTGGATTTGTAGCAATTTTTTTAGTGGATGAACTCTATTCTGAATAGATGAGCTTTCGTATGTTTGTTTTTCTGGTAAAGCATCATGGAAAGTTATCTATTGAATATTGCCCAAAACTTCTCTTACTTCAATCCTTTGCTCATTTCATTGTTATTGAAACTTTACAGTGGCAGCAGTTTTTAGTCTTGCTTACAAGCTCCAGCCCTCTATAATTTTTATCGACGAGGTTGATAGTTTCTTGGGACAACGTCGTACTACAGATCATGAAGCCATGACTAATATGAAAACAGAATTTATGTCTTTGTGGGATGGTTTTACAACAGATCGTAAGTACTTGAACACTAATCTGCCTTTTTTATTGTTCAATAATCGGCCTTGTTTATTGTTCATGAACCATGTCAACGATCGCTTGCCAATTTCATTAACGGCTAGTAATGTTTATAAATATTGTAGTGTGCTGATTATCTGATTTTTGTTGACTAATACGATGCTCTCTATTAACAACTATCCTGTAGAAGCTATACCTTTCAAGCTTGAACAAGTATAGGTTTGGCATGTAGATTTAACATGAACTTTTAGTGCTGTTTTTCTTCTTGACAGAATTATCTTAGTTAGATTAATGAGATTTATCTTGCTTATTAAGGATGTGATGCCTGAAGTAAATCCAATTGAATGAGATTGATTAGTGGTTTCTTGGTGTATGGGCTTGAACTACTTTATCATAATGAGTAGGGGTACCTGCCAATTGGTGTTGAACAGTTGAAGGTTATTGAAATCTTTCTTTTGTTTATAGCTTCTCTTCTAGTAACCTCGCACCAACTCCAAGGTTTGCTGTCATGTTGATAGTTAGGGAATAGTTGGTCAAATTATTTTGTGGATGTTTATGGATGATAAGTCATGCTCTAGGGCGAACCTAAATCTGAGGAAAAGGCTTGAATATTACAGGACATGTTTGCAGTCTTTTTGCCAAGGCACTTAAATAATATGTATTGAGTTTTGCGTGGAGAGGTGTCACAACCATTCCTTCAAAGGGCTTTACATTAAGGTCTTGAATGATATAAGAAATGTTTGCAGTGACCTTGTTTCTCTTGCGAAGGAGCTCAGATAATGTAATATTAAGTTTCGTGTGAAAAGGTTCCATGGCCCTTAGTTTTGATTGCCAAAGAGTTTTGGAGGCTTCCCCTCTTCGATTAAGGAGAATATTACATGGTTATTGGATCAATCGTGTACATGTAATTGGAATTTTGTTTTGCATTAATAGTAGAGGTGTAGTAGACCCTAGTAGATGCATGTAGGCAGGTAAGGAGGGTGGAAATTCCAAGTTACTGGTATCTAGCTGTTCAAATGCCAAGCGAGGGAGGTGGTGGTGAGCTAATTGCTTGAGTTTCAATTATTCACCTTGATTGGAATCCTCCGAAAGGAACCCTGGAAGTAAGTTAGGACTTGGACCAATTATTTCCCTTGATTTTGACTATTCACCTTGAAGATCAATGAATATTGGCTTAAATTTTAGTGCTGGAGTATAGGTTTCAGAACTAAACTTTGATTTATCTTCACATTAGATCAAATTAGATTTGATTGCATCTTAAAGTCAAGTCCACAGTGGAAGTTTGGCTTGATATTGTAGTTCTTTTTCCTCTGTCGACTGAGGTCAGGGAGAGGTGATGGGAATAGATGAGAGTAAGAGTAGCCGGAAGCAAGTACTGAAAATATGGATTAACTTTGACTAATTGATACAGCCTAATGATTAATTGTTTTGAGTTTTGGCTTCCAGAGCTTATAATACAAATCCCTCTTAATTTTCAACATGCTCAGAGATGGTGTAGAGGGCATTCGGTCAAGTATATTGACAATGCCAATTTAGGAAAATAAAAAAAATGACATTTGAATCTAGTGCAGCTAATCACTACATTTATAATGACAACATGAAGAATTGGTTAGTGTTTTTTTGCACCATTTTATTTTTTTAATTCTGGTATTCCACACAGATAGTAGAAAGTACTAACTTTTTATGTAGATACACAATTGACAAAGAAATAGCATGTTAATTTTTGACTCTCTTAAAGGCTTAAAGATGAATCCACTTTTACGTAAAATAATTCTACATGTAATTTAAAGTTTGATTTTCAAACTTTCAATCAAAATATGTACATTTAAAATAAAAGAAATGACTCAACCGTTTTACAGTCAAGTGTTCTAGTTCTTCTTTGCCTGCATGTGTGCAAATCTTTTTTCCAAGCTATCTTTGTCCAATCTTCCACTCTGTAGCTCCGTTACAGGCTATCTTCAGCTTTCCTTTGTCCAGTATCGTGCTTCTGGTCTCATATTCAACCTACCCTGATTGCTGACATTGTTTTCTTCCATCCCATTCACCTCCAATGTTACCTCCGTTCATCGTCTTACGATGCATCTTTACAACAGCCCCATAAACTTTTAAGCACCAATATTTGGGTCTGCCATGACCTTTGCCATCTGAACTGACCACCCTAGTTCTTTCCTATACGGTTCCACCATCCTAGGTTTACTGAATGGATCTACCCGAGAATGTTCCAATGAAAATCTGAAGAATGTGTATTCAAGTTTTCTACCCAATAAGCAGAAAAAGTAATGATGCATCCATATACAAATATCAAATATAAATGTGCACTACACTTCAATGAAGAGTTGTACAACTTATAAATGGTTAATTCCTCAGAAAAGGGTTCACTATTAGAACAAATTCCTCGTGACCTTACTGATAGTTATATATTACTAGGATTTTCGTATGTTTATGGTCCAAGGTGCATATAACATGAATCACTAAAAGTGGATATATAGAAACCAACCGGTTTTTTATATACTTCTATCTCCATTAGTTTTGAATACTGTAAGATGGTGTGTATGACTCTCCATGACTAACATGGTCACAGCTAGTTCGACATATGAAGTGATCCTAATATAGAAGGAATGCTGGGAACGAAATGGTCTGCATGCATACCCATGTAGGTATGACATATAGTTGGTAAATATAGCATATAGATGGTACGTCTTGCTCTCCATGACTAACATGGTCACAGCTAGTTGGACATATGAAGTGATCCTAATATAGAAGGAATGCTGGGAATATGGCATATAGTTGGTAAATATAGCATTCGGTAGGAGGTGACTGATGAGGACAAGTAGCTTTTAATATTTTGATGGAAACGAGGACACTCGTAACAAATAACAATAATGTAATGTGATGTAATGTGGTCAATATGTGATGGTTAAGTTTTGATGCACCGGAGCTACTTTCCGAACTACCGGATTTGAAGAATAGCCTGCAACTTCTGCCTTATAATCAGAAAATTAATGGAAGGCTCATCTAGGTTCATTAGAAAGTTGAATCATATAAAATAGGCAGTCTCTAAAAGTTGACTGCTGATTATTTATGAGAAAAGCCAGTGGTAGTATGGTCTGATCTATAATTATCTTTAGGCCATTTTAGTTACTGGTGGAGGCACTTTTTTTTTTGGGTATCCTGTCCTTCATACTGATAGCATAAGTTCCAACTTATGGATGTTCTTTGCTGTGTTATGCTAAGTTTCCTATTTAACTGAAAAGATTGTAGACCTTGGCATTCCTAGTAGTATTGTGAAAAAGGTGTCAATCTATCAAACTGGCTATTTGTTCTACATTTATCTAAAATAAAACTAAATTGTAAAATCAAATCAAAACAAAATGAAATGGAACTGGATCTTGTGTTTTTATTTCAGAGAATGCACGTGTGATGGTTTTAGCTGCTACAAACCGTCCTTCAGAGCTAGATGAAGCAATACTTAGACGCTTTCCCCAGGCCTTTGAAATTGGCATACCTGATCGAAGCGAGAGAGCTAAGATATTGAAGGTGATCCTGAAGGGGGAGAATATAGAAGAAGACATAGATTATGACCATATTGCTCGCTCATGTGAAGGCTTCACTGGTTCAGATATTCTCGAACTCTGCAAGCAAGCAGCATATTTTCCTGTCAGAGAGTTGCTGCAGGCCGAGAAGAATGGGAACACAGCCCAGGTACAGGCACATAATGTTTTTTTCCATTAATTTTAATTTTATATATAAGAACACTTTATGCTAACTGAAAAGGTTCAACTATTATATTACGCACGTTCCATTTCACCATTACAATATTAATTATTTATTTATTGCACTGAAAAATAAGGAAAGATATATTTTAGCAGCAGAACTAATATATATATATATATATAAATATATATATATATATATATATATTGCATATATATATATATATATATATATATATATATATATATATATATATATATAAAATGGCAACGGAGAAGGAGGCGAATCCTAGCTCTGCTAGGGCATCACCAAATCGACGCGAGGAGGCGGCCAACCGACCTCCGGACAGGGGGAAAGGCAAGGGGGTGGCGGCGGCGGCCGGCGGCGACCAACTGGAGGCGGGCGGCGGCGGCCGGCCGCCGGGAAATCCACACGCGGCTGATTCACGTGCGCGCGGGCATGCTGGCGGCCAGGGGCGCGGCCGGGGGGGTCCGACGAACCCCCCCCCCCCCGGGGGCAGGCGGTTGCCGGCGACCCACCACAGGTGGGGGGGGGGGGGGTGGCCGGGGATGGCTGCGGTCGGCGGCGACGCCACCGGGCACGGTTTCGGCCGGTGGTTCGATGGCGGGTGCTCCGGGGGGCTCCTCTATGGTGTTCACCGCCCAAAGGACATTGACTGGATTGGAGGATGGACAGAGTGAGGAGGGGGCTTGGACCACGGTTCAAAATCGGAGGGTACGACGAGGGGGTGGGCAACGATCGCATATCGCTGAGACTAGGAGGGGCTCAACTTCTACGCAGGGATCGGACAGGAGGTCAGGGATAGCCAGGAGAACAGGACCTACGGTGGGCCAGGCGCACACAGGTGGACGGGAGGGACAAGCCAGGACTACATGGAGGCCACGAGCGACGGAGTCAGCAGGGCCGGCTGGCCCAGTTATCGGGGGGAGAGGGACTGCTACGAACGTGAGTGCCCGGCCGGCCCCGACGATCCTGCCTCGAAGCTCGGGCTCGCGGCCTGTATCCTGGGCAGATGCGTGCAAGGTGGGGGTTGCAAAGACTCCGGCATCGATGGAGTATGTTGCACCTCTGGCGGTTGGGGGTGAGCTCTGCGTCGACTTTCCGGCTGAGGAAGTGGCGAAGGTGACGGCATTCTGGGAGAATACTTTAGTATTATATGTGTTGGGTAGCAAGCCCTTCTACGGACAGATCCGTGGTTATGCGGATAGAGTCTGGCGGCCGAAGGGTAGCATGGAGTTCTTCTCCAAGGAGAACGGCTTCTACTTCGTTAAATTTGGGATGGCAGAAGATGTGGCTCGGATCCTCCAGGGAGGGCCATGGACGTTCGATGGACGCCTCATCATACTGAAGCAATGGACCCCTGACTTGAGATGTGAGAAGGAGGTGCTGAATGCGGTGCCTGTGTGGGTTCGGTTCCCTGAATTCCCGGTACGCTTCTGGAGTGTTCTCCTTCTTATGAGACTTGCCAGCCTCATTGGCAAGCCGATTAAGGCGGACGATGCCACCGCCTTCAGGACTAGGTTGATGTATGCTCGGGTATTTGTGGAGATTGACGCCAGGTTGGACCTGCCAGAGCAGTTGAAGTACCGGACACCTACTGGCCAGATTCTTATGCAGAAGGTGGAGTATGAGTGGGTTCCCCCCAGATGTCCGGCGTGTGTCTGCTTTGGGCATCTCCCGAGTGCTTGTAGGCGTGGAGGAGTTTTTGCAGTGGTGACGGAGGAGGCAGTGCAGGAGACAGGTGGTGTAGTTAATACCCCTGTAGTTGACCAGACGGGCTTGATGGAGGATGAGATGGAGGCAGACCTTCCCCCCTCTCTGGAAAAAACGACGGGTCTCCGACAGAGATCTTTACCGGAGCGATGGTTGAGTATACGGGGACGAGGACGATGATCACCAGAAGTATGGGACAGGAGTACATGCGAAAAGGAGAGGATAACACCTTAGCACTTCAGGTATACAGTCGGAAGCGCCAGGCTACGGAGTCGCATAGTGAGGACAGCGGACAAGGTGGGGCGGAGAGAGTGTGGAAGGTCAACCCTAAATGGGTTGCGGTCCTAGCTCAGCCGCTTCTTCAGGGGGATAGAGATGAGGAGTCCAGAGATATGGAGGTTGCACTCTCCCTGGGTGCGCCTTCAGAGGATGTTCAGGGGACCCCACCCGCGGAATAGATGTCGGCCCTTGCCTGGAATGTCCCGGGGGGGTGTTCTCTGGGGAGATTAGTGAGGTGCTGAGGAAGGAGAAGTGTGAAATCTCGATCTTACTAGAGGCTAAGATCAGGGGGGCGAAAACCCTGTATCGTAGAACCCCTACGGACTGGGTCCAGCTCCACAACCTTGGTCTCTGTGATATGGCGAGAATCTGGGTTAGATGGAACGGAGCTAGTTGGGAGGGGGAGGAGGTCTTCATGACTGACCAGCTGGTGGCCATCTCCTTCACCAACAAGGGTGGGTTCCGATTCTTACTTGGTGCTGTCTATGGGCACAATGACAGGAGGCTGCGGGAGGTCTTGTGGCAGGACATCATTAGGCTGAGTACATTGGCGGTGCATCGTCATCTCCCCCTGCTTATTATGGGAGACTTCAATGCCACGCTATATAGGGGGGAGAAGCTGGGGGGGCGGTCGGTGCCGGACCAGATTCTATCAGACTTTCAGTCCTGCCTTCTCCAGTCCGGGCTCAGGGATCTGGTGAGGGTGGGGCACATATGGACGTGGCACAACAAGGCGGTGGTTGGCAGGGTGGCTTGCCAGCTTGATCGGGCTTTGGAGAACAGTGATTGGTTCCGCCTATTCCCTTCTGCTGTTGCTGAGGGGCTTCCTGCGGGGACCAGTGACCATTCGCCGATCCTGGTGCGCTTCGTGGAGTCCCAGATGGAGAGCCCGTCCGTTTCGATATGACAACAGTTGGTTCCTTTCGCCTGGCTATGAGGAGACTGTGGCGGGGGTCTTTGTCAGGATGTGGTCGGCACTGCTCAGTTCCGTATGGTTCACAGGCTGAAGAAGACCAAACGCGCCATCAGAGACTGGGTGAGGGCCCTCCCCCGGACCTCCTTACAGGAGAAGGAGGCGGAGTTGAGAGACCTGCAGTCAGACCTTCAGGGAGACATGATGAGTGGAGAGTTGGCGGCTAGAGAGAAGAAGATGGCTGCAGAGGTCAACACCTTGCGACTCCAGCAGGAGATTAGTGCGGCCCAACGGGCCAAATGCTCCTGGCTCAAGGATGGGGACCGTTGCACCAAATTCTTCTATGATGTCATTCGGGCTCGCCAACACCGGAACTGCATCCAGAGACTTCTAGGCAGTGATGGACGTCTTGTGACCGACCAGGTTGCTATCCAGGAGGAGGCTGTCCGGTTCTACTCTGAGCTTTATCATCAGACGGACTATCCCACGGTTTTCCCGCAGCTGACTACGAAGACGTTGATTACTGAGTATGGCAACAGTCTTCTTATGGCTTCTATCCGGATGGCGGAGGTGGACGCGATTGTGATGCAGGCTGATGCTTCCAAGTCCCCTGGGCCGGACGGGTTCTCCAGCGGCTTCTACAAGCGCCATTGGGGTTCCCTCAAGGCCCAGGTTCTAGAGGCTGTTCAGGAGTTCTTTGAGACGGACAAGCTCCTGAAGGAGCTGAACCACACCTTCCTGACGCTGGTGCCCAAGAAGGAGGGGGCGACTTCTCTTGCTGACTTCCGACCGATTGCTTGCTGTAATTATTTATATAAAATAATTACTCATCTTATGTGCAGGAGGATGGAGGACGCTATGCAGGGCCTGGTTTCTTGGAATTAGGCGGCATTCATCAAGGGGCGGTCTATTGCTGAGCATAGCCTGCTGGCTCATGAGATGATTCGGGAGTTCCACAAGCTTGGAGGGATGAAAGCGTGTGTGAAGCTTGACCTGAGGAAAGCCTACGACACTGTCAACAGGGACTTCCTCTGTCATTTGATGGGTGCGATGGGCTTCTCCGAGACATAGGTGGACAGAGTCAGAGCGTGCATCACCTCCCCTACATTCTCGGTTCTCATTCAGGGTATACCTTACGGGTTCTTCGACAGCAGCAGGGGGCTTCGGCAGGGGGACCCGCTTTCCCCCTACCTATTCACCCTCGTGATGGAGTATTTTACCTGTTTGATGGGCATCGCGGTGTATCGGGAGAGGATTGTACCGATATACAGCAGGGTATCACCGGTGGTCTCACACCTCATTTATGCGGATGATTTATTGGTATTGATGAGGCCTTCCATGCGAGGGATGAGGGAGCTTGCGGTGGTGATGGAGGAGTTCGGACAGTTATCGGGTCTTCGGTTGAACAGGGACAAGAGCAAAGTTTACTTCAACAGCTCTTGCACTTTGAAGGAGGAACGGGCCCTGGAGCTTAGGGTGGAAAAGGGTGACCTCCCGGTGAAATATCTGGGGGTGCCACTATCTGTCAACTACGCGAAGGACCGAGAATGTCAGAGTCTGGTGGACTTTGCGCAGAGGAGGGTAGAGGGCTGGCAGGCGGCTGGCCTATCTTTTGGAGGGCGTATTGAGCTGGTACGATCGGTTATATCTGCTATTGCTTTGTTTTGGCTCCAATCTATTATGGTCCCTTTGGCTACTATCCGGAAGATTGAGGGCATATGTGCCAAGTTCATATGGCATGGGGGGATTCATGCCATCTCTTGGGAGCAGCTCTGTCGTCCTAGGAAGGAGGGAGGTGTGGGTCTGCGTTCCCTAGTATCTGTCAGGGAGGCGGCGGAGATCAAGCTGGCGTGGAGGTTCCTTCAGGGCGGTTCTCTTTGGTCGGCTTGGATGTCTAGTCGGTATCTCCGGGGTAGGAACTTCTGGGTATGTGACATTGACAACAACTTCTCTGTGTCTTTCAAGCATATCCTGAGGAACCGACCTGTACTTCGGAAGGCTATTCGGAGGAAGATGAGGGAGGGAGGGGAGACGGACCTATGGCTTGATCCGTGGATTGCAGGTCAGTCTCTCCTGGAGATTCTGGGTCCCCAGACGGACGGTGTGGCGTACAGAGGTCTGACTTGTAGGCACATCATCAGGGGTGGGGTCTGGAGACCAGAGGAGTATCGTTTCACTGCTCAGTTAGGAGGGGAGATCAGGTAGGTACAGATCACTCCTGATGTACTGTCTGACGTCTGGGTTTGGGCCCCTCCCGGCTACACGGAGGGTGCTGGGGAGTTCAGATTTAGCAGCTGCTACGATCTTGTTCGTTCCCACTTCGACAAGATCGAGGAGTACGACTTTATATGGGGGAAGGGCCTTGCCAGAAAGATGCAACTGTCTGCATACAAACTGGTGCTGGGCTGGTTGCTTACTAGGGACAGACTGCTTCGGTTCGGGGTCCCAGTCCCTGACCCTAAGTGTGTTCTATGTGAGACAGAGAATGAATCCATTGGGCACCTGTTCTTTCAGTGCCAAGTGGCGTGGAGCATCTGGGCAGAGCAGAGCCGGAGATACTTGGGAGGGGTTGGAAGGGAGCGTGACTTCAGAGAAATCCTTAAGTGGATTGGAGATTGCAGGGGCCAGGAGCAGAGCTGGGCCAGACGTGCTAGATTGAGGCTCGCTGCATCAGTTTGGCATGTCTGGAGGGAGCGGAACCGGCGCATTTATGAGGGACTGTCCACCCCACTGGTGGGCATCCTTCATAACATTGAGTCGGATGTACTAGTAATGTCCTCCTGAGTTGGGATTGTATCTCTATGCTGTAACCTTATTGAGATTATTGTGGAATAAAATTTACCCTTTTTCCAAAAAAAAATATATATATATATTGCGTCCAAGTGGCTATGGGTGTTTAGCTAGATTCAGCAAAGTGATAAGAGGAGATGTTGATCACCAATGCTTAAATGTATAAATTTTGTTTTTTTCTTCTAGTTTTTGAAACAAATTTGTAATGTGTTCTCGCTTTCCAAGACCAACAACTTCGAAACTGTGGATACTGATAGTCATAAGAAGGATCTGAAACCGATTTACAACCCAATCTTGTGAACCTTGCTTTGGCCAGAATTGATAATAATCAGTTCCAGAATTATTTTGCTTGTTTGCAGGTACCAAGGGCACTGAAGCAGTCAGATTTGGAAAAGGCTTTATCGACTTCTAAAAAGGTGAAAAGAGGAACTACTGAATATAGAGTGGCATTGCAATCTCCTCCATGGTCTAGAAATACAGATCTGGGAGATAGTGGAGATGTTGAGGACGCAATTAAGAAGATCTCTGAGCTTATGTCCCGTATCGTCAGCAGCCAGCCTGAAGCACAAGACCCTTAAGTCTGTTCCCTTTTGATGACCTTTAAAGGTTTTTTGTTATTTAGTGATTAGTTCACATATGCATGATCTACAGCAGTCTGACTTATGATGGTACTGTATCATATTATAAAGAAAAGCTGTGCTAGTTCAAATGTTCTCAAGGATGAAGTATATCATGATTCCTTCAAATTCTTTGCTCTTAAATACCACATGTACGATTTATGTCGTGTCCGGAAAGTATTGGCTAAGTTGTCGCTTACTATACTCAGGCAAATCTTGTTTCATGGTCTTGCGTGGGACTCAAGGAGTTGCTGCAGCATCTTGATTCTGATTTTGTCAACCTTATTGCCATATCTGATGGCACATGCTATTTTCGTGTTGTTTCCAGAAGATATGAGTAGAACTTATGGTTCTTCTGAGAATTTATGGAAGCTGATTGTTTGTAATATATGTGGTAGCTGCTCTTTTTTCTTTATGAAATAAATACATTAATCCTCCCTATGTTTCATGGGTACTACAGGACCACTCATATTTTGGAAATAATTAGTTTCAAAATAAGGGTGGTCCCTTTAATAAAAACATAGAAATAGTTAACGTAAATTGTCCGTTCTTTGTTCTACTTGTGATTGGAAATGCTCTACTACAATTGGAAGTGACCTCCTGATGATCAACTTTAGCTTGTCGTTGAAGTAGGAGGAAATCTGACGAGCTGTTTTACAAGTATTTTTCTAGTTATTCATGGGTTTCAACATTATTGTGTGGTTTTATTATTTTCTGCTTCTCATCTTTCCAGCTATACAAATATCTCAAAGAAGTGATTTCAAGTATTCAAATTTATGCACTGCTTGTGTGTCGGCTACTACAACCCAATGTTTCTAAAGATAGTTTCAGTACCGGATTCCCATGTATGTATTCTCTCTCTGTCTCAGATGTATCAAAAATTTTCGTACAGGGGGATGAATTTAGTACGGTAAGGAAAATGTTTCGGGAAAATTCAAAGGACGGGATGAGTCGTCAACTCAATTGGCGAAGTTGTACTTCTAAGTCAATGAGTTGGTGAAAATTCAAAATTTTACACGAGGGACAACTCAAGCCAACTGAGTTGGCGAAATATCTCTGACGCTCGTGCGAAGTCTCTCCCATCCCATTTGAAGCCAACTACCAACTGCACTTTAAATTTGCCAATGCAGTTGGCGAAATACATCAGCCAAGCCAAGTGAGTTGGGAGGACATGACCATTTCGCCAACTCACTTGGCTAAAAATGCTTTTTACTTCCACGTTGGTTGGCATTCTAACCAAATGAGTTGGCTAAAAAGAAGTCTCATACCAGCCGTACATGACATCTTCGCCAACTTGGCGAAAAATTCTTTTTCCATCCACGTTGGCTAGAGAACTACACCCTCACCAATCCAATTGAGTAGGCCATTCGTCCCTGGTTTTGTAAATCCCTCAAACCTTTCCCTTCACATGCATTTCTATACAAAATTTTCCTCTATATGAAAAAAAATCTGCAGATATATGTTTGGTTGCAAACAAAGGAATGTTCTTTTACCACTTTTATTGTTTGGTACAAACAATTGAGACTTAAATTTCACTTTTGTATTGACATAGAGTGGTCATGTCTTCTTCAAAATTTGGATCATACATCCTCATTTTCAAGTTTAAAGTGGGATTATATATATGGAAAATATTATTTGTCCCTCCAAAATATCTCTCACTTTGTGGCAACTTACGTGTTGTTTGACATGATAGCTGACAAGACAAAATTTAAAATTAACATTAAAATTAACACTAAAATTTAAATTAACATTGAAATTAACATTAACGTTAAAATTAAAATTAAAATTAAAGTTAAAATTTAAATTAACATTTAAATTAAAATTAAAATTAATATTAACATTAATATTAATATTAACAAAATTGGGTAATTAATATTTTGGGTTAGAACAATTTATGATTTTGGTTGGTTCATCCAAAATCGAACAGTGGAAAGTTAATGTGTCAAAAACATTCCAACGCTTTGGGGTGCCATTAGAATAATTTAGTTTTTTTTTTTTTTGTTTTGAAATATAATAATTTGGTCTTTTAAAAAAAAGAATAATTTAGTCTTTTAAATTTTGTAAAGGTATTCATGCAAGATTTAACATTTTTGAGGGTATATATATGCAAAATAACCCCAAATCAGTCGCATGTCACAACCCGAAATCAAAATCAGCCCAAAAAAGGAACACGCACGTACTCAGAGAGAGAGAGAGAGAGAGGAAGAAGAAGTGCGATGAGATGTTGTTGCTTTGGGGGTGGATGGAGAGAGGCTTCAGCAGCACCGGCGCCGGAGGCGGCGTTGGCGGTTCCGGCGGTTGGAATGTGGGCGTAGCGCTCGGTGTCACGGCCATGGCCGGGCTCGCCGTCGCCGCCACCTTCGTCATTTCCTCCCGTAGGTAATTTACAAAAAGAAAGTTGCCATTTTTTTCCCGATCCCATAGATAGAATGAAGGCTCTGCCATGCGAAGATCAAACACCACCACTCGTTATTCCTCTCCATCACCATCATCACCAGACTCTCATTCTTCATCTTCGTCGTCGTTGATCCATTTGAGATCGCTCCTCATTGTCACATCCTCTCATTCTTCTCTAATTTTTCATTCCTTGATCAAAGCTCCAATTTTGCCTTCTTTTCCGGTTTCGGCATGTCGGCATGGATCTCCTTTGATCTGAAAGAAATGATCTTGCTTGCCCAATTGCGAGTCTCGAGTCATTCCAATGTACTGTCTTTTCCAAA
The DNA here is from genome assembly GCA_029216955.1 of Iris pallida. NCBI lineage: Eukaryota > Viridiplantae > Streptophyta > Magnoliopsida > Asparagales > Iridaceae > Iris > Iris pallida. The sequence continues at coordinate 14,117,085 of JANAVB010033820.1, read as the reverse complement.
TTAGGGTTTTGATGGCGTTGCTTTTACCATTGGGTCATGAATCATAGTCCTTCCTGTCTTCATGTTCTGGCAAAGTTTCCATCTTTCCCTTTAATAATCAGTTGCCGCCTCGACCTCGACCGATCCGATACTCACATAATTCACATGTGATTATTTGCTTATTTGAGACAATGGCTCGAAAATGTGATAGTCAGTGTTCATGCTCCTATCATACTTTCATATGTGTTCATTGCATTTTCCCTTTTTGTCCTCCAGAGGTAGCCTCAAGTCACCTTGGTCACGGAGAAAAAGGGCATTTTCTCGGCGGCAATGGAAGAGTATGTTCTCCGCGGACGGACGACTTCGCTATGGAGGAGTGAAGTTTTTGAAGAAAGCTAGAAATAGAGTAAGAAATTCTCACATTTGAGCATATGACTCTTTGTTGTTGAATGTTGTTTCTTAGTTTTTAGCAGCCCAATTTTCCTATTGTGTATTTGTTGTCTTGTCTTGTCTTCATATTTTTTTGCCTCTTGTTGGAGCAATGTTTTCGGTTAAAATGGTAGTGTTTATGTGATTCAGGGAATTGATCCAAATATCAGGGCCGAGGTTTGGCCTTTCCTCCTCGGAGTGTAAGACTTCTAACCTTTCATTCATGCCATGGATTGATTATGCTATGCATTGGATTATCCAAATACTTAATGTTCGGCTAGGATTCTTTTATACATGTTGACATGCCTTAATCATTATCTTTTCTACTCATATATTTGTTATGCTTGTATCTGTTGTACAGTAAACTTGCACAGATCGATTTGTATGGTTTTGTCTAATGAACCATCGACAAAATTTGTTCTACTCAAATGCCCCGTATTACACTAAGCTAATTTCATTGCCACACAGAAGATGTTTAACCATTTTTTTAACAACCAATTAGCCCGATTCTCAAATGATCTGCTTTGCATAAAAATCTTGTTCATCCATTATGATTTGGTTGTTAAACTCTTAAACTTTGGCATCTTTTCTCATTCTAATTTCATCTATGTGCTCAATGAAACACTCAGTGCCAACCATTATTAATTTTAAGTGTGTTTCCTGTTAATGAGTGTAGTAGATTGCAAACGGTCTATTCTAGTCTAGGATGAATGTGAAAGTCTAAATTACGTTGCATCCTGATTGAATTAATGATGAGAGTAAGCATTGCTTGGCGCGGCGGTAAGACTTGTTTGTGTGTGTATATATAAGACTGCGTACATCGTGACCCTTCCCCGACCATGCAATGCATAGGAGCCTTATGGCACTAGGAAGCCTTTTTTATGAGTAAGCATTGCCACAAAGTTATATATTGTTCAGGTTCAATAATCTAGTAATCAAGTTTTAAATAATTAAGTTGGAAACCTTATTTTATATTTGTAAATTTTTAGAAAGAGCCTAAAGATCTGAGTCGAGGAAATATCCATATGATGGACAAGTTAAAGTGCAAAGCAATAGTTCAAATGAAGAAAAAAATTTCATTAGTCAAAATGTTGAGAATATTGCAGTAGTCCTTCTAACCGAGCTTCACTGTATCGGCCGATACTAAAACCTATCAGTTGTATTGTTTCCGATATCGATAGTGCAAACATCAGTTCTAGCGTCATATTCGATACAAATGTTCTCTCTCTTGATGGTAATTTAGGTCATATTGAAATCTTCAATGTTTCAGCTTAATGTTGGGATCAATATGCATTTTGAAGTGGTGAATATGACTTGTACCCTCGTAGTTCTCTCTTTTGACCTGCAGCACAAATTAAAAATTGGAACACTGAAGAATTTTGTTGACAAAGCTTAGAAGGTGTTCAATATGATTTTTGTATTGGTGCTCTAACTAGACCATACTATCTATCTTCTGACATTTTCTCCAATATATTATGTTTGGTTGAAATAATTACTTAGTCCTGGTCAGCATATCACATGACATCTGGCGTAATTCATGGGTTCTTTAGGTGATAGGTGATCTTATTTGGAACAGATACCAAGGAAACCTTTATAGGCGCAAATCTTTCCCGAATTTCTATTTCAATAATTCAAAATAGAAGTCAACTTATAGGAGGTTTTAACTTCAAGTTTGCCAATCTGCCTCTTTCCTAGAAGACTTAGTGCCTTGCAATTTCATGCATGGATGCATATCAGGGGTGTTTATGGTTGGTTACAAATAGTCCGATCCCTATATGTCTTCATATCGATATTTCAATAATTATGGGTGTCTCTTATCCAATGTTTAAAATGTGGATACAAATATGTACTTTTGAATCCAAATTATATGTATGCTATCCAAAGAATAATATACTATAATAACAAACTTATAGGTGAAAACTAAAACTTATCATTCAACATTTCTATCTGTATTTCAATTTTCAATTGAAATTTGTATCTTCTTTAATCGAATATGTTAATTGATCTTAGCATATATTGATATCTGTATCGTTGTATGCTAAGCAGTTTTATGTGTTTGGTAGTAGATAACTCATCTGATTAATCACCAAGTAACTTGATATTAATATATAGCAATCTGTAATTTTATTCGTCTATACTAATGAGAAAGCATATGGTTATATATCTTTTTTTTTGTTTATCTACTACTTGCTGACTTAAATACAACTACATTGAGATTTTCTTTGTTATTTAGTGTTCCCTAGTCTATGTGAGCTTTCTGCTTGCCTCTATTATATATTCATGTCTAGACAAGCCAAAGTCTTAATGTTCACCTACTGGAAGGTCTTATGTGGCCTTCAAGCCAATTATAAGGTTCACAGCATCGGTATCGGACTATTCCTATGAGTATTGGTATCGGCGATATCGGTAGTATCGGCGATTTCGGATCGGAGTATCGGATTTTTTGGTATAAAAAAACAAATAATTATTTACATTTAAAAACATATATTTTGTACATTTAGGCATAATTTTAAGTATTTCAGTGATATTTCTTAGTAGTTTTGAAATTAAATGAAATAGTAGTCACCCTTACCGATTGGTTTACATGCAATAAATTGATTTTCTTCTTTTACATGCTTTTACAACCTTATTATGCTTTAAACCCTTGCTGATTTCCCTTTTTCTTTTAATTTTCTTTGCCGAATTGACCGGAAAAGAGACCCCCAATGTCGGTATCGGTCAGTATTGGGTATCGGTTGGTATCGGATCGGGACATGCCAAACCGTATCGGTATCGGCCGTATCGGATTGGTATCTGCTGATACTTTAAACCAAGTAGTGCGTAGGGCTTCCTTTGAGTTGTTAATTGAACCGACTTTCTTTACGTTTAGGGATCTATGTAATTCTACCAGTTATTATAGAGTACTATGGCCTCGCTCCTATTTAGAGATTGATAATTCTGCAAGTAACTGTTTCGAGATTTTGTGTGGTATTTAGTGGTCCTTTTGGTTCTGTGAGCTTGCCTCTGTGTCTAGACAAGCCAAAGTCTTAATGATCAATTGAAGGCAAGGTCTGTAAGGACTTGAAGCCAAAGATGTAACATATAGTAGTGCCTAGGAGTTCATTGAGTTGTTAACTAATTTTTTCTTTAGTTTTAGGGATCTATATATCTACCAACTCTTATAGTGTGCTATGGACTCGATCCTATTTAGAGACCGGCATATGCATCCTACGACCTATAAAGCCTATTGCTCATGTTTATGAACTATCAATCTTCCGAAGAATGACAATGTTTCTACCATAAGGGATTGTTTGGCAAATGGAAACTTTTGGAAACTAAGAGCTTAGCTTCTATTGGTTTTTGGAAACCGCAAAAAAAACTTAAGGAAACTAAGTTTCCAATTTAAAATGTTGTTGCTCTTAGGAGATAGAAACTTATAGTTAATGATGATATGGTAATAATAAAAGATTATTATAGAGTGTTAAAAAGTTTTCAAAAGTAACTTAATAAAAAATAAATGGGTCATAATTGCTTTCCATGAGTTTCCACCTATTTGGATGGAAACTAAAATGGGGAGTAGTTTCACTTTGCTTGTGTGGCCTACAAGTTTCCTAACCTACTTTCCAATCGCAAAACATGCAACAAACTGGGAAGTAGCGATACTTTCCACTATTTTCCTACTTCCCTTCCCCCAAACATGCCCTTACTTGCTTATCCATGATATTAAGGTAATTGCTTATCCATAATATTAAGGAGATATATTATGAGATGTGTGGTGTAGAGAGGATTGCTACAATTTGTAAATCAGACTTGCACTTGATGTCATACTTTTTCCATTAACTTTGGTAGACAAGTTGGACCTTTCTTGGGAAATTTGTTATTACATTTACAAGCACATCCAAACCCTAGTGAGCTTTTATTTTCAAACCTATGGAGCAAGCTTGAGAGAGGTTCAAGCTATAACTAAGTAATTGGATGAGGATCCATGTCTCGTTGAGAATGTGGTGTTGACGATGTTCATAATGTTACTACTTCGCGATGAACTAGATGTAAAATGGTTTTGTGTTGTTTTCTTGGTGATGCTCAAGATACTGCTAGTACAATAATTTAAATTTGTGCTGGAGAAAAAATATTTTATTCTCTATGGGTCCATTTTGTAGAGACCCTACAAAGTTGTAAATTGGTTGTTGGGTATCTAAGTCAATCTTTCTTTATTTGTGTTTGGAACTAGCAGTAAAAATATAAGACCTTAATCTTAAGATACTGCTAGTACAAGAATTGAAATTTGCTCTGGAGAAAATTTTACTTTATTCTTTAAGGATAGATTACATAGAGATCCAACGATGTTTTAAATCGTTTTCAGGTATCTAACTCAACCCTTCTTTATTTGGGCTAGGAACTAGTAAAAATTTAAGACATTAAGAACGACACAGATATTAACTGCATCACATTTTGATGGACAAAAGATAACTAAGAATTAATTTATCATTCAATACATTGAAGAGATTGAGAAAGATGTTATTTATATAATCAATACAGATGGTTCGAATGGAAGATCGCTTCTAGAGGGCTTTGTGATCAAGGATACCCTTGAAGTTGAAAGGAAATTCTAAGACAACTATAAGACCAACCCTAGGGGCTGTGGATGAGTATGCTTGTTATATATGTATCCTAATTTTCAGAAGAAAAAGAAATCTGACCATGGTTTCCAGAATCTTAAACTCCTTGGAGATAATTACTTTTTTAAGAGTCATGCTACGGAAAATATTGTGAGATTTGTTTTCATACTTAGCTTAATTTGTGAGATTTGTCACTCCTTTTTGGTTTTTGTATTTTAGCTTGTGCCAATGATGAATGCAACTCCTATAGCAAATTGTATCATCTTATATTTGACGAGACTATTTTTTAACCTTAGGTAAATTGAAGGCTGCTTCTTAGTTGGATGAGTTTAAATTGACCTATAAGGTAGGTCGACCTACATGGTAACCAACTTTGCTTGCATTGTGATCATGTCCTATATTTACAATGTTGATCCCAAGACTTAACAAAGGGCATGTAGTCGACAACCAACGTATAACATTATTGGCTAGTATGAAACATATGCTGACAAAATACAGATAGGGACTTCCTCATTAGAACGTGATGCATCATTTCCACTCCAATGCAATAGTTAGTGAGCAATCCCCGATGCAATAATAAATGCGCAATGGTGGCTTGTTAGGGCGCCGCCATTAAGTGATGTGTTGCACCTATACCACCCTGGTGCAATGCCATGAGCGAAGATGGTCCAGGGCATTACCTAAAAATAATGTGTTATATTGCTACCAAATATGGTGACACAGACGCAAGAGTTCATATGGCATAAGAAACCACAAGTAAGAAGCTAGTACATTTCCTCTTCCCACATCAAAGGTCTTAGCTACTAGATTGCCCCCATCTTTGATAATTAGTTAGCTACTTGGAATAGAGAAACACTAATGGAAAGGAATTAGGACTAGGAACACAATAATTAGGAGGAAAATTAATGTAGTTTGTTTGCAAGAAATTAACAAGTGAAAAACTTAGAACATTGGATTTAAACTTGGTATGAAGGTTTGATTGAAGGTGGAGATACATAGAAATGGGACATGAATAATTAAGAGTAAATATGAATAATTAGATGTAAAAAGAGGTTCCTCATCCCCCTCATCTCTTCCTCTTTTCCGCTACTCATCTTACCCTTGTCTTTTGCACCACCTCCTCTAGTTACTTTCAACAACGACGTCTAATGCCGCCAACAACCCCTCCCCTACGACCCTCTCCTCTTCTCTCTCCTTCCCTCTCACCCTAAAAAGTTGATCATTAAAGCCGTGAGGGAGGGATCTTGTTAGTGTGGTTCGCAAACGACATTTTGGTCCTTTATTATCATATTTTATGGAAGTGCTAACTACATGGGATAAAGTAATGAAGATAAGGTATCAAAGGTTACTTGATAAGCATTAGTGTTCTAAAATGAGTTAAAAAGCGGTGCCTAGGCACTATGCAGCTACCCCTGCCACCTGATCCGTTTTATGCAGCTACCCCCTGCCAAAACTTTCTATATATTGTGCGTTGTAGGCAATGGGCAACATTATACGAGAAAAAGTGACATTATGCATGGAAAAGCAAGATTATTCGGCCAAAGAAGAAAATAGTTGCCTAGATTTTGGTCTATTTTTTTGTCAATTTTTTGTTCAAAAAATATATTTTTGCCTGATCCGTTTTATGCGGCTACCCCCGCCAAAACATTCTATATATTGTGCGTTGTAGGCAATGGGAAACATTATACGAGAAAAAGTGACATTATGCATGGAAAAGCAAGATTATTCGGCCAAAGAAGAAAATAGTTGCCTAGATTTTGGTCTATTTTTTTGTCAATTTTTTGTTAAAAATATATATTTTTGCCTGAGCCGTTTTATTTTCATGATCAGATTTGGGCCTAAAAATATTTATAGTGACATTTTATTTTTATATATTTTTTTGGTGAATTATAAATTATAATTCTATTTGTTCAATACTTGTTATTATAGTTGTAGTCTTTGGTCCATTTGAGTGTTTGTTAAAGTTCTTTGTAATGTAATCTTTTTTTTATATATACCTATAAATATATAATTCTGTATTACTTCAATGAATAGAAATTTTTATGCTTTTTTTAGTGGCAACGCTTTTTTTTGCATAAATTCACCCAGGCAGCCACCTAGCCGCCTGAGCACTAGACGTCCCCTTGTCGCATAGAAGATGCCTAGCGCTTTCTATAACATTGATAAGCATTGAAACATTATGTGCGTGACTAAAATGTGTCCTTGACGCTATTAGTGCACATGTACCTCAAAGTCTCCGCAACGTTATTACTGCACATTCACCCAAGTAGAATTTCGTGATTAGAAAGAAAAATTTAGGACCAAATGGATAGTTTGATTCAAGAATTATTAGGACGAGAAAATTATATTATTTGAGGAGATTTAAGTGGACATGTCGGAACGGAAGCTAATAATTATGAGAGATTGTATGGTGGTTATGTGTATCGAATTAGTAGTTAAGGAGAGAGAGAATCCTATGTATATATTTTTCTTTTTTTGTCATATAACCTTGTAATAAATACTTGTTTTAGAAGGAGAGAGGTACTCTTGATTACTTTTAATGGATCCCACTATTAGCCAAATGAGTTATTTCTCAACTAGAACTCGTATAACCTTGTAACAAATACTCGTTTTTTAGAAGGAGAGAGGTAGACTTAATTACTTCTAAGAGTGGATCCAATATTAGCCAAATATGTTATTCCTCAAGTAGAAAGAGAGATAGGTTGGCATGCAAATATTGCGAAGTTATACCATGAGATAGCATAATCACACGTATCGACATTACGATACATTACTATTAGAAAATGGAAGACAAAAACTAAGATTAAGGGATCTAGAGCTAAATAGTGGATCTTGAAAGGAGATACTTCTGTAAAGATAAAATGATAAAGGAAGGAAGATGGAAGATAAAGAAAGAGACCATTTCCTCTACTCACATGTGATAACACTTGTAGCTTTTTTGTTTGTATGCTTGCCGGATCACTTATCAGCTACCATTCTGATTAAATGGAGAAAAATGATAAGAAAATAAGAGCCTCTCTTTCTCTGACATGTAGATTGGCTTTTGATTTTCTGTCACATCAACTCTAAGAGAATCTAGTGTTCACTTCAAAGTTGCTACTTACTATTATGGTGTACTACCATGTCATTAAGATCCTTAATTTTCTTTCTCCTCACATGTTGTAAGTTGTAACAGCTCCCACATTCATTTATACTGTTTACTCCTTCAAACAGTTGTCTTAAGAGAACCGAAGGAATATTATCAGATATTGAACCATACTCCCAAAGGATTGGAGGATCAATGAGATGCATGATATTATTTCTTTGTCACAAAGATTGCCATTCAGTCCCCACTTATCCTTGTTTTGGAGATGTAGTGGGCAATCTTCAACAGTCTATACATCTGGAAAATATTGATCTTCCAACCTATGATGCACACCACAATAGTTTGTCAGATGTCAATCACATATCACATCGGTGAGGTAAAAGACTTGGTAGGACCGCCCGAGGTGGATCTGTATCTTTAACCTGTCCACTGTCCCTCATATAAGGTAACTTTACATGCCAAAGGAACTTCGGAGTGCGATGGAAGATTGCACTGCACATTCCGAAGGTCACTCCTTATGACATCATTTTGTCAGGCAAAGCAGTGCATTATCCAATCGTCTCTTTGATGTAGAAGAACGTGTATTAATTCATGACGAGTTCTGTTTTCCAGTCCACTGTAATAACTCAAATAGACTAGGTCTTTTGATGGCTCTTCATGATTGCCAATTGTCTAATTCTTTTCTTTATCATACAGCTACGATCTGAACAGTACAGAGGATGAGAGAACCATCATTAAAATGCAAAAAAGGTATTTGGGATAATCTGTTAACCTTTAGTTTATCTTTAGGTTTTTAGGTTTATATATTTTTTGGAATTAGTGTTAAGTTATATTTTACATAGGAGACATCATTATATTGCTTCATGTCTTCATTATCACACAGGAAAGAGTATGAAACTTTAAGAAGACGATGTCGGCGTTTGCTAAGCCACAAGCACAAGGGCAATGAGTTGTTGAGACTACTAGAATGCAGTGGTGAGTTTAGCCCCAGACTTGATGAGATCCCAGAATCTCCAAGCTGCGAATTCTTCAGTAGGAGGCGCACCCACTTCTCTGGAGGAAATGCCAATGATTACCAGCCAGTATATGACAAAAGCCCCGACTCCAACCCATGTCGTGTGGAGGAAGAAGAAGAAGATAAGAGCGACATTACACATGTTGATGCATTCTTGACAGAGTCAGAAACATCTGACTCTGAATCTTCAGTTGAAGACGAGCATGAAAGCATGGGAAGATCCTCTATAACTGGACGGATTATTGATCCTGATCTCAAATGTCCTAAGGGTGCTTCACTCAGACGAGAGTGTTCCAACCGCACCACCGAGGACTTTGCAACATGGCAGCGCATCATACGTCTCGATGCTATGCGAGCAAATGCCGAGTGGGTCCTCTACTCTCCACAACAAGCTTTAGTCACAGAGGAGAAAGCCCTACAGTCCGCTGCAGCTGTCGGATTGAAGGATTGCGATCACTTGGAGCCGTGCATGATCTATCATGCCGCCCGGCTGGTTGCGTTGCTCGAGGCCTATGCCCTCTATGACCCAGAGATTGGTTACTGCCAAGGAATGAGCGACCTCCTTTCACCCATAATTGCAATTATTGACGATGACCATGATGCTTTCTGGTGCTTTGTTGGGTTCATGAGGAAAGCCCGGCACAACTTCCGCCTGGACGAGGTGGGCATCCGTAGGCAGCTCAACATAGTTTCAAAGATCATAAAATCGAAGGACTCGTATCTCTACAGCCACTTGGAAAAGCTTCAGGCGGCGGACTGCTTCTTCGTGTACAGAATGGTGGTGGTTTTGTTCCGGAGGGAGCTGACTTTTGAGCAAACCGTATGCCTTTGGGAGGTGATGTGGGCAGACCAGGCTGCAATCCGCGCAGGGATCAGGAAGTTGGCGTGGGGAAGAATCATCCTGAGGGCTCCACCGACGGAGGACTTGCTGCTGTACGCCATTGCTGCTTGTGTGCTGCAGAGGAAGAAGCTGATCATCGAGAGCAGCAGCAGCATGGATGAGATCATGAGGGAGTGCAATAGCATGGCAGGAAAGCTGGATGTTTGGAAGCTTTTGGACGATGCGCATGATCTAGTAGTCACACTACACGATAAGATCCAATGATCTGACCTTGGTCATGTTTCAATCTCTTCTCAAATAATCAGAGTTTCTTCTCTTACTAGTCTACTGTAAAGAAAAGTTCTCCTTTTCCTTTTAGTGAAGTCAATTGGAGGAGAGTTCTGCAATCCTTCATGATAACCAATGTAAACAAATTTTTTTCCCCTAGTTTATATCATGATGAATTACTTTGGGTATCCAATAGTGTATGTTTTGGCTGCAAATGTAATGCAAGCCTAAACAAATGAAAGGTATTGTGTAACCTGAATGAAAGGTATTGTGTAACCTGGAAATATCCCAAGTTGTATGAACAGGTAAACGACGGGGTCGAAAGCAAGCAGATGCTGCTGTGGGTGCCCATCGCGCCGGGGGGAGGCGTTTGACGAGGAAGAGAAGGGAGGAGCATTGGAATTAGGTTAATGAATACATTATCAGAGTTGTGTCAGTTACAAGTTACTCTGCCACTTTTGAGTTTTTGTGTTTGTTTCATTCTATACAGGGTGCAGCACTTTCATATGAAGCATGGATTATCAGTTTACTCTTATTGAAGTTTGTCCTCTATTCAGCAAAACCAATGCCATTGTATTTTTCTAGATCATGTTTTATGGGCTTGTTTGAATAAAATTAAGCAAAACTCCGCCACATCGAACAACTGAAGAAATCCACCTTCCAGAAACTTGAGGTATATTCGGGCTTTCGATCAGTATAGGATGATACTGGAAATGTCAGATATCATCAGAAAGCTTCCTTCCTGAAATGAAACTATCCACATCTTATATTAGCCTACATTTTTGATAACATCCAAAGAGTCTGATACATATTTGTTGGTCAAAGTTGTTCTTGGAATCTCAAATTCGTAAAAGGAGTAGTATACATTATGACATGAAATGCCAAACCATATTATCTTTACTCCGAGTGTAAGTTTTGATTCATAAGTAGACCACTCCCAGTCTGAAGTTAAAAGGTCTATGTGACAAAGCCCATCCAATCAATCAACTATTAAAGCAAAGTTATCACAGCATTGAAGGATCGAACTCAGCTTGGTTCTTGTAGTCAGCAAGGAGAGATATAACCTCACTGACGAGGCGGACGGTCTCACGGTCGGAGGAGACGTGGGTGTGTGTGTGAAAAGTGAGGGCAGTGGGCCCAAAAAACATTCAACGCAGTGTGCACAAAGTCCTGTACGTTAAGACGAGCATCACAAAAAAAAAGAAGTATCGAAGGATCATCGTGTGTGGAAGCGGTTCATATTGCTTGGAGACAAACAGTGCCAAAACTGTTACCATGAGAGGCGGCGGTCTCTCTGCAATTGCATATGGTTCCTACTCGCTAAACCGAAGGATAGAGACTTTAACTTTTCCTTTTGTTTCCAAATATTCATTTTTGTTGCTACAATTGTTAGTCATTATTCAAATTACACGAGAATTTTTTTTCCATTTTCCACGACAAGAAGCCCATCATAAGCCAGCTTATAATTACTATCCGGTTAATCCTTCAGAGCGACCCTCTTCTCGACCATGTATGGGTGAGTATATCTCGGTGCAAAATCGAAAACTGTTCAAAACCAAATCAAAATAAGCAATTCACTCCAGTTTCGATGCTTGGTTCGGGTTTTATTTAGGAAAACTGGAAATTTGATTTTTCGGTTTCGGTTTCGACTAAGGGCTTTGGAAACCCAGCCGAATCGAAAACCGATTTAAGATTAACATATATAACCTCAATCACATATATGTGTACTTTTTATTTAGTTTTTATATTGCATCATTTTAATTTATTTGTTATTGAATTGTATACATATATCATTCTGTTGATTTGTAATTGTTTGATTTATACAAAAAAAAAATGTATCTATAAAATACCTTAAGGTGGTCTGTTACCTAACGGGTAGAACAAAATCCGTCAAATTGATTTAATTGAACATAGGTCTCATTCGGTGTAATCATAATTATAATATAATCAAATAGAAAAATAATAAATTTTTTTATTTAATTATATTACGAATACAGTGAATCAATCGGAGTCATAATTTTTTTCAGTTTGGTTTGTTTTCAGAAGTTTCGATTAAGATCGGTTCTAAAATTTAGGTTCAATTTGAATTTAGTTAATAAAAGTATAGATAGAGTCGAACCGAATCCGAATGGACCAAATGCTCATCCCTATGTGTGTGTGGCTCGTACTTGAGCCACACCCATGAGCCGGTTCCTTCTGGATGGTCTCCACGTGCTCCTCCTATTCCCCACTCATTGCTTCTAGACCGTGCCAGAAAGAGAGAGCCTCAATCTCTCAAAATTAGGTCTCGAGCACCACCGCTCATAAAAAAGAACGAAAATCCTCTCCTCCTTCCCAACAAAACCCTAATAGCAAAACCCTAAAAATCTCAGGCCTCTCTGAAAAAAAAAATGGCGACTTCCGTCATCCTGCGAGCCCTCAGGCGCCGGGAACTCGCAACTCCCCTTCGTTCCGTAAGCCCCGTTCAACTCGATCGATCTCGCTTTCGTGATAATAGTTGTGCTTTGTTGTCATATATGCTGCTGATGTGATCCTAGGGTTAGGGTTCCTATCCTTGATTTTGATAGTACCGCATCTGCTAATCTTTCTACGAAGTTAGGGTTTCTGTGTAAAGTTTTGAACTTTCGCTTGTGATCTATACGTTTGTTTAATTTTGGGAGGGAATCGGTAGGTCGATACGTGGGACGTTGATGTGAAGACTCATTATACTGCAAACTGTACTCGTTTGACATTTTCATCTTGTATAAAGGGTGTGGATTTAGGCCTCGTTTGGTTCACGGATTCAAGGAATCCGGAAAGGAAACTTGTTCCTTTCCTTTGTTTGGTAGCCACAAATTTGGGAAACACTTTCCTGACATGGGGGAAAATAGGAGGGAAAATGGTTCCTCTCATGACCCATGGGATTCATTTTCCCTCCTCCTTTCCCAACATTAATTACCAAACATTATGACAAAAGTAGCCTTCATTTATTACCTATTTTACCAATTAACTCTTCATTATAATTAATAATTATGTTGACATTGGATATTGTTGGAACAATGATATATTTTTTCTTTCCTTTCCTACACCAACCAAACACAGGAAAGGAAATTTGATAGGAATTCTACTTTCCCATCCCTATGGAAAATACATGGGAATTGATTTCCTTTCCGTGAACCAAACGAGGCCTTATTGTTTTAGAATGAAATGTGTTCTGGTATAGGAAATTGTGAGTTTTAGGATTTGTTGATGCCTTAGGGGAGGTTATGCTTGGATCGTGAGACGAGGATATGGCTTTTGTGTTTGGATTAAGATATAATAGTTTCCTTTAGTTATCAAAGGCGATAAGCGCAATTAGGCGCCAAGGTCTTTTGGGGCCTAGGCGCAAAGAGCAAGAGCGAGATGGGGCACGCCTCACAAAGCAAAGCACATGTATAATTAGAAGAAAATAGAGGTCCTTGGTCCCAAAACTGTTGTGTGTTGCTATGTTCCATGCAGTGTTCTAAATGGCGGTCGAGGAGGCTGCCTAGGCGCGGGACGACTACTCTCCGAACTGCTTTCGTCGTTTGCGGTGGAGTAGGCAACCGGCTGAAGTTTGACGGTGTAGGCGCCTAGGCGGTCGCCTATGCAGAGCAATACTTGACTGGATGTTCTGGCAGAACACTTTTGCAAGTACTATGGACCTATGGTTCACTTTTGCAAGACTGAAACTTCATAAAGCTTTGTTCTACAACTTAGTAATGCATAAATTATCCTTAAAATATGCATATTATGCACAAAAAAAAACTGTGGTAAAATAGTAAAAATTGTCCAAAATGTACCAACCGCCTAGGCGCTAGTCGGACCCTTTTCGCCGTGCATTAGTCTACCGTGGTTTAGAACATTGGTTCCAGGTCAGACTTGCTGGTAACAATAAGGAAGTTCCAATAGTGCTGTAGATGGGGAGGGTCTCAATGATGTTATTGGGCCCTCGGATAAGATTGCACATGTTAGCAACAAAAGCACGGTCTGTGCCTAGCTAAAGCGGGGTGTGGCCTCTCTTGGTGCTGAGTTTTTTTTTCCTAGGCGCGAGTTGTACCTAGGCGTGCTTTTTAATAACCATATATTAACCCATCCGTTTACAAAATTAGCTACTTTCTAGTTGGCATTTGGTGATTATTTTCCATGAAGTCTGGCTTATGTGCAAGATATTGGGTTGGTTGTATTCTTTGTACGCAAGTCCGAAGAATGAGTTTGGCTGATAATGAGAATGCTAAGATGTATCAGTTGAAAGGGAAGAAATGAAAGGGAAGAAATGAGTGTATTCACAGGAGGAGGAAGTTGGAGGTGGTGCGGCTGTGCCAATTGAGAATAAGAGAATGGAAAATTGTTTGATGTGGTTTTCACATTTGCAACAAAGACCAAAGATGCATGCACCTGTTAGGAAGAGTTATAGGTACGACTGTGAGTGGGCGCTAAACAAACTCAAATCGAGGTTGTAAAGAAGGATATAATATTTGCTAAAATATTTAAGCAGCTGACCCAAAAATTTGGGATAAATGTTTTGTTTTTGTTGATGTTTTACTGGTGAACTAAGCTTTAAACATCCTGTGTGCATAGCTGTCCTTATTTAGATTATAAGGAACATGGTATCAAATGATCATTCCATTACGGTTAAGCTGAATTATGCTTTAGAGATCCTATGTGCATATTGTAAGTTGATGGGCATTTTCATAGTTGGATTATTAAGATTCAATCAGATTGTAGCTACAACATCATTGTTGGCTGGAATCAAAATATATGTGAGAGATATGGGCAGGGCCGGTCCTGAGCGCATGGGGGCCCAAGGCTAACTTTCAAAATGGCCCCCATATATAATGTAAAAAATAATTAAAATTATCTTTCTACCTAGATTTGAATCAAGGACCTCTAGAGTGCAAGACTATTATGGAGCCACTACACCACAATTATGTGTCAACTATTACACTGCAGTTTTTTTATATAACTACAACTTATATCTTAATTTTGGGGCCCCTGTAAATGTGGGGCCCGGATTGGTCAGGGCCGGCCCTGGATATGGGTCACAATTTGCATCAATCAAACAAATCGTCCGAAGCCCCAAAATGACACATTCTCAAAGGGTCGTATATCCTTCTTGCTTATAGATGATTATTGCACCATCTGTATATTTCATGCCACAGGGATATTTTTGCAAAGTAAAATTTATCTTTAACATTGCAACATTTCTTCTGGGGAGAAGGAGAGTCAATTGGAATGACAAGTAACATCAAGTGGAGTGTTCCCAGCTCTTGTTTTAAGCAAGCCAATCCTGCCACTCCTACTTTTGCAGGTAGTGAAATGTCCGGGACACGGGCTGTCCAGTCCGGAGCGACGTAGCAGGGTCCGCTAGGAGTAATCCACTAAACTTAAAGGCTTGAATGATGGGCAAATGAATAACTGACTAGTGGTGGAGAGGGGAAATGCCTGCTCGACCAATAGAAAGAGCTGTGTAGGATCATGTTAAGAAGGTTTTCGATTGAAAAGGGGGACGACAAAGAGAGGAAATTGCCGGGTGATCCGGTATCTGAATTGTTTGTAAATCTGTCACTTATAGTCAGTTCTAGTGGCCTTGGCGAATATGCGATGCTAGATCGGTCAGATAAGAGGGAAGGAAATACATTGGGAATGCATTTGATCAAGAAAAGCGGACAGGATTTCGACTTGGATGAGCTTTTGCCCCAATACTTCCATTTGTTTGCTCAACACGGTAGGTAGCGAGCGAAGTCAGATTTGGATAGCTTTGTCTTCCAATTGGTTCAGAAAGAATCGTTGGAATTCGGGAAGATCATGAGTAAAAAACAGTGACACTCATGGAAGGAATATTCATAGAACAAGCTGGTAAAAGCACGGATACTACAAAAATGTGGGCAGTGTTCTGTTTGACACGTATTGGACAGAAACCAGACACTCCAAAATGTACCAACTAAGACACCAAAATAGGTGCCATCTCCCTGTTACTGTGTCGTGTTGTATCCTGTCCATGCAACATAGATGTATCAAACGATTGTGTTATGATTTCTTACATCAATTTGAAATTATGGAAATGTAAATATTTCTGGGTTGTCTTTGTAGTTAAGTTTGTTTTTCTTATATGTATGTTCAATGTGTCTATGCCATTGGCACATGGAGAAACTGTAGTATGCACTTCGTCATTTTGTTGATATTCAAGGTTGCATACTAGTTTTGGCTTCTTTTGTGATGTTTTAGTATGGTGAACTTTTAAAGAAATTTGTGGTTCCTATTGATATCAATTTTTTTGTTCTTTTGGATTTTACAATTCTTGTATAATTTTATATTCCCTTTTCGCTTTTCTGCTTATCAAATGTTTTTTCCTGAGCGAACATTGTCCAAATGGTACCTCTCATAGTAGATTATCATCAAAGATTAGTTTGCTTAGGTAACTGCATTATATCCTTTCATTGTTTTTACATATATTTATGACATTGAGCTACTTGTTTTAAGTTTGATATAAGCCTAAAAATGAAGATCTTCTCTCCTTCCTTCAGAGTGATCCCAGTATGCTCTATGTTTATTGCCATTTATAGTGACGAATATCCAGAATGTTTTGTGTGCTGACCTTCTTATAGTTAATGGTCATCTCAGAGGCTCGAATTTTATTGATTTGCTAATTGCAGTCATGATTGCTACCAACAAGCAATCTTCGCACCCATTCCTGTTTCTTAGCTGATGTTTTAGTTGTCTTCAGGTACTAGTAACTTGACAAACATCCTTCAAGTCTAAAATGTCCCTAGAATGAAATTATACAAGAAGAGAGAAGTATAACGTCGAGAAATGGGGGTTATATTGAATCATTCTGTAGTTGATGTTAGCATGTTGTCGTAGTATCTTAGTTGCTGTGTCAATTGTTGGATTCATAATTTACCAGGTAAGCCGGTGTGCATGAAGATACATGCCAAGAAACCATTTCTTACCATGAAATACATGGGAGAATTTCCGAAAATATTTTGAAGAAATTCCATATTTTTGAGGTCCTGTGAATCAGTGGCAAGCTTGCATCTCTCCTGATTGAATCCTTGTTGAACACCGAAATCCTTTAGACGGTATTTTGTGGGACTTGGATATGTGAGCTCTAAGAGGTTAGAGGGAATTAAAACTATGTGAGCAGAGCATATTTTTTACTTGAGAGAATTTTGATAATAGTCTATTGCTATCTTGTGCAAATGACTCGTGCACTTTTATTTGAGTCTAGGGAGAATGCTGAGATCCCAACTATAGGTTTGTACATGTTCAAATGTCTATAAGTTGCTTAAGCTGATGATGACATCATTGAACACGCTTCGTGGATAGGTGATAGGATTGTTATTCTTTTCATGAACATTTTTCCAAAGGTACTGGAATTTTATGCCAAGTTGTAGAGGTAAACTGCTGTTTGCTCCGTTGCTTGCAAAATTAGAAATTGCAATCACTTAAATATTAGTGTTCCTAAAGTCCTTATTAGACATGAAGTTATTCTTTATTTATACCGAGATCTAAATATTTACGGATATTGATTTGTATCAGCCTATTATACTTAATTTAGCAGAACATGTTCAGAAGCGCAGGGTAAAATTGATATTTGCCAGTCCCTTTGGCATTGGCATGGTGTTGGAAAGATTTGGGTCTGTTGTGCTTCAAATTGGTCAAGATTTGTCGAGACATACAAAATAGCAACATGTCATCCAGCAGTGGGCTCAAACTTCCTAAGACAATTGTATTGTCCAGTTTTATTGATAGTCGCTGCAATATGTAACTTAAGAGACTGTTTGGTTGGTTCGTAATGGAAATACCATGAGTCATCGACGTAAGTGGTGTTGCAACTACGTTGTATGGTTGCATGTAAATGGTGTTGCAGGATTCCATTGTTTGGGAAGATGCAATTAGGATGCTTGGTTGCAATTTTTGTTACTGTAAATACAGTTTTTTGGTTGTTACTTCATGATATTGAATGAAGAGCGAGGTTCCACAAAAAGAGCTGTGGTATTTTGGCTAGATCGAGGGTAGAAATTTACTTTTTAGCTCAGCTGTCCTTTCCTTTATACTTTGGTTGGCTACCAGTTCGAGGAGATGGCCTATAGGGCTGATTGGCCATAGTCTTTTATGGGTAGTAAGGCCAAAGGCACTCTCCTACTACTTTTATGAGTATGCTCTGCACTCCGTCGAACGCACTGGATCCAAGTCCAACTCCATGCTCTGACTCCGTGCTCTCGTCATCTGGGGGCAACATAAGTTTGGTCATGAACCCATGGACCTGGGTCTATATATATATATATATAACCCTTTACAACTGCCACGTGACGGTTGCCAACTGGTCTCCTCTCCCCATGTGGGGTAGGGGGGAGGGGGGGACCAATTGACAACCGCCACGTGGCGGTTGTAAATTGGTTGCCAACTGGTCTTCTCTCCCCATTTGGGTGAGTAATGCTATAGTTACAACCAAATGCTTACAATCCTCTTACAACCTTCACCCATTGCTGAGCCCACATGTCAGCAAATGGATGAGTGGTTGTAAGAGGGTTGTAAGCATTTGGTAGTAGACTTAGCATTATTGCATGTGGGGTAGGGGGGAAGGGGGGTGACCAATTGACAACCGCAAAGGGTTATATATATATATATATATATATATATATATATATATATATATATATATATAACCCTTTACAACTGCCACGTGGCGGTTGCCAACTGGTCTCCTCTCCCCATGTGGGGGAGGGGGGTACCAATTGACAACCGCCACGTGGCTGTTGTAAAGGTTTACAACCCCATATTCAAGGACTTGCATTCTGAGATTAACATTTAAGAAATTATGTTTTGGATTTTTTATTTATTTCTTATACTTCTTCAAAAAATTTGACATTACTTTTTAAGTGTCGAAGCTTGTCACACTGCAACCAATCTGTTGAAATTACCATATTGCACATTTCTTTATTCTCTTCTTTGTTTTCCATTTCTTTGATTCTTTTTGCTGTTGTGTTGTATAGTCTATTTGCCAAACTGAGAATATTTGGTCTGCTCGAGTGAAAAAGGATGTATCAATCTTTACCACCAATAAAATAAAATTATTATCATGGTTGCCCCAAAATAGAGGGTCAAATCTTTTGTTTATGCTTTAAACAATTAGATAGAGTGACTAAGTAGATAGTATGAATGTCAGTAAATGTCAATTGTCATAATTCGGGTGTTTTGATAACCTGATTAAGGTACTCTGCTTGTCATCAATTGTTTAAGGATTATTTTGTACAAGAGTACCAGGTTTAGGACCTAATTAGACTTTGGATACTAGGTTTGTCCGTTTTAGACTTTGGGTATTCGAACTATTTTAGGGACACAATTTAGTGACGAAATTGGACTTTTAGTGACGAAAGGAGTCTTTTAATGACGAATGTTCATCATTAAAATGTGTCACTAAAAAATGTTCAAGTACCCAAAGTCTAAAATGGACAAACCCAATATTCAAAGTCTAATCAGGTCCTAAACCTGGTACCCTTATGCACAATAATCCAGTTTTTAAATATTTTGAAGAAGATGCAAACTATGCTACTTGTCCAAAAGAGAATATTTGGATATGCTCGAGTGATTCCCATGGTTGCCCCAAAATAGTTGGTAATCTTTTGTTTAAGGTTTAGACCTTTAGATATTATTAATGAAGTATCTACTATGAATGAATACCTCAGTTTTGATGATTCAGGGGTTTTGATGGTTCATCTAAGGTATACATAAACATTTGCTCTTTACAATTTGTATTGCTGTCTGTTTATAAGAATCTTTTGTACTAGTTAGCAGTTTGATAGATTTCTTCTTCGTCATTTTCCCTGAACGTGTTGGGAATGTCAAGTGCACTAAATCATTAGTGCATGCTCAAACATGTCTAGTATATCCTTGAAATTCATTCAGTCATTCTTTTCCTCTGTAAATGGGATTCTGTGTTGTTTCATCAGTCATAATCGCATTGAGTTATTTTAACATATGAAATTAATCCATCAATCATGTATTCTCTTATGGTTGATTTTGCAGGTCTATGGCATTTCAAGTACATCAGGGGCTATTTCTCCTTCAGCTCATAAGTTTGCGTGGTTGGCAAGACCATTTAGGTAATCCTTAGTGTCTATCATTCTTTTTTGTGCTGTTATCTTATTTAGTTTATGCTAAGCAAATCTTTAATTGCTGAAGCAGTTCAAAACCAGCTGGAAACGACGTAATTGGAATTGATTTGGGGACTACCAACTCTTGTGTAGCCGTTATGGAGGGAAAGGTTATATTTTTACACGTCAATATATTGTAGTCCTTTAGCTCATACAAGTGGTATTTTTGTAGTAAATGTTGTTATTTGCAGAATCCAAAAGTAATTGAGAATGCTGAAGGAGCTCGGACCACACCTTCTGTTGTTGCTTTCAATCAAAAGGGCGAGCTACTCGTTGGAACTCCTGCCAAACGCCAAGCTGTAACAAATCCAACTAATACCGTATTTGGGACCAAGAGACTAATAGGTCGTCGCTTTGAAGATCCTCAGACGCAGAAGGAGATGAAGATGGTTCCTTATAAGATAGTGAAGGCTCCAAATGGAGATGCATGGGTCGAGGTGAATGGGCAACAATATTCACCAAGCCAGATTGGTGCATTTATTTTGACAAAGATGAAGGAAACTGCAGAGTCTTACTTGGGGAAATCTGTCTCGAAAGCAGTAATTACTGTTCCTGCATATTTCAATGATGCTCAGCGGCAGGCTACGAAAGATGCAGGGAGAATCGCTGGTCTTGATGTACAAAGAATTATCAATGAGCCAACTGCTGCTGCACTTTCCTATGGCATGAATAACAAGGAAGGTCTCATAGCTGTTTTTGATCTTGGAGGAGGAACTTTTGATGTTTCTATCCTGGAGATATCAAATGGTGTATTTGAGGTGTGTTTATTGCTTGGTCTCTCTCTTTACTCGCGCGTACAACCACACACACACCCCAAGTAACCTGGTATATCCTTTTTCTTTTGCAGGTGAAAGCGACGAATGGTGACACATTCTTGGGAGGAGAGGACTTCGACAATGCACTCTTAGAGTTCTTGGTGAGCGAGTTCAAGAGAACCGAGGCAATAGATCTCTCAAAGGATAGGTTGGCTCTGCAGAGGCTTCGTGAAGCAGCTGAGAAGGCCAAGATTGAACTCTCTTCAACATCCCAGACGGAGATCAATTTGCCATTCATAACAGCTGATGCTTCTGGAGCAAAGCATCTGAATATTACTCTTACAAGATCTAAATTTGAAACCTTGGTGAATGATCTGATTGAGAGGACTAGAAATCCA
The DNA here is from genome assembly GCA_029216955.1 of Iris pallida. Classification (NCBI taxonomy): domain Eukaryota; kingdom Viridiplantae; phylum Streptophyta; class Magnoliopsida; order Asparagales; family Iridaceae; genus Iris; species Iris pallida. The sequence goes on along the minus strand of JANAVB010033820.1, from coordinate 14,095,561 downwards.
TGCAAGAGCTGTTTGAAGGATGCTGGTATATCAGCAAAGGAAGTTGATGAAGTTCTTCTTGTTGGTGGAATGACTAGAGTTCCAAAAGTTCAAGAGGTCGTCTCAGAGATCTTTGGAAAAAGCCCAAGCAAAGGAGTGAATCCCGACGAGGCTGTTGCAATGGGAGCTGCAATTCAGGGCGGCATCCTCCGTGGTGATGTTAAGGAGTTGCTTCTCTTAGATGTCACTCCTTTGTCTTTGGGCATTGAAACCCTCGGTGGTATATTTACCAGGCTAATCAATAGGAACACGACCATTCCTACAAAGAAGAGCCAGGTTTGTGTATTCAGACAAAACCACACACTTGCCTGTTTGAGTTCTTTTTCGTTTGCAAGCTTCTAATTAATTGAATGTTTGTTTCCGTCACTTGAGTAGGTTCATTTTCTTTTGTTTGAATATAATCGTTTCCCAGTTATATCATTGCCACTGCTTTATACCTTAAAAGGCTTTTCAAGAATGATGTTTGCAAATGTTTTATCCTTTATACAAATGTAATAAAAGCAACTTCATTCATAGAACGGGGTATGGTGCAGAAAGATGTCTCTGACCTAAAAAAGGAGCATGATTGTGATTATATCTATGCAGTTGAAAACGGGTTTTTTAATGATAACGGTCCAGTAGAGTTATTAATATATCACTGATATATCGGATTTATAACGGTAAATATCGGTTTGCATTTTTAATACAATTTTTATATATAAACAACACACTTAATAGTTATCTATTATAAAATATGCAAGAAGAGTTTCTTAAAGCATTAAAACTAAAATGTTCATACCCAAACCAACATTACAATATAAAAAGTACCACTTCAAAACGGTTCAACTAATATGAAAATAAAAAAGATTCCAATGCAACTTTCAAGTTCCAACATCTAATCATTAGCCTCAACTTCAACTTCATTTTCTTCGTTTTCACCATCACCATCTTCTCCACCTTCTTCGCCTCCATATATTCATGATCGTGAACAAGTGAGGAGAGTGAATCTATAATACCTCGTGACCTTGTACTTTTCTCTCCCCGACTTTTGGTTTTAACAAAACCTAACCATTATATATCGGATTTTTTCAAAACCGATATATACTGATATATCGGTCATATCGGCCGATAATATCGGTACTGATATTTTACCCAATTTTTTTAAAAAAAATCGGTACTGGACCGATACTATTATATATCGGTTATATAACCGATATATAACGGTTTTTAACTGCTTAGGATTATATAATTGAGGATAGGTTTTTAGATTTAAGATGTCGTAATCTATAATTGCACATTTTGTATCCCAAATCCTATTTTCTGTCTATTGATACATCTTCTCTTGACACAGTCTTCATTTTATTTTTAGGTATTGGATGACTTCTTTTCAACTATGCATTATCAAGTTTATGTTCTATATTGTCTGTACAGAAAACACTGCATTTTATTTCACCAGACATCCCTCTGAACTAGGATGATCGATGAGTTGGTTCTGAAATTAGTACTTTGTGTTATATATATCGTCGCCACTCGTCTATGGAGCATAAGAAAGCTCCATAAAGAATTGACAAGTTTTTGTCTAGTTGTCGATCTGACATCATCCGTTTATGATGGTTAGTCCATGGCCAAATTAGATATGAGCATGAGAGGACCTGCCATAAAACCGAAATGCGAGTTTGTGGGTATGAAGATATCTTCATACTTCACTCTTTGGCTCGATGTGTTATGGTTGTATCATCTTAGCTTTTAGTCTGGACTCTTTTTAGTCTAGGGGAACTCTTATCTTTAGTTTATTGTCTACAAACTCAAGTTTAATGTCTTTTTTAGTCTAGGGGAACTCTTTTCTTTAGTTCATCGTCTTAAAACTCAAGTTTGATTAGTTTTTAGGGATATAGGACAGATTTAGATAAGCTAGCATGAGCTACAAAAGTGTTTTGAAAAGGAATTTTGGATAACCTAATTTTGTTTTTTTAACCCTTTTCTTTACTTTGATGTCTAAAAACTCAAGTTTGTAGGTATATAGGACAAATTGGATAACCTAACATTAGCTATAAAAGTGACAAAGTTTGTTATGAAAATGGAATTTGATAAGCTATCAAGATGGCACTTTTCTTCTCCGATCAAGGCTAGGCGTGCCTAGGCACTCCCAGGCGATGAGGCAAGACATTGGGCCTAGGAGCGCCTACGTCTTTTTAAAACCGCTAGATGCACCACAAGTCCATAGTTTGAGGGTTAGTGGCTGGATAATTAGTTATTGATTGCCACTCGATGGGTTGATTCACGCATCAATATTAACTTTTTATAAGTGCGCTTTAAAATGTGTACCAAAGGGATCTGAACCTGGTGATGGTTTCTCTGATACCATGTTAGTCCCTGGTACTGCACCGCAACTCTAGTGTTGTAGGTAGGGTTAAGGGTCAAATATTTAATTGTCCCAATACTGGATTCTAATTAACTTGTGCTCTTGGTTCCTTTCAGGTTTTCTCCACTGCTGCTGACAACCAAACCCAGGTTGGTGTTAGAGTTCTCCAAGGTGAGCGAGAAATGGCATCAGACAACAAGCTTCTGGGTGAATTTGAGCTTATGGGCATCCCACCTGCGCCACGAGGCATGCCACAAATCGAGGTCACATTTGACATTGATGCCAACGGAATTGTGACAGTCTCCGCCAAGGACAAGGCCACAGGAAAAGAGCAGCAGATCACCATACGCTCCTCAGGTGGTCTCTCTGAGGACGAAATTGAGAAGATGGTGAAGGAGGCTGAGCTACACTCTCAAAAGGACCAAGAGAGGAAGGCTCTGATTGACATTAAGAACAGTGCTGACACTACAATCTACAGCATCGAGAAAAGCTTGAACGAGTATCGGGATAAGATCCCTGCTGAGGTCGCTTCGGAGATTGAGTCTGCGGTGACTGATCTGAGAAATGAGCTGGCAGGAGACAGTGTTGATAAGATCAAGCAAAAGCTAGAAGCTGCAAACAAGGCAGTATCGAAGATCGGGCAGCACATGTCTGGAGGAGGCTCTGCTGGTACGGGGTCAGGGGGTTCTCAGGGTGGTGGTGACCAGGCCCCAGAGGCGGATTATGAAGAGGTGAAGAAATGAGATGTTGATTATCCCACACTCTGCTCTTTTGTTCGATTTGTGAGATGGAACTCACTCTAGGTATATCTTCAGTTTTCTTGAGCTTGTCCCAAATTTTCTTCTGTTAAAAGTTTAATCTTCCGGTGAATAAGAAACAATATGCGGCCAATATTACTTGAATATAGACCTAGCGTTATGTAGAACTATGCAGTGGACCTGGACTGATTATTATTATTTGAAGCCTTTGTATTGCTATGAAGATGTTGAAAACCTTATTTTTGTCGTAAAACCATTGGTCGTCTCATTTAACAGTGGAAGCTTATATTAATGACATGGGGGCAACTGGAGTTTGCCCTTTTGTTTACAGAAAGAATTTGTAGATTGAATTTCAGTCTTCACAAACAGGTTATCTAATTGCAAGACTTGTGTATATGTTTATTACAAATTGCTAAATTATATGATTCCTGATGGCTTAGCTACCTGTACTCAAATACATGCGCTAATACTGTTGCTTTCGAATGGGTTAGTTGATAAAAGTGGGTCGTGAAATTCTTATCAATTGCAATATTTAGATGTGTTATGTAATCACATGGTTTTCCCTCGGGTTCTTTACTTGCTTTGCAATTTTTGTTTCAAGTAAACAGATAAAAATTCTCTGCTATAGATCTTTCGATTAGATATCCGGATCGTCTGATGTTACGATGGAGTATATTTGTGGCAAAGATCTATATTATGTGGATTAGTTGAAGTTCAAGTAATCAAGGAATATTCTTTAGAGTATATTCTTTCGAAAGTCTAAACGGTCAGTTTAACGGCATATTAACGGATAGGAAGATCAATATTTTGCTTATTAGTTTAAGCTCATGCAACAAAGAAGTACTCTCCGTAATTTTTTTCTAGACTATTAAGAGGATTGCTGTCTTATGAATATTAAGCCAGAGTGAAACAGAATGATGACCATAGTTTTATTTTCTTTATTGTGGCTGCATAGCATATTCGAGGGTGCAAGCATCTTAGATTCTTGTATGCTGTACATGGTGGTAGAACTGCCCACTATATTTTCAATGGAAGTCTCTTTAGAAGCAGTGCTTTGTAGCATAAAGTCATCAATGCTTCTTCTCCATGCTTCTTAAGCTTTAAGTATCAAACTAGCTTCCTCTTTCTTTACCAAATGTAGTGGCTTATCCCACTTTACTTTAGTGATCCAACAAAGGCTTGCATCTAAAGAAGTCGATCAATTCTGAATCTCATAGATTTGTCAGTATCATTAAATAGTGGTCACTTGTGCATTTGATACCACATGGCACAAGCTATAACAATTAACAAGGAAGAACACGAAAAGTTTCGGAAAGATGAAAGAAGACTAGGGTGGATGAATTTGATACTGTTGAAAATGAAGCTTATCAAAAGTTGTTGTTATAAGCTATTGTTGTAGTTTATTGATGAATCAACGATTTTCAGTACTGAAAAAAAAAAAAAAATTAGAAGCCAAGGAGGTTTATTTTGTGAAACAACCCCACCCTGCTTTAGGGCAACAACTTCTCCAAAGGAAAAAGGAATACGGAAAAGAAAAGAGGAAGCAGAAGCAGGTTTGATAAGCTGTACCAGGCCTAAGGTCACTCCTCCTTTTGCCTACTGGACTACTAGCTCACATATTCATTACATTTCAAAAGTAGATTATCTTGACTTAGTGCACTGTCCACATATATGCAGGCATAATGAGCACTATTATTATCAGGATGGCTTTATTGGTGCTATACTAAAGCAGATGAGCTAGCAAAATATATGCATCTCTCAATCTCGACTCAAATCTAAAATTCGAATTGGATATCTCAACCTAATGATACATCTAGCCCAGTAATTAACTACACTGATTAATTAATGCGAGAGTACCAATGCTGACCATGGAGAACAATGAAGCAGATGGACTAGTACTACACCCTCATTTGGTTCGCGAAATCATGAAGTTGGAAAAGAAAAATGATTATTTTTCTCTATTTGGGTGTTAAAAGGAATTGAGGAGGAAAGAAAAGTAATTCCCAATAGGAAAAAAATTAGGGAAAAAAAAAGATTTCATCCAAGTAAGAATTTTTTTTGACATTTCCAAACATCAAAAAGGAAAATCAATAATAATTATAATATTTCAAAGGAAAGAAAATACTAAGGAACCATTCCTTTCCCTAAACCAAACTATGAGCTTATAGAAGCAACCTGTCCACATAGTGCAAATTGGTGATTTATGTATATTTTGGTTTCATTCAAAAGTTGTTCAAGTTCAGATCCTCCTCAGAATTCTTTGACCAGAAATTAATTTTGCTAATCAGGAAAGAATACACAACTGGGGTAGAGAATGCATGGCCGGCCCAAGAATAAGCCAGACAAGACTTCGGACTTGGCAACCTCCTCTGCATAGGGCCACCTCCAGGTTCAACGTAACCCTACAAGAGGTCGGAGTTACGGGTGACTCTCCAGGAAGCAAGCAAAATTAGTTCTAGATAGGGCAACCCTATCCTCTGGACTGGTCCTGAATGCAGGACAACTTTTCTTTGGGAGAGTTTCTGAAATCTTCTTCCCGGTTCGTGATATCGAAATGATTCAACGAAATATGGTATTCCTCAACTGTCAATCGTCATAGTTCTTAGAGTAACAATGTAAGTGAGGCTCAAGTTGCCGAATCTAATGCGCATTCTTAAGAATGTTACATATAAAATAATGGAATAAACATAAAATTGTAGGCGCTAGTTATGTCGGCTCTAAAGTGATGGAGATCCTAATGTGGTGGTAGGGATTTTAATATATCAAACGTTCACAGCTAGGTATTTCATTTCTAATAATCTAGAGCTTGTGCTATAACCAATATCATCAGTGATTTAGAAAAAAGTATTGACAATGATGTTGTAGTAAACTTGATATTATTCCTAGCGAAACCAAGTTCAGACTGAAGAAAAAATATCATGGAATTCTTGATGAGAACAAGTAATCAAATTAATCAACATTTTATGTACCTAGCTAGAGCAAGCCCGTCAGTTCCTATATATCAACCTGTCCACATACAAAATGTAGCAAGATGTTAACTGCTGAAGTAATTCATCTCGCTGCATTCTACACATATACAGCTATCATCATCATCATCATCATCACCATCATTATCCAAGCTTTGATCACAATGGTGTCCACTATGCATAGTAGGAATAGTACCCTTCTGGCTTCTAGTTCCCTAGACTATAAAGATCTTGGCAAAGCGGTGAAGATGATCATAGATATTTATTATACCTAGTTGCAGTCATTTCAACAACACACTGAGCAAAAATAGAGTAAAGGAATGACTTCCCCATATACTAGGTTATAATTGTATATTTCCAAGTAACAACTAGCTGCACGGAGGACTATTGGATTTGGGAGGATATATATGGATAAAGACTGTTTCTGCTTTAGGAAAGCCTTAAACCAGACCAGGAGCAAAATGCGGACGTGGACTAGGGAGTGCGGTTAAGAATTCCTTATGTTTATATAAGATGTTCCGTAATCGCTTACTCACTAGGGACCGTCTTAGCATGTTTAATTAGGTGGACTGTCCCGACAAAAAATGTTGCTTGTGTGAGCACATGGATGAGTCTCTGTTATGACTTTGTTTGAGTGATCTGGAACCAGCAGTGCAGATGCTTTGGACTTCTGGCTACGCAGGATAGAGAGTTATTATATGCTTTGAATGAGGCCAGGGCTCAAAAAGGAAAAGGATCAGGAGAGTACAGACGGCTAAGACAGATTTTCAGTGCGGTGGTGTGACATATCTGGAGAGAACGAAACAAACGCATCTTTGAGGGCCTAGACACCAGTATAATTATTGTATAAAGAAAAATACAAACTGATATAGATATTCTAGACTTAATTAAGATGAATTCATTTTGTGTCTTGGTTGGGATTATAGTTCTGTAATGCCAGCTTTTGCTTTTCAATAATATTTACCTTCTTCGAAAAAAGAAGAAGTAACAACTAGCTAGAACAAGTAAAATAGGTTAGAAACAGTAAGAAAAAGACCATGCTAGGAGGAAGATCTAGTTCAAGGGAATTAGAGTTGTGATTCCTATGCGGCATTTGGCATAAGGTGGCAATACTATATTCACAAAGGAGAGTGACAATGAAGTAGAAAAATCTTCTCCAATGCTCCAATGCAAAAGTATTGACATGCTTACATTATTACTTGATCGCATTGGAGACGAATAAAAGTTTGTTATTCCTGTATGGCAATAACTTTTTTCCGAAGTCGCAATAGGGGTTGGAGATGCTCTTAAGCCGAAATATAGTAGATATTTATATTATTTGATGACATACATACTAGTAGAGCAATTTGTCTACTAGTAGATTTAGGAGAAAATAAAGGTAAAGATGCCTTCTGTACGTACGTTTCTTGAGCAAAAGTTGTAAAAGGTTTCACAGTTGTGAACATAGATTGGAAGTACTAATACGGATACGGACAACTACAAATACAGACAGACAGGTTGTGCAGTGAATGGTTAGGTCAGATTTCACATTAATTAGCAACACAATTGCACAAAGCGACAACACTTTTGCACGCATTACGCGTATACTCCTTTAACGGAATAGCGTATTTGGGAAGCGTATAATCACATGGAAATGGCTCATTGTTTTGCTAAAAAGGAAAAAAAAAAGAAAAAGAAAGAAAGATTGCTTTTGCCCGGAATTTGTTAGGAAAGTGCATCTACTCTCATCCAACCTTCGAGTTTGATTGTTGCAGCCATAGAAAGAGCATGCACTTGTGCCAGTTATGCATGAGAGTTCTAGTTGTAGTCGAAGTGTCGTGTTGGCCTCGACGAAGACATAATTGAGATGAACACATGGAGCTCGAGTTGTTAAGTGGTGGGTTGTCCTTCTTATAATTTGTAGTTTCATTGGCTTTTATTGGGCTTTTGAGTGTAATTGTACTAAAACTCTCTGATGAGAGCAGAAATGTATAATTTTATGTCTCTTTCTTAAAGAAGTTTGATTACTTTTTCTACTTCTGGACGGGTGAACTCATAAACTAAAAAAGTACATGATAATGGTCACTAATGTTGGATGATTGTTGCTAACCTATCAATCAAGGACTCTCTTAAACTATCAAGGTCTGTTCTCAGAATCTCAGGGATGTTATTTATACACTTTTTTTTTCCATTTGTATTAAAGAAATAAATACACTGAAGCCCACCCCCTCTTATGTTTTACTAGTGGATAACCTGTGCCATAATGGCACGGACACGAATCCGGCCTTCTCGACGTAGGCGTGCAGGTACCGGGCCAGCGCTAGGGAGTTCCGAACGGAGACGCGGCCTCTGAACCCGGCCTTCTCGATGTAGGCATGCAGACACCGGGCCAGCGCCAGGGACCCGAGCCCGGCGGAGGCGGACATGGCAAAGACCACGGTGGCGGCGTTCGAGGCGGCGTGGGGCCTCATGGAGGCGAAGACGCCCAGGGCCGTCGCGGGACGTCCGAGGGCGGCGAGGCTCGAGACGGCGGCGGTCCAGGAGACTACGTCCATGTGCGGCATTCCGTCGAACACCCGCAGGACGTGGTCGGCGGAGCCGCGTCGGGAGTAGGCGGTGAGCAGGACGGTCTGCACGAAGGGGTCGGACCGGAATCCGAGGAGGAGGGTGTGTGCGTGGAGCGACCCGGTGGCGGCGGCGGCGGTGATGGTGTTGAGCAAGGAAGAGAAGGTGTGGGAGTCGGGAGGGACGTGGCGGCAGAGCATTTGGGAGTAGATGAAGAGTGGGTCGGCGGAGATGGCGATGGCGGTGTTGAAGGAGAAGGGGTTGGGGTTGGTCATGGCGGAGAAGAGGGAGGCGGCGAAGGAAGGGTCGGCGTCGACGGCGCGGTGGAGGAGGCTGCTTGCGACGAAGGGGTTGCGGAAGAGGCCGGTGATGACGGCGTGGACGAGGATGGAGCGGAGGCGGCGGAGGGAGGGGTGGTGCAAGAGGAGCTGGAGGCGGGAGTGCCGTTGGAACGACCGGTTGCTCCGCACCCAACATGGGACCTCCTCTCTTATAGAGAGGGACAATTTAGTCCTTTCATCATCGTTGAACCAAAGCACATGGGTCGGACCCAAAATTTACTGTGCTTTATATTATAGATAAGTATTACATGAACTACTTCTATTCTGAAGATAATTACACTGACAACCTGTCACGCCCCGCTCCCGTAGGAGCGATCGTCCTCGCTAAGGCGTGATGCCGCACGGGCCTATGTTGCGTCCGTGCAAGGCCAAGTCCAGAAACGGTCGATTTGAGCTATGCCACTGAGTCGCACAGAGTGTTCCCATTTGCAGCGGAAAGTAAATGAACACGAGTAGAAACGAATTCAAACTCTTTATTGATATTCAAGAAGTTTACAAGCGGCGCTAGGCCGAGTTTACAAGTCTCTCAGGCTCTCTCTCTCTGAAACATAAAAGACGTGCCAAGTGGCTTACAAGATGGAATAATTCATGGCGATGTTCCGATACATTATGTCCTGTATATGGTGCTTCAGCTTCTTGCAACGTCCCAAGGCCCCGGAGTTGGCTCCGCGCCTTAACACGTTCGATGGAAGCTCTGCACCCGCCGGCGTCTCCTGCATCCTGCAAACAGACTGTGGGGTTATCAGTACATTCTTATGCACTGGTGGGGAGGCTTGCTCGCCCACAATACTATTATTACCAAACACGTTCCATTTACTTTTGTGCATCTCTATCATTCATTGTCTTTCTAATCTTGCCTTAGGATCAATTTCATGGCATATGTCATAACCTATTCCGTGTTGCCAAATTCAAGTGTCGCATGGAAATACATACACGACTTACCTATACTTACTGTCCGGCCTTTCCTGTCCAAAGTACACCAAGCTAGTCAACAATTCATGTGTAATAACATAACGTGATTCTTGGAAACATCCAATATCAAGGTCGTGTCCCTGCCTCAGTTTCTAGCACGTCGTAGGCGTATTCTCTAACTCATTGTACGAAGTATTCATTATCATTTGGTGTGATACATTTCAAGTCGTTCAGTAGGCGATTGTTCATTTAACTTAGACTACTTTGATTTCAATGCAAGGACTTGCACGTGGATAGCCACCAGCAAGGTCCACTTAATCTATATGCACCGGTCGCTGGCATGACAAGCCATTTTGGACATTTTCCCTTGGTATTTCTCAACTTAGCGTAGGCTGATGGCTGGTACACCCCGTTAAGTCTCTTAAAATACCCTGCACTTACGTCTCCTGGTGCCCAAGCCCGCACCCAGGCAGCCCGTAAGTCCCATTTTTTATTCCGCCTAGGCCGGCCACGGTATACTCCACACAACGCCCGTGCCGTAGAATCACTGCACGGCCACGGTATTCTCCCCCATCGCCCGTGCCGTTTGTCCACGACCATTTCGTATTATCTTGTCATTTAAACTTAGCGGCTATCTCCGAGCCGTAGGCTAACCCTTAGCCATAATGCGTTATCGACCAGGTTGGCGTCCGTGCAGCGCGGGTAGCGAGTCCCGTTGCACGTGTCCGTCATACCTGTCGCTAACCATTCTTTCCTTTTTATCTTTCATGTATTCTTTCTTTTTTTTTCTTTCTTTCACTTGTTCGTTCGTTCATCGATTCATTCACGTATTCATTCATTCATTCATTCATTCATTCGTTGATTCATTCATTCACGCATTACGCAACTCCCAGTACGGGAGTCGCCTTGGCGACCCATCGGTCCCATAGTCTTTCAATGTTGCTATACTCTACTCGGAACGACTATGTTGATAGTCTTCCCGTTTCATTATTGTAAACCATTTATTATTTCATTGTTGAACGTATAAGGGACTTGAACGTAAGCTTGTGCCTTAGCACGAGCGTGGAGCGCAGTGCGAGAGTTCATATTTTCCAAGTTCCTTTCCATTTTCTATACAAGCATACAAGATGAGATTATTCCCTTAGCTAGGTGCGTTGAGCCATTTATTAGCATGCACGGTGTTATCGCCTAGCGATTCTCGTGATAGTGTCCGTATTGTTATGTGTCTAGGCTAAGCAAAGACGGGTTCATCGGAGCCACCCACCTTAGCGATGTTCGCATCGGCCGAGCGATACTCCGAGCGCGCCTTTGAAAGTCTAAGTCTGGATTCATCTTGACGGGCCAATGTAAGCCTTGCATCGATTCTTCTTCAGGTCGATGCCAACTCTTCGGGTCAATGGCTCGTTTGAGTCGTTGAACTTGCCGTTTGAATCGGCGTTCCGCTAGGGCGGAGCGGGTCATTACATAATACACCACTCAAAACAAGTCTCGTCCTCGAGACTTCCTGAGTGCAGGTCATCCTACCATTCCTTAAATTGTGTCATCGTGTTTCATAGACAATTCTATCGAACGGCTCTATCGTTCGATGGCATCGAACCATGCTCGGTACCTTTCCAAGTTCCGTGTCGCATACGTTTAGTCGATTTTATTGAATGGCTTTTCATTCATTTCAGAGTTGATGGTTCTTATTCAATTGTCGCGTTTCTTCGACTTGGTTGCTATTTCGACGTATCATGTGTAGCACCCAGTTTCTAAAATAAGGGTAATTTTGAACTTTTATATTTCTATTTATTTAATAATGATATTTAAACCATATTATGATTTTTGGTAATTTTTAGTTAATTTAAAACTATTTAAAATCCTGACTTGTGATTTTGATATTTTGCTAGTGCAACCCTAGAGACTGCATGACCTAGAGACTAACCATGACCATGGGGACCTAACCATGTGATTGGGATGACTAATTGTGACTTTTTAGCCTAGGGGTATTTTAGTCATTTTGACAATTTTATGGAATTGTGTTTTATATTAATAAAATATGTGCTAGCTAATTATTAGATACTTGACCTAGAAGTTTAGCCTAATCTAGATTAGCCTTGAGGTTAGAATCATGATTAGGACATTCCTACTAGGTGCCAAGTTTACAAATATCTAGATATTTGGATTGGTAAGATATTTTACATAGATATTTCTAAAGGAAACCTACTTTGCATGTAAGCCTTTGATCTAGACTTAATAGCTAAGTTAGAATCATGGCCACACATTGTGAACCCTAGCAAAACCCTAATTCTTACACCTATGACCAGCCATTCCCTCCCTATTTAATCACCTCTTTATAATTCCTAGCCTCTTTTAAATACCTACATAAATTCCTACTTATGTTCTTCCCCAAACCTTCACAAATTCCTCATTTCTCCACCAAATTGGACCAAACGAATTGCGTTGGACTCCCCTACAATAGTAGAGGCTAGTGGTGGCTTTCTTGCGAGAAGTGGAGCGCGTTTGGACATCGCTTGAGGAAGGCAACTTCTCATTTCGGGAGCCTATTCATTGAGGTTTCACCCTCAATAGGTAAAACCTATCAAACACCTATAAATTCCCAATTTCTTTCCATAAATGCATCCATTTAGGGTTCTCCTAGGTGTAGCCCAAGTTTGGTAGGAGTTCGTGTCCATTTCGTGTCCGTATCGGACACGTATCAGTGTTTTTGAACTTGTGCTCGACGAAATACCACATAGGAAATTATTTTGTTAATTTTCAAAACTAATTACATGTGTGTGTATTCCTAGACTTGCTGATCACAACCATACCTGACTGAGCACGTTTTGGGTCCATTTTCGTGTCCAAATCGGACACGAACCCATAGCACTGACATTGCACAGGGGTTCGATTAGTCCCCTGCTACTCGACCCCAATTCCGGACACGACACGCCACGTGGATACGTAAAAATTGACACAGAGGAGGGGGCCATGTCTGACATACCCCTCCCCAAGTTTCGTGGCCTCTTGTGTCGTGTCGGACACGATATCTGGCCTGCACTGATTCGTGCACTGTGCACACACATGAAAATTCGTGTCTGTTACGACCCTTTATCTTAGACACGACACAACTTGGACACTGGACCATGACACTGACAAGTACCCCTAGACCTACCCTACCTACTGACACGAGCACGAGACACAATTTTGTGTGTATCGTGTCCACGAGACACTTGCATCGCTGCACGACGCTTACTGTGCACGTGTATCAGTCGAGTTTTTCTCGACTGATACGGTGTTCGTGCTGTGTCCTGAGGACACGTGGACACGGTGCAGGAACCTAGACACCTAGACCAACCCTAGGCGAACCTATACACGTGTGCACGAGACCTATGGACACTTGTGTCGTGTCCTACACTCGTGTGCACCTCTGCACGACACTGTCACTGCACACACTTACCCGATTCGGGTTTTTGACACTTGGACACGTTGTGTCGTGTCGTGGTGGACTCCTAGGGACCCCTACGACACGTATACATGTGGGGCTAGGGTTACCAACCACTGTTTGTGGGTATTGATTAGGTTTTTGGCTTCGAATTGGGGTGTTCCCAATTTCCTGATACACTGCACAGTATTCCCAGATTTCAGAGTATTCCCAGATTTTCAAATGAGTTTTAAATTGATTTTAATGTATGTATACATGCGTATTTATGTATATATACAATGTATATGTATGTATATATGTATAAGAGTGGGTGGGTATAAGTGTATGTGTATGTGAGTGTATATATGTGTATATATAGGTATGTATAGGTGTGTGTATATATATGTAATGTGTGTGTGTGTTTGTGCCCATTTTCAGAATTCTGAGAACCCCCCCTCTCACTGTTACACACACACCCACATCTCTCTCTCTCTCTCTCTCTCTATATATATATATATATATATATATATATATATATATATATATATATATATATATATATATATATATATATATGTTTTATGTATATGTATATGTATATATATGTTATATATAGTATTTTATATATTTGGTTATATATGGTATATATATATAGTAGGGTATATATATTGTATATATATATTGTAGATATGCATATATATATAATATGGCCTATGTATATATATATGGTGTAGATAGTGTATGTATCTATTGTATATATATATATAGGTACCTATATGTATCTACTAGTACCCTAGATGTACTAGCCTATGGCCTATGGCCAATGAGTTAGGATAGACCATTAGGCCTACTAGACCTAGGTAGTTGACCTTGTTTGACTAAAGTTGACCAAAGTCAACCTTAGGTCAAACTTGACCTAGTTAACCTATAATTGACTTGAAATAACCTAGAATGACTAGTTTGACTAAACCCTAACTAATTTGACCATGGTTGATCTAACCTTGACCAATTTGACCTAGAAATAGCTTGGATGGACTTTAAAGGGCTTGATGACTAAGGTTTGACTAAACCCTAGACTATTAAACTAGTTGATTTATGTTTGACCATATGGTTATGAGGATAGTCCTATGTAAATTAAGATATGTATGGGGTTAAGTGGGATAATTAGGAGTTGTGTCATGATTTGGGTTAGCCCTATGGAGTTGACTTAGATTGTTAATGGTTGACCCTTAACCTAATGACCGTGTGACTAGTCTATGTTGACCAAAACCTTAGTTAGTCTAAGTTTAACCTAGATTTGACTAACCTTGACTTGCTTGACCTAGTATGACTTAAGTTGACCTAGTTTGACATTGGTTGACCTAACTTTGACTAGTTTGACCTGGTTTAACTTTTAAGGTTGACCAGAGTTGACCAAGAGTTGACTTTTGACCAGATTGACCTAGAATCATGTAGTATGCATTGTATACTCTATTTTTACCATTGTGGATATGTTGTGACCTGTTTTACTCTAAATAGGACTCTGTGACACCAGTTCGGACATCTATTCATATCAGTCATACAGGGTGACAGACGAGTACATTCTCTGATCATTTCATACTTGTTAGGATTTATATTCTTGCTCTAGATTACTTTACATGATGCTGTCACGTCATTATCACGGATTGGTACTATATGGATCTTGTCATGCGATGTTATCTCCCTCGGGGTGCATCAGATACAGTTGTCATGTGCTTTTCACGAACATATTGTATTTCATGTACACCGCTTTCATGTATACTCTTGTGCAATCTTGTACTCTCATGATCACGTGAGCAAACATGATAAAAACCTCTTGTACAAGGTAACGTAACTTGACTGGATCGTTGTGTATTGATTGGGGAGGGTGAGTAGGAAATGGTTATGTGATCAAAATCCTATCTTGTACAAATCTTGTGAAATCTTGTAAAATCTTGTATATGTCCTAAACCCGTTTATATAACCATCTCATGCTCTAAATCACAGGTTACCTACAGTTCTTACTTATCGTATATATAGATATTTCCAGTTATCAAATCTCTCTCGTTTTTATATATATATTTTTACAGTCCATGTATCTTACTCTATGCATGCTTTATATTTCCCAACATGATATGAACTGCGTGAGATGTATTGTGCTCGTTCCTGTCCTGACTGGACCTGTTAAAAATATTACAGATGATGATGGTGACTGCCCCACCTTCTATGGGACACATGAGGGTGACCTTCAGGAGCCTGAGGAGCATCTAGCTCAGTAGAGGGTGCCTAGTCTAGTCTAGTGTTTATAGTTTTCATTTTGTATCGGATTGTTCCGATTGTTAGTTGTGACTTAGTTACATTTTAGGTCTTGTACTTATTTGTGTTGGACATCTACTTTGTGTGGTGTGATAACTCTGTTTATATTCAGTTTCTTCCTTTCTTTCTGATTCCATATCATGCTCTATCTTTCTTAGATTTGTGTTTGAGATATAGAGTTGAGATGTTATGTTATACCTCCGTGCGGAAATGACAGGTTTATATATCTTGTTGTTAGATGTTAGATGTTATAGATGACCTATACAGCGTTCTACCGCCGACACTGCGGCGTAGGCTGGACGTACCCACGTTCTCGTGCCCCTAATCAAGGTGCGGGTCGTGACATCATGGGACTGAAACGGTCGTACGAGGTGCGTTGAAATTCTCAAACACGAGAGTCGTAGGCTGAGGCAACTCACTCATTCGTTCATGTGCATCTCAACACCCACTTGAAGCTGCATTCGAGTTCATCATATCGCTGAGTTTGGATCGTGCACGCATTCAAGGCGTCCCCCGAATACGTACATTTCAACCAAGCTTAGCGACTAGCGAAGTCGGACAAGCTACTCGTGATAGTTTCGATTTGTCGATCGTTTTGCTAACTTCGATTTAAAACCGAACTCATGTGTGTATCACATATCGTTTATCTCGGTCCTCGAGATGATTCGATTCGCTTCTCAAGCGCTCTTGTCAACGAAATCAATACGATTTCTTCTTAGCGGAGTCGACCAAGTCTAAGTAATTCCCGTCCGATTCGAGACCAAGTATTGCACTATCATCGAGTACGTCTTCCGACCAATGATTCAATTCGTTATTCCAACTTTACTTGCGTATCATCCATTCCTATCCTTCCCTTCGTTTGGGGCCATTCTCGTTGTCGTTCACGCACACTCCTAATTTCCCGTCCTACTCTAAGTCTTGTTGCCCCAAGTCTATCGTCCGTCCAGACGATACTCTAATATTAATCGCACAGGTTCAATTACTCGGTATAGGGTCGTCCGCCTATCCGCTAGGCTATTTCTTTTCGAGGCTAAGTCAATGTCAGGATTGGAATCACAGTTCCCCAACAATAATGCCAACACTGACCCCAATCCTAGGGTCAAACCAAAGTCGGTAGTACGGGAGGGTTTTCTATCCAAGCTCGCGTCACTCAGATTTCTAAACATCGAGCATGATCACCTATTCGCATCAATGTGATCGTTGCACATATTCGAATCTATTAAATCACCCAATCGATATACTTCACATATCCATTCTAACCAATTCATGTATTCGATCACGAGGTCATCCAGCTCGACAATACATTACGTCCCAATCTCACGCGAGTCCGATCATCCACGGTGGTTCATGAATCATCATGCAATGCTCCCGCAGAATAATCATTCTCATCGGGGCGTAACTCTTGTTTGAGTTTAGACTAACTCATTCTCGATACGCGGATTGGACCTACTCAATCCTCAAGTTCAATCATCACACATACTGATTCATTCTCGAGTTTACCTTCGCGTCAAACCACAAGTCGAAGCAATCAAATTGCCACGCCATCCAAGTTCAATCACTCCCGCTGTATGAATCACCATATCAGCGCTAACGCGGAGTGATCGTCCTAATCCGGCGCGACGCATATGCGAGGCTGGAGTTGCGCTCGCATAAGACAAGAACGTCAACGTTGTGGTTGTCAATGAAGCAAATCCAAGCATTCTTATTTTCATCCAAGCCAAATCAATTCGACAGTCTGACCGTCATGCGTTCAACTAGAAAATCCTCGAGCCAAGTCTATCTTTTCTTCGACACATTTTTAACATCCCAAGTATAGCATCCAACGGAACAATGACATTTGCACGATCGTCATTCGCCGAGTCAGAGTACCCCCGAGTTATCACATATCGATCTTTGATACGCCTCAATACCATCGACGATATGCGTAACCTGACGATCTTCCTTTGCAACCGATTTTGAGTCGTGCGTTGATGCTGTTATCCGAGTTGGATATTCCACAATTTTATTTAATATTCAAGATCAAGTTCAACTGCTATTCCTCAAGCTAGTTTCGAGATCGTTGTTCAAACTCAAGTCACAATTCATTTGAATCAATCCGAAATCGTACGCGCGATCCTCTAAGTTTCCTCGATCAAGATCATTCATTTTCATTCATCGTTCCGAACCATTTTCTAACTCGCGTTGCCCATTGACAAGTTGTCCAGCGACATCTCGTTTGGGACTTTTGAAGTCACGACCAACTAAGCGTGACACGTTCTAAGGCTTTGCACGATCGCATCACTTGCCGACATACTCGTACGATCCGTAAATCCTTTAGTCTCGCTCGAACAATTCTATGACGTCCATATACCACTCAGGATTCGAGCCACTCGACTAGTCGTCGACACTCATTCTTATTCTTCTCCAAACCTATCACATACACCACTCGGATTCAAGCCATACGATCTAGTCCTCAATCACGTTCGCGTCATGCGCTAAGACATCCTTCAGATTTGTTCGACGAATCTCTAGCGTAATCGCTCACGTCGCCTCGACGTACTAAGTCGTTCGCATTAATCCTCAAAATCCAAGCCAATCTTTTGGGTACGCCTAAGCGTTAACTCGATAGCGTTTCTATCGATAGACACTCAAAGTGTATCCCCGTTCTCGATCAAGCGATACTTGATATCGCTCGCAACCCGATTGCACCCAAAAGTCAAGGTGCGCGACACGCGGACTAAGTTGTGCCGCATAACCATCCCGTGCGGACTATATTCAAGTTTGCACGCTCACTTGCTAGGTCGACGCAAGACTAGTCAGGCACGCACGCGACATGTTAACTTAGCATGTGTTCTCTATCGAGTCAAGTTTAACATCGTTTGACATTGTTAGCGTAAGGTTATTCAAGCACGCCTTGCGTTTGCTAACTTCTAACATTTTAGTTTTCCTTCGACTCAAGTCTGTCGTGGTTTGGCACAAAGGCCTTCGCCTATCGATCCCGTTCAACTGAGTACTTGTACGAGGTTTTGAAAATA
The DNA here is from genome assembly GCA_029216955.1 of Iris pallida. Classification (NCBI taxonomy): domain Eukaryota; kingdom Viridiplantae; phylum Streptophyta; class Magnoliopsida; order Asparagales; family Iridaceae; genus Iris; species Iris pallida. The sequence goes on along the minus strand of JANAVB010033820.1, from coordinate 14,076,930 downwards.
TTAGACTTATTGTATGGAACATCCCAAGGCACAACGAGAGAGAGCGTATACTTCTTTATTTCCAACGAGCTTTCAAAACTGAGAAATCGACGTGAAGTCCAAGGACGTAAAGTCGTGCTCTGATACCAATCTGTCACGCCTCGCTCCCGTAGGAGCGATCGTCCTCGCTAAGGCGTGATGCCGCACGGGCCTAGGTTGCGTCCGTGCAAGGCCAAGTCCAGAAACGGCCAATTTGAGCTAGGCCACTGAGTCGCACAGAGTGTCCCCATTTACAGCGGAAAGTAAATGAACACAAGTATAAACGAATTCAAACTCTTTATTGATATTCAAGAAGTTTACAAGCGGCGGCCGAGTTTACAAGTCTCTCAGGCTCTCTCTCTCTGAAACATAAAAGACGTGCCAAGTGGCTTACAAGATAGAATGATTCATGGCGATGTTCCGATACATTATGTCCTGTATATGGTGCTTCAGCTTCTTGCAACGTCCCAAGGCCCCGGAGTTGGCTTCGCGCCTTAACACGTTCGATGGAAGCTCCGCACCCGTCGGCGTCTCCTGCATCCTGCAAGCAGACTGTGGGGTTATCAGTACATTATTATGCACTGGTGGGGAGGCTTGCTCGCCCATAATGCTATCATTACCTGTAGTGCCCCATCCCGCAAAGTCAATCGGAGGAATCGAAATGCCGACGGCGTTCGGACTTGGCCTTACAACGGCGACTCGAAGACATCGCTCAGGTGGGGTAGTTTTGGTGAACTTGCCTCATCTCTGCCTTCACTTAATAATTCGTGTGGTTTCAACTTGCACAAGTAGGCTTAATAATAAAAGAGACGAACGCACATAGCTAAGGGAATTATCCCGACGGATCGAATCGAGTATAGAACATGGAAAACGTCCCACGGTCTGATTAGAGTTGGTGCTCAGCGTGCTTTAAAAATGACACTCGATCCTTCGTCCCGCAGCTTGGGAGAAGGAAAAGTTGGTATTCGACACAAGCGAGGAGTTAGCCTAAGTCATAGGCGTCGCCCGCGTAAATGCTCTATAAAGCATGCACGTTTCTACTGCGCAAGGCTTGGCATAGCCTTGGCTCGTCCCTCGGGTTAAGTTGTAGGCTTGAGTAAGTTAGGCAAAGTTATGCCGGTCGACATAAAGTCATTTTAAGTGCCGTCCCGCTCGTTCTACGGTTGTCAAGTCAAATAGTCCCACGATCTCACAGGCCGTCATATAACGTATGACTTGGGTGATAGCGTCGCGTAAGACGTAATTCAGTTAAAGGCACGAGCCACGGTTGGCACGATGTAAAGTTAGCCACGGCCCATGGTAATTAAGGAACACCTTTCGTTCAGGTTAAGTTGGAAGGCTACGTAGTAGTCGTTCCCTCGAGTTCAAAGGTGTTTCGAGGCGGTCCCTCGGTTGGGAGTCTCGCGTTCCTATCCACGTTAAGGTGTTTCGAGGCGGTCCCTCGGTTGGGAGCCTCGCATTCCTATCCACGTTAAGGTGTTTCGAGGCGGTCCCTCGGTTGGGAGTCTCGCATTCCTATCCACGTTGAGTATTCGAGGCGGTCCCTCGGTTGGGAGTCTCGCGTTCCTATCCACGTTAAGTATTCGAGACGGTCCCTCGGTTGGGAGTCTCGCGTTCCTATCCACGTTAAGTATTCGAGGCGGTCCCTCGGTTGGGAGTCTCGCGTTCCTATCCACGTTAAGAAGTTCGAGGCGATCCCTCGGTTGGGAGTCTCGCGGTCCCGAGGCACGTTATACCAAGTGTGATTCGGAGCACGAGTTGCTAAGTATAGTTCCGGTCGTACCAACAAGTAGGCCATGCATTTACGTGAGTCTAGACGTCTCGTAGGTGCGTGGTCATTGGACACCTTGTCCACAAGGATTTCTGCCTAGACTGGTTATACGCCGGGACACCGGGCCCAGTCGTCCTAGGAGGTAGACGTTATAGCAGCGCATGCTTTTATTGCGTGGGTAGTCGGAGGCTTTCCATGGGGCTAGCTACCTTGCATCGAAGGACCCGCCGCCTACCCGAGCTATGTCCGCGATGGCTTGTCATGCCAGTGGCCTTTTATATAGATATTTGGCGTGCTAAGCGGCGAACCCGCATGCACGGTGTCGGTCGTAACAAAGGAAACGTAAGCACGGTATACGTTGAATGGTAAAATGTGTGCTCGGTTGCACCAAAGTGTTATAAAGCCTACGATTCGGCTATACGTAAAGATACGTGCTTCGGCACGAGATATGGCATCGTACTTGAGTTCTCAACACCGGTTCCACTAGTTTGGTTAGTCGTTGTGCGTTAAGTCGAGAAGGCCCGTAAGGCGAGTTTGGATAAGTCAGGTTACTCTTGAGGCACGGTCTCGATGTTTGAGGCACGGGCAAGTATTTGACACGACCTAGTCGTTACGTCCAAGAGTATGGTGCGAAAGACAAGTATGAGTCGGTACGTTGACAATACAAGCACGAGAAAGGTCTAGAGGCAAGGTATGGGTACGTTATTAGTGCAAGGCACGAAGATGGTCTAAAGACACTAAATAGGTCGAGTGTCGGTCCTAAAATCGATCCTAAGGCAAGATTAGAAAGACAATCGTAAAGGGGCTTGTATTGCACAAAGAAAAATAAACGTGTCGGTTTTGTATGGGTGGGCGAGGAGCTCACTCCACCAGTACAGTGGTACTGACACCCACACAGTGTTTATGTGCAGGCACAGGTAGAAGCTCGTGGTGCGGGGCTCGCTTGGATGCGTCGAGGCATGGAGTTCCTTGGCGATTCGAAGCGTGCGGCCGCGTGAAGACAGACTTATACGGAACATAATGTATGGACATTGCCTTCTGAAGCTTCCGCTGGATTCAAGTATTGTATCGAAAGATGAGAGAGAGCAGAGGGATTTGTAATGTGAGACGAGTAAATTTGAGTGATTGTAATCTCGGCCTTGTGCCCCCAATGTAACCGTTGTTTCGTTATCAATAAAGAGCTTCTTTTGAATGAATTGTATTTTGTTCTAAATTTCCGCTGCGTGTTCAATGTCTCTGCATGGGACTTCTCTGCGACGACCCCGTCGCAGCCGCTGTAATCGGCCGTTATGAAACCCGCCTTGCACGAGCGCAATCTAGGCTCGTGCGGCATCACGCCTTAGCGAGGACGATCGCTCCTGCGGGAGCGGGGCGTGACATAATGGTATCAGAGCTCGGCTTTACGTCCTTGGACTATCGATTGAATTCTTTAACTCCGTTGTTCCGAAAACTCTGAATTGTGCTTCCGCAACGTGATATCGTTGGTGCGCTCTCTCTCTCAAACGTCCCTCGGCATGTCTATACAATAAGTCTAATATTTTCGAAAGCTCGTACATGCATTCAATCGAACGCATCGATAAGTGATGGCCTTTGGGCCGAACGGTGCCGACCTTGAGTCGATATAAAATGTGTGCTAAGTTAGCAAGTCGCGTGCGTGCCTAACGAGTCCTACATGAGCACCTCGAACTTTTGGTGCAAACGAGTCGCAACCGATATTAAGTATCGCTTGGTCGGGAACGGAGATACACTTGGAGTGTATATTGATAGGTACGTTATCAGACTAACGCTTAGGCGTACACGGAAGATTGTTCGGGATTTTAAGGAATAGTGCGAACGACTTAGTGCGTCGATGCGACGTGAACGATTACGCTAGGGATTTGTCGAACGAATTCGAAACATGTCTTAGCGAATAACACGAACGTAATTTGGGCTAGATTGGATGACTCGAATCCCGAGTGGTGTATGGTCCATCTTGGAAATCATTCGAACGAAAGATTGAGGATTACGCGAGTATAAAATGCGAAAACGATTGAGTAGATGAAATCGAATTAAAGGGAATCGATACGGACCGTGTACGAAAAGTTAGCACGGCAGGTAGATAGCGTGCATGAAAGATATTCGATTTTGAAGTTACGCAAACGACTCTGAGGATTGAAATCGATGTTGCTCGATGGTTTGAGTTAGTAAGGAATGATGCGAATTGAGAAAATACGTTAGTCGATGACTTAAGATGGACGGATAAACGATACGTGATGAGTTGAAGAGATTGATGTGGTGAACGATTCGAGGAGACTATCCAGTCGGACGATAGCATCATTCGCACGACTCGAAATTCATTGCAAAGGAAGATCGTCAGGTTACGCCTATCGTCGATGGTATTGAGGCGTATCAAAGATCGATATGCGATAACTCGGGGGCACTCTAATTCGAGGAATGACGATCGTGCAAGTGTTATTGTTCGGTTGGATGCTATACTTAGGATCTTGATTGAGACGAATATTAGGTGAAAGAAATCGAGTTTTGATGGCTGCGTTGATAACCACAACGTCGACGGTCTTATCTTTTGCGAGCGCAACTCTAGCCTCGCACATGCGTTGCGTCGAATTTGGGGCGATCGTTCCGCGTGAGCGCTGACATGGTGATTCATATCGCGGGAATGATCAAACTCGGAAAATCAGAATGCGGCAACTTTGATTGTCTCGACTTGTCGGTTGATGCGAAGGCAAATTCGAGGATTTAAAGGACTTGTGATTGACGATTGAGTAAAACTTGAGGACTGGTAGGTCCAATCCGTGCATCGAGAATGAACGAGTCTAGACACGAAACAAGTGTTACGCCCCGATGAGAATGATTATTCCGCGGGAGCGTTGCATGGTGATTCATGAACCACCGTGGATGATCGAACTCGCGTGAGATCGGAGCGTGGCATATTGTTAAGTCAGACGACCTTGTGATCGATTACGTGAATTGGAATAGATGATTTCAGAAACGTAAAATGTGAATTACGGTTTAGAGATGAATTGTGATGTAGCGTGCATGGTTTGGAAGGATCGACAGGCAGATTACGTCGAACGTGTTCAAAGAGATAGACTATACGAAACGGCTTGATGAACGAACGATATTGATATGACGTAGAATTAGTTGAAACGTGAGTTAGCGTACGATGGCTCCACCGAACGATACGGACCCCATGCTACGAATATTGGGATGTGCGTAGGAAATCGATGCTCGATGTTTAGAAATCGGAGTGATGCGAGCTTGGGTAGAAAATCCCATACCAACGATTTGGTTTGACCTTAGGATGGGGTCAGTGTTGATATCGTTGTTTGGGAACTATGATTCTAGTACTGACGAAAAGACGTAATCTAGCGGTTAGGCAGACGTTCGAGCACGAAGCGATAAGTGCTACGGAGGCACCACTCGCGAGTCTTGGCTGACATGCACGTATATCAGGGACGCCCGAATATGTGCACGATCCGACTCGAGTGGTGATGACGGATTCTCTATCACGAGGCTTGGCTGAAATACATGTATTTTGGGGACGCCTGGAATATGTGCACGATCCAACTAAGTGATACGTTGAATCAAGTGAGACTTGAGGAACGAAAAATATCGAGGATTTTGAAATCGTGAGTTTCGAAGAAATGTTGATGGTAATGCGATCATTGATTTGAAACGAGTTCGAATGTTGGTTGATCAGTTGGTGTACCTTACGACTAAGTTAGCGATAAGTGCGAGCGTGGCTCAAAAATCGAAGAAACGCGTAGGCAGAATGTGTACGATTAAGTCTTGGCCATAGAAATGGTAGGATGGCTTGCCTTCAGGAAAGTCTCGAGGACGAGACTTGTTCTGAGTGGTGTATGTTGTAGTGCCCTGTCCCGCAAAGTCAATCGGAGGAATCGAAATGCCGACAGCGTTCGGACTTGGCCTTACAACGGCGACTCGAAGACATCGCTCAGGTGGGGTAGTTTCGGTGAACTTGCCTCATCTCTGCCTTCACTTAATAATTCGTGTGGTTTCAACTTGCACAAGTAGGCTTAATAATAAAAGAGACGAACGCACATAGCTAAGGGAATTATCCCGACGGATCGAATCGAGTATAGAACATGGAAAACGTCCCACGGTCTGATTAGAGTTGGTGCTCAGCGTGCTTTGAAAATGATACTCGATCCTTCGTCCCGCGGCTTGGGAGAAGAAAAAGTTGGTATTCGACACAAGCGAGGAGTTAGCCTAAGTCATAGGCGTCGCCCGCGTAAATGCTCTATAAAGTATGCACGTTTCTACTGCGCAAGGCTTGGCATAGCCTTGGCTCGTCCCTCGGATTAAGTTGTAGGCTTGAGTAAGTTAGGCAAAGTTATGCCGGTCGACCTAAAGTCATTTTAAGTGCCGTCCCGCTCGTTCTACGGTTGTCATGTCAAATAGTCCCACGATCTCACAGGCCGTCATATAACGTATGACTTGGGTGATAGCGTCGCGTAAGACGTAATTCAGTTAAAGGCACAAGCCACGGTTGGCACGATATAAAGTTAGCCACGGCCCATGGCACTTAAGGAACACATTTCGTTCAGGTTAAGTTGGAAGGCTACGTAGTAGTCGTTCCCTCGAGTTCAAAGGTGTTTCGAGGCGGTCCCTCGGTTGGGAGTCTCGCGTTCCTATCCACGTTAAGGTGTTTCGAGGCGGTCCCTCGGTTGGGAGCCTCGCGTTCCTATCCACGTTAAGGTGTTTCGAGGCGGTCTCTCGGTTGGGAGTCTCGCATTCCTATCCACGTTGAGTATTCGAGGCGGTCCCTCGGTTGGGAGTCTCGCGTTCCTATCCACGTTAAGTATTCGAGGCGGTCCCTCGGTTGGGAGTCTCGCGTTCCTATCCATGTTAAGTATTCGAGGCGGTCCCTCGGTTGGGAGTCTCGCGTTCCTATCCACGTTAAGAAGTTCGAGGCGATCCCTCGGTTGGGAGTCTCGCGGTCCTGAGGCACGTTATACCAAGTGTGATTCGGAGCACGAGTTGTTAAGTATAGTTCCGGTCGTACCAACAAGTAGGCCATGCATTTACATGAGTCTAGACGTCTCGTAGGTGCGTGGTCATTGGACACCTTGTCGACAAGGATTTCTGCCTAGACTGGTTATACGCCGGGGCACCGGGCCCAGTCGTCCTAGGAGGTAGACGTTATAGCAGCGCATGCTTTTATTGCGTGGGTAGTCGGGGGCTTTCCATGGGGCTAGCTACCTTGTATCGAAGGACCCGCCGCCTACCCGAGCTATGTCCGCGATGGCTTGTCATGCCAGTGGCCTTTCATATAGATATTTGGCGTGCTAAGCGGCGAACCCGCATGTACGGTGTCGGTCGTAACAAAGGAAGCGTAAGCACGGTATACGTTGAATGGTGAAATGTGTGCTCGGTTGCACCAAAGTGTTATAAAGCCTACGATTTGGCTATACGTAAAGATACGTGCTTCGGCACGAGATATAGCGTCGTACTTGAGTTCTCAACACCGGTTCCACTAGTTTGGTTAGTCATTGTGCGTTAAGTCGAGAAGGCCCGTAAGGCGAGTTTGGATAAGTCAGGTTACTCTTGAGGCACGGTCTTGATGTTTGAGGCACGGGCAAGTATTTGACACGACCTAGTCGTTACGTCCAAGAGTATGGTGCGAAAGACAAGTATGAGTCGGTACGTTGACAATACAAGCACGAGAAAGGTCTAGAGGCAAGGTATGGGTACGTTATTAGTGCAAGGCACGAAGATGGTCTAAAGACACTAAATAGGCCGAGTGTCGGTCCTAAAATCGATCCTAAGGCAAGATTAGAAAGACAATCGTAAAGGGGCTTGTATTGCACAAAGAAAAATAAACGTGTCGGTTTTGTATGGGTGGGCGAGGAGCTCACTCCACCAGTACAGTGGTACTGACACCCACACAGTGTTTATGTGCAGGCACATGTAGAAGCTCGTGGTGCGGGGCTCGCTTGGATGCGTCGAGGCATGGAGTTCCTTGGCGATTCGAAGCGTGCGGCCGCGTGAAGACAGACTTATACGGGACATAATGTATGGACATCGCCTTCCGAAGCTTCCGCTGGATTCAAGTATTGTATCGAAAGATGAGAGAGAGCAGAGGGATTTGTAATGTGAGACGAGTGAATTTGAGTGATTGTAATCTCGGCCTTGTGCCCCCAATGTAACCGTTGTTTCGTTATCAATAAAGAGCTTCTTTTGAATGAATTGTGTTTTGTTCTAAATTTCCGCTGCGTGTTCAATGTCTCTGCATGGGACTTCTCTGCGACGACCCCGTCGCAGCCGCTGTAATCGGCCGTTATGAAATCCGTCTTGCACGAGCGCAATCTAGGCTCGTGCGGCATCACGCCTTAGCGAGGACGATCGCTCCTGCGGGAGCGGGGCGTGACAATACCAAACACGTTCCATTTACTTTTGTGCATATCTATCATTCATTGTCTTTCTAATCTTGCCTTAGGATCAATTTCATGGCATATGTCATAATCTATCCCGTGTTGCCAAATTCAAGTGTCGCATGGAAATACATACACGACTTACCTATACTTACCGTCCGGCCTTCCCTGTCCAAAGTACACCAAGCTAGTCAACAATTCATGTGTAATAACATAACGTGATTCTTAGAAACATCCAATATCAAGGTCGTGTCCCTGCCCCAGTTTCTAGCGCGTCGTAGGCGTATTCTCTAACTCATTGTACGAAGTATTCATTATCATTTGGTGTGATACATTTCAAGCCGTTCAGTAGGCGATTGTTCATTTAACTTAGACTAGTTTGATTTCAATGTAAGAACTTGCACGTGGATAGCCACCAGTAAGGTCCACTTAATCTATATGCACCGGTCGCTGGCATGACAAGCCATTTTGGACATTTTTTCTTGGTATTTCTCAACTTAGCGTAGGGTGATGGCTGGTACACCCCGTTAAGTCTCTTGAAATACCCTGTACTTACGTCTTCCGGTGCCCAAGCCCGCACCCAGGCAGCCCGTAAGCCCCGCTTTTGATTCCGTCTAGGCCGGCCACGGTATTCCCCCCATCGCCCGTGCCGTTTGTCCACGACCATTTCGTATTATCTTGACATTTAAACTTAGCGGCTATCTCCGAGCCGTAGGCTAACCCTTAGCCATATTGCGTTATCGACCAGGTTGGCGTCCGTGCAGCGCGGGTAGCGAGCCCCGTTGCACGTGCCCGTCACACCTGTCGCTAACCATTCTTTCCTTTCTTATCTTTCATGTATTCTTTCTTTTCTTTCTTTCTTTCACTTGTTCGTTCGTTCATCGATTCATTCACGTATTCATTCATTCATTCATTCATTCATTCATTCGTTGATTCATTCATTCACGTATTACGCAACTCCCAGTACGGGAGTCGCCTTGGCGACCCATCGGTCCCATAGTCTTTCAATGTTGCTATACTCTACTCGGAACGACTATGTTGATAGTCTTCCCGTTTCATTGTTATAAACCATTCATTGTTTCATTGTTGAACGTATAAGGGACTTGAACGTAAGCTTGTGCCTTAGCACGAGCGTGGAGCGCAGTGCGAGAGTTCACATTTTCCAAGTTCCTTTCCATTTTCTATACAAGCATACAAGATGGGATTATTCCCTTAGCTAGGTGCGTTGAGTCATTTATTAGCATGCACGGTGTTATCGCCTAGCGATTCTCGTGATAGTGTCCGTATTGTTATGTGTCTAGGCTAAGCAAAGACGGGTTCATCGGAGCCACCCACCTTAGCGATGTTCGCATCGGCCGAGCGATACTCCGAGCGCGCCTTTGAAAGTCTAAGTCTGGATTCATCTTGACGGGCCAATGTAAGCCTTGCATCGATTCTTCTTCAGGTCGTTGCCAACTCTTCGGGTCGACGGCTCGTTTGAGTCGTTGAACTTGCCGTTTGAATCGGCGTTCCGCTAGGACGGAGCGGGTCATTACACAACCTCTCTTATTTATAAATTTTATAAAACATAGAGGTGGTTTGTATTATAAATTTCTACAAACTATATGGGTGGTCCGTATAATTTTGTAATAAGTGTAAAATATAGGGTTAGTTAATGCAATTTGTCCCGATTTAAGTGTAAAATATAGGGTTAGTTAACGCAATTTGTTTTGTATTTTGGCTGGCGAGCAATGTCTAGAAAAGGATTCGAACAGTGCCCAGTCCGATCTCCACGGGACACTTGTGTACCCAACGGACTACACCCCCACGGACGTCATGTATTAAATTTGCATTGTACAGTATCTTTAGCAACACTTTTGACTTGTAATATTTGCTTCTTGTATCCAACGGTTTTACCGTACGAATTATCAGTCTATCTTGATAAAATTTGGCTCGGATCTTACATCTAAGAAGGAGATTTTTTTTATATATTATAGTTTCTCACATTTTTACTGACATAAGAAATCTATATAAGTAGAGGGACCTTCACCAAAGTTTTAAGGAAAATGAAGTGTTCATATGATGTACCGGAGAGAGCATCTACATTCCCAAACAAAACTAACATTGCACAGCAGCACAGGCACCTTAGGTTCTGCTAAATCATATATATTACAGAAAATTTGAGAGAGAGAGAGTCTAAGAGATTTAGGGAGAGAAGTTTGCAAGAATTGGTGTGACTAAGTTGGCATATTTCTCCGTAAATATGTCAACTCAGTTGACGTATTCCAAATAATTTTTTTAAGATATATTATTGATTTTATTACTGTTGATATTTTAAGAAATATTTTAACAAATCCTCATTCAAAATATACAAATTAATATATACCTCCACTTTTTTTTTTTTAATAAACTAACAAATGTCCCGGTTCCTTTGTAGATCCGCCAACATTTTGACTAAATAGTGGGAGTATATCTTAAAATGTTATTTGTTCCATACAAAAGAATAGTTTGCTTTTTAAAAAAAAGTAGAATATATGCTAGTTTCAATAATTTGAATGAGAGCATTTGCTAAAATATCTCATTTTTAAAGGTTGCTAACTAATTCATCTTATAATTTATGGTATCAAATATATTTTTTATGTTTTAATCTCACATCTTTAATTGGTTTCTTATCTTTGAAAATTATGCCCATCAACCTAAATTTAACTCGATATAATTCAGATTGTTACAAACTATTATTTAATTTTATCTTTCAATTTATTTCTTTCATATTTATTATTGCTAATATTTTAAAATTTTAACATGTTTTTTTTTTATCTTTTATTTAAATTAATGTCACATATTTCTTTCTACTAACTTTATCTAATTTAAGTTATATATAATTATTTTAATACCTAATTTTATCTACATTTTTTAACATATCAAACTACAATTCAAATAATAATTTATGTTATTAAAATTATTTATCTTGTCAAACTTTCTAAGTTATAATATCTAATAATAATTTGAAGTTAGATTGGGAAAAAAAAATCTAAGACACAATATCAAACTTTTTCTCTGAGGTGATATATTTTTCAAATTAAATTTAACAATTTGAAAAAATATCTAAAGATTTGAAAAATAATATATAAGATTTCAAATTAATTTTTCAAACTTATCTTTAAGATATTTTTTCTATGTATTAGATTTGAAAAAAAAAATCTAAGATTTGAAAAAATATCTAAGATTTCAAATTATATCTAAGTTTGAAAAAATATCTAAGATCTCAAATTACTGTTTCAAACTTATCACTTAGATAAGATTGAAATTAGATTTTAAACAAATATCCATGATTAAAAATAAACTTAAAAAAAAAAATTAGTAACAAGTTAGAAATACTTCAAAAATATAAAAGACAAGCAACTAGTACATCTTAAAAATAAATAATTCTTTAGAATATGCCAATTGAATTTGCGTATCATCCTCTCTCCAATTCTTATAAACTTTTTAGCCCATTAATTCCTTAAGGGTCCTTGGACTAGGTGGAAAGCAGAGTTAAGTGGGGTTAAGTGAAAAAAAGTTTAGTGAATATAGAAGAGTCATTATATATAATTTTGTTTGGATTGAAATGAGAGTTAAGTTGATTGTGTTTAATAACTCTTGTATGGGTTCAAGATAATAGTTATTAAAATATCTTTATTACATGTGGTATAAAATTAGATTTATTTGATTTCTAATTAAAATTTGTCGAAATAAGAGATATTTATAACTTTTCAAATAATAAGTCCTTACTTTTTCTTGTTAACGTTCCAATTCGGAATAAAAAAAGACAAAACAAGGTTGAACTTTATCCCACTTAACCGATTCTTCCTGCTAAACTTCCACTTCAAACCAAATAGTATTTTTTTTTTCCTCACTTAAACGATCTCCATCGCTTAACTCTCTTCACCCTTAATCCAAGCCGACATGATGGACATATTAAAATATATTTAAGCATGTAATTATAAAATAAATAAAAGGAAGCCTGTCTGAAGTCAAAAAACCAAGTCGAGGAAACATTACCATACTAAGAAAACACGTACAGAACGGATTAGTCTAGGGATGGAGACTTGGACCGCTAGGGAACAAGGACGTCCCTAGCGTGGGCTTTGTCACTGTGGTCGAGTAGATCCCATGACACGACATGCAAGGGAATCGACAGAGAAAGCGGGAAGCTACAACCCTCTCTCTTCCTAACACTGTCATTTGTATTAATAATTTTAACGAACCTCTGCTAAACCCCATGCATGAAGATTTGCTTTTAATTAGACCATCTCCAATGGTGATTTCTAAAATTGAGTTCTTATCCTACTTAGCATTGTACTTTAAGGAGATTTTTATCCTAGTTGGAAGAGTTTCTACATAGAAATTGTAGACATACAAAAATATTCTCCAATGGTTCTCCATTTCTATCTTGTGTCACATAGTAAAAGGACCAATTTAATGGTGTGGGACCCAATAATAATTGTCATGAGAGATAGGAGAACTATCTCTATGAGAGTTTCTACGTGTAGAAACCCTCCTAGAAAGTTTTCATCCTACATCATTGCCACCTAGGATAGAAATAGTGATAGAAATCACCATTGGAAGAAGTTTTTTCTAAAATGGATTTCTTCCATAGAAATAGGGAAGATAGAAACCCCCATTGGAGATGGTCTTAGCTTTGTTTAATGCACATTGATAATAGTAGTAGTAATTAGCTTAGCTAGGAAAAGAATTTTTTTTTTTTTGAGTGGCACTCCAATTTTTTAAAATCTAAATTAAAGATGCACCAAATCCAATTACCATAATATACGGTATCCTTCACATTTGACGGAAATTGTCTCCATTGACGGTCAACTCCTTTGACTAAACTTTTTTGTCCAAAATATTCCGCTATCGTCTTCTTCCCTGCACGTTATCCGCTGGTTGACGTTCCGCTGCGGGTGCCCCCGTCGGCTGCCCCTCCCAGCCACGCGCATGCCCCCTGCCCAACTTGCACCCCGCTCTCCCCTTTTTCGCGCACGTCCCTGCCCCTGCCGGCTGCCTACTCCCGTCGTGCTCCCCCGCCGGCAGCCTCCTCTGCTCGCGCGCCCTCCCACGCCCCCCTCAGCGGCGGCAGCAGCAGCGCGTGGCGGGAGGGGGGCAGCGAGGGCGCGTGTGGTAGGAGGAGGGCAACGACGGTAAGAAGGTGGACAACGGGGTGGGGGGACACGCGGAGAAGAACAAGAAAGATTAGGAGGATATTTTGGTCAAAAAAGTTTGGTCAAAGGAGTTGACCGTCGTTCATATATAGACGATTATCATAGGGTGTGTGTCACGCCCCGCTCTCAGAATACGGCGAGCCGAGTACGTAACAACATCCCCAGGCTACGCGACATACGAATACTCCAGTATCCATATTCGCGATTGTCGTCCGTAGATTATCAGAATGGAAAATACAAAGAATTACTAAGTACATTTCATTGATATAAACTATAATTATTATACATCAATTGTTCCTCAGAGTACATTATATACAAGTTATTTACATCAAAGAGATAAATTACATCTAACTGTCCTCCAAGTGTTGTTGGCCGTTTCTTGAGATTCTCCAGATAGTCTATGCCTCGTCCTTGTTACCATTAGGCAGATGTAGCATTTCTGCAGGAGCGTCGTCTTTCCTATTGAACAAATACTAGGTCGTTTAGAAACGACAAGCAAATCCTCGGTCAAAGGAGGAAGTTATGAACATGGAATGATAAGATATACAAAATTCATAATAGGGGTAATTTTGAACAATTAAACTCATACCTTGAGATATTAGTCAAGAGAAAAATAGCTCTTAAAATAATGTCACAAAGGACACAAGCAAGCTCTTTCTAGACCTAAATGCAATTTAGAGAAACTTTCTGGATCACACACATACGCCTAGCATCTCAACAATAACCCCATTGGCCCGGGATCAGGCTCGTACAAAACGGGTGGTGCTTAGATTCTCCAGCCGTCTGTACTATCACATATTGATGTGATTAAACCAGGATAACATCATGAGTTAGTTCTGAATCCTCTGGCTCGAATCATCGAATCATGAGCTATAAAAGGAAGTTCGTATGACTTGAACTTTTCCAAGAATATCGAACCCATTCATTAGTAGTCTGAGCTGAAACTCAGGGCATAGATGCCTAATGAATTTAATGCGAATGGGTAATCTGAGCTGAAACTCAGGGCATAGATGCCCCATTGCAAAACACGTGATAGATGCAAATGGGTAATCTGAGCTGAAACTCAGAGCATAGATGTCCCATTGTAAAATAAGAAGGTGAGCTAAGCCTCACCCCGGTGAAGATCGCGCGGGCCGCACGAACACCGTATCAGGGACTGATCAGTACGAAAAATGTAAAATCATATTGCAAAGAAGTCAGCCGGGTGTGATCCAGGTTTCTCTCCCATCCCAATGCAACCTATTCTAGACATTCGTATTCCTTAGGAACCATCCTTTAAACGGGAGTCTTAAAAGTCAAGTCAAATTCAAGTAATAGTTTCGTACTTGCCGAAACTAATATAGTCCAAGAAATATTTGGAGCCAAGGCAATTCCAAGGTGTCTTATTGGACAATGATTTCCAAGAATCCCTCCGATGTCATAGTACCGGAGAATGATGGTTCCAATGATCTAAAACTTTAGTCAAAAAATTCCTAAAAGTCCGAAAGCTCGGAAAAGACTATCTCCGGAATTTCTCAAAAATTTCGGCAGAGTCTCCTTTGTATTTACTGACCCGGAAACATTTCCAGAACAATAAACACAGAATAAAATATTGGGCACGCCGACCCCTTCGGTGGAGCAACCCTCAACACCGAAACCACGCAATATAATAGAGAGAGATGCAAGATAAAGCTTCCTTACCTTAGCGACCAAGGAGGCGTGCAATTTATACTTGATTTTCATAAGCTTTATCTAAACACTAAATAAGTCAAAGACGATATGGATCATTAGAATTAAAACGGTGCTAAGAAACTCAATATTTACTATATGCTACATTTAGCTTATTAAGGATATAAGAAAAGCAATTTTTAAAACTTGGAAAGTTAACACGTAGTTAACCTAGTAAACCGGTATTCAAAAATATCCATTCTAACCATGATTTTGTGATAAAGAGGGTCAATTAAGCACAAATTAATTTCTGGACAGATTTATAATAAATTCATAAACCTTGTTTTGAAGATACTTATATGTACTTTCATGAAAGACAACCACATAGTGGACCAAGTACTTTTGAAATTAGTATGCATGTATCTATATGTGAACTTGCATGGAAAGCCACTCTAAAGATGTATCCTAACAAATTAATCTTGTTAAAGTGCAATGATTGCATATAATATGAATATGGACATAGTTGAAATACATGTTCAAATTATGATTTCCTCATTCCAAGTTAACATATGCAACTACAATCCATGCAAAAAATGTGGAAACCATATACATGTGATTATTGCAAACCCCAAAATTGATGTAGAGTGTTCGTGAATAACCTTCTATTAAATATTAGACTCAAAGGTCCCTCACATTATTCAAAATGATAATAATTCCAGAATTTTAATTAATTAAAATGGCATGAAAATAACAAGAAAGGTTGTGGAGAGCTTGCCTATGTTATTCACAAAAATTTTCCGAATTCGAAGAGTACGTTCTTGTTGTGTCCTAAACTTTGTGTCCAATATGTACATGGTTGTGTCCATACCAAATTTTAAGCCTAAATTGTATTACATTTTTCATGATGTTGGATTTATCACGAATTTCAAAGAATTTCAGAACATAAATCATAATATTACAAGAAAATTAAATGGTCAACATGAACAATTTCAAGAGGAGGAAGGAGAGGGCTTGCAGTTCTAATTGTAAGCAACATAACCTAATATATAGAGAGTCAAAATACCCAAGGATCTTATACATAAGCCTATAGTTAAAATTAAACAATTTTGTGACTTAAAAGTTCTTCATAATCATGCGTGTAAGTGTAAGGTGCACTTGTGATGCTGACATTTATAGAATGTGCAACACATACTAATTAGAACAAGGAAATGAAAACCCATACGTGTTTGATCAATTCCCAAATTAACATGATACGTGAACATGTATTCGGCCTTAATCAAGGTTACCCAAGAGATTTAAAGTCTATGACAAGCCTAAAACTTGATACCTATGCCTCCTATATGTCCGGTGTCCAAAGATACTAGTTTTGACTAGGTAGCTGTAAAATGCCTCAAACATTGGTATAAAATAATTATGGACAGAATCGTACGTGTCGAGAAAACACATATAAAACATAAATACCTATATAACTTCATTTAAACTAGACCAAGTATTTCAAGTTTATGTATAGGTGATATCAACAACCTTAATTTACATATGAATTAGGAGTTTGATGAGCTAAAAATGTAAACATACAATTTGATAGAAAGATTATTAACATATACAAAATTCAGAATATAAATTCATTAGAAATTAATACTGACACCCATATATTTCTATATGAATCGACTCCTAGATTCATGTCCATATATTCTATGTTCCATGTCAATTACTTTTTAATTTTAATAACCAAAATCAGAATATAAATTCCTAGTGTCAAACAAGAAATCATTATTGAATTGAACCAAATATGAGAAGGAATGAGGACTTGCCTTGAGGAAATTGATTTTGGGGATTAGGGCTTTGGGACTTGGATGTCCTTCTTCTTCAGACATCTCCTTCTTCTTCTTCTTCTTCTTCTTCTCCATTTCCTTTTTGAAGAAAAAGGGGGTTAGGGTTTGATTTTGATAATGGAAATGAAGATGATGATAGAGATGGTGGTGATGGAGTTGGAGATGAGAGGGGGGTGGTCGGCGACGTGGACGGCTGGGGGGGTGACGCCGGCGACGGGCGCGGGTGGCCAGCGGGGTGGCCGGCCGGTCGGCTGCAGTGGAGTAGCGGTGGTGGCCTCCGGTGGTGGCGGGCGCGGCTCAGCCGGCTGGAGAGAGATGGAGAGGAGGAGAGATGGAGAGGGAGAGAGAGAGATGAAGATGGGAGGAGGAGACCGAGAGGGAGAGAGGGAGTGCCGAGAGGGAGAGGGGGAGTGGCTCGGTTGAGGGGTGCTCCCTCTCTCTCTATTATATTCTTCTTTTCCTTTTTTTTTTCTTTTTCTTTTTCTTTTTTTTATTTTTTAACAAAATAAATAAAAGCAATATGGAGACACATGTCCCCTTTGAGTACATGCATGGAGACACCTAGCATGGCTAGGTGTCCATGCTATTTGAAATTACATAAATTGTAAAAGGTTTCAAATGCAAATATAAAATAATACTTCATGTAGTTATTATAAATGATTTTGAAAAAAAGAAAACTTGAATATTTTAAATAAAATATTTATAATTATATGTATAAAATTTTGGGTTATGAAAGTGTGCCTTACATTATGGTAATTGGATGGGGTACACCTTTAATTCGGATCAAAAAGTGGAATGCGAGCTCAAATTTTCTTTTATGAAAATAATATTTTGCCGCAAAGGTGACCGCAGGCCCACGTGGTAGCCAATTATTGACCCTTGTTATCACCGGACCACACCCTCTTAAAATTCGGATCACGAGGTGAATGGGAAGCCGCCATGTGGCATGCGGTCACCCCCCGCTGTTACAAACCAGTGAACCACAAAATAACAATGTCTTAGTAATTAGTAATTATCAGTGGCTTAATTAAGAATTTGGGATTAGCTCCACCCTATCCGCACGCCGTCCACATCTAATGGGTCGTTTTCTCGTGGACATATACAGCCGTAGGGTTCCCTTTCGGCTCGATCGGTTATTGAGTGGAGACCAGGTCGTCGCAGATCTTTGCTTCATTTCAAGGGAAAGTCTGTCTAGATCTTGCCCTAGCTAGGGCCAGCTTAATTTGAATCTGATCCTTAGATTAATTCTCTCACTCTGCGACTTTGTATAATGTGTTTAATCAAAGGAAAATGTTAAGTCTACTGTCTCCAACCACATTTTTACAACATTCTTACAAACTCTTTCTTTCATCTCTTACATATGGCTGCCATCTGGTCCCACCTTTCCTCTTATTTTCTGCTACATGGGTTCCATCTGATCCCACCACTCCCCCACCCACTCCAATTGAAGTCCGGGCATGTGACAGTTGTAAAAATTTACAATAGTTTATTGCCGTAAAAGATAAACATATAAAATTATGATATACAACTTATCGTATCTGATGCATGCATCACCTACTATCATGGTCGTTGTGGTCCTTGAAAATTGAGGTTACCTAACGAAAACTCAATTTTCATTTGGTGCAAGTACAGTTCTCCATTTTTTCCGATGTGCATACCCAGGTGCAATGGCGGATCCAGCTATATGCTGAGGTGGGTTATAGTCCACCCAAATAAATATATATATATATATATATATATATATATATATATATATATATATATATATTTTTTATTTTTAATTTTTTATATGAGTTAGCCCATCTCTAGTCTATCATAATTCATTTTAGTCCACCCCAGCTTTAATTTCTGGATCCGTCCATGCCCAGGTGCCTAGAGACAGATCCAGCATATAGCTATGTTGGGCTCCAGTCCACCGCAAAAAAAATAAAAACTTTTTTTTTTGATTTTTGATTTTATTTTATATTAGTTAGTCCACTTCTACCCTATCTGAATCCGATGTAGTCCACCTCAACTTCAATTTCATCCGTCCTTGTAAGTGCAAAAAATCAGAAGTCCCTTAGCTCCATGGTGGCTAAAGACCTGCTCTACATTTAAAAATCAAAAAAATTATAACAAGCTGAAAGCTATAAAATGTTGAACCGATATCAACTCCAGAAAAAAGATATCTCCGATTTTGACGGCGACGTGCATGGAGCTCCGATTCTGAGTTCCACTCCCGACTCATGAGCTACTCGAGGCCTTCCCAGTAGGAATACAAAATATGGTCCTGAGGGATTGCTAGCTCAACTGACAGGGAGGAGTTAGGGTGGACCTCAGAGGCTCTATTGACGGAGAGGTGAAAACTTAAGAGGCTGTGGGGCAGGGGCGGAGCCAGGATTTTGGAGTAGAGTGGGCTAGCTAATAGTTACTATGAGGTTTCAAAATTTTATGTATGCCAAAATTCGGCAGACTTTTCTTTGTAAATTCGATGATTCGACGGATTTTTTTTTTTTTGTAAATTTATGCCTAAAATTTGGTAATGTTTACTTATTGATAATTTTTCACCAAATATAATTGCTTTCATCTGTTCCAAAGATATATTATGCATTTCAAAAATAAAATACTAGGAAGCAAGAATATGAAGGAAAGCCAAGGCCCAAAACCATGAGGACAAAGAACTCTTGCACTCCAAGTTGTTAGGCACCAAGTAAGGTATGAACATTTGCATCCTCAGGTGGCAACTAAGTAGCTTTTTTGAACAACCAAGCAAGCTGGAAAGATATATAAGATAAACTTGTAGAAGATAATACCTATAAATCTATCAAGTCCATTTGCAATAAGCTTCACGCATATAACTATAAAGATTAACCCATACTGGAGTCGGGACTCTGTATACGCTTCATTTGGAGAGCACTGGGCTACATGGTGTAGTTGGAGTATTGAGCTACCTATCATTTCAAAAGGTTTTTTCTAAGGGCACTACCAAAATTGCTTGGGGGCATCACTTACTTGGGGGCAGCCCAAGAAGGTGGAGAATTTGCTAGGGGGCACCCAAAATTTGCTAGGGGGCAGCCCAACCCCCCAAACCCTTCATTTCACTTTCATTTTTATTTTACACTCTCTCTCCTCAAGAAGAAAAAAAGAGCTCTCTCCCTCTCCCACTCCTAAAACCCTAATTTCTTCTTCTCCACCACTCCACTCCCAATTCCTCCACCAAGATTTCTTCCACAACCTTCGTAGATTCGAAGAGATGACACGCAAGTCAAAGCAACCGGAATCCAGGTACGTTCTTTCCTAATTATTCGAGAATTTTGTACATTCTATTCGAAATCCTAGAATATTTTAATTCTTGAAAAAGTTTTGATTAAAATAGGTTTAGAATCTCTTTATGGTTCTCTTCCCTAATTTTCGAACACAAGAAACCCACATTTTATGTTGAAATCCTAACCCTAGAATACGACAAACTAGCATCTCGTTTTGGCAGTTCGGGTCTCATAACAGTAGGACTGCCAGGCATGTGGCAGTCCTAATGTAAATCAGGACTGCCACAGTCATGGCAGTCCTCTTGTGAAAGAGGACTGCCAGGACTATGGCAGTCCTGATTTACATTAGGACTGCCACATGCCCGTCAGTCCTACTTTAATGACATATGGGGGTGGGTAACTGCATGATGCTCATATGCGGGGGGGGGGGGGGGGGGGGGGGGGGGGGTGGGTTGGGGGGGGGGGGGGTAACTGCATGTCCTATTTCTGTTTCTATTATTTAAAAACTGTATGTTGTCATGCAGTCCACCGGCCGCTAACAAAAGAATACGACCCACCGCGTCAAAGCGGAAGGAACGTGCGGGACGACCTCTCGAGCGTCCGATAACAATTTTCAAACCGGCACCCGAAGCTCGGAGAGGTTGCCAAAGTGACACTAGTGTCGCGGTCGCCAACAAGCTTGATCGCATCGACGACGTGGTCGACTTCCCCTTCATGAACAATAGGGAGTCTCGTTCAAAGGCCCAGCATGATATATAGTTGTATCTGGATATATTTCTTGCTTCAAACTTAAGTTGGATGTGGAATAGTTATGTACTTGTTTGAAACTTAATTTGGATGTGGAATAGTTCACTACTAAAATCTGCTAGAATAGCGACGTATATTAGCGACGGCGGAAAAAAGCAGTCGCCGATAATTGACTATAGCGACTCCTAGTGTTACACGTCGCTGACCGTCGCTGCGTAGCGACGTTCCGCGAAGTAGAGTTT